>OZ035880.1:116873868-117473868 GCA_964034835.1 Muscina levida
TCCTTTTTGCGATTAGACGCTTAGTTTACGAGATAATCGCATTTAAAGATTTCCATATGAAAATCCAGCATTGGCCAGCCATTTCATAGTGATATCCCTATATAATTCATAGGATTTCTTAAGTATTTCATAGTGATCACAAATTAAGCTCCTTTTTGCGATTAGACGCTTAGTTTACGAGATAATCGCATTTAAAGATTTCCATATGAAAATCCAGCATTGGCCAGCCATTTCATAGTGATATCATCATATAATTCATGGGATTTCTTAAGTATTTCATAGTGATCACAAATTAAGCTCCTTTTTGCGATTAGACGCTTAGTTTACGAGATAATCGCATTTAAAGATTTCCATATGAAAATCCAGCATTGGCCAGCCATTTCATAGTGATATCCCTATATAATTCATAGGATTTCTTAAGTATTTCATAGTGATCACAAATTAAGCTCCTTTTTGCGATTAGACGCTTAGTTTACGACATAATCGCATTTAAAGATTTCCATATGAAAATCCAGCATTGGCCAGCCATTTCATAGTGATATCCCCATATAATTCATGGGATTTCTTAAGTATTTCATAGTGATCACAAATTAAGCTCTTTTTTGCGATTAGACGCTTAGTTTACGACATAATCGCATTTAAAGATTTCCATATGAAAATCCAGCATTGGCCAGCCATTTCATAGTGATATCCCCATATAATTCATGGGATTTCTTAAGTATTTCATAGTGATCACAAATTAAGCTCCTTTTTGCGATTAGACGCTTAGTTTACGAGATAATCGCATTTAAAGATTTCCATATGAAAATCCAGCATTGGCCAGCCATTTCATAGTGATAACCCCATATAATTCATGGGATTTCTTAAGTATTTCATAGTGATCACAAATTAAGCTCCTTTTTGCGATTAGACACTTAGTTTACGAGATAATCGCATTTAAAGATTTCCATATGAAAATCCAGCATTGGCCACCCTTTTCATGGTGATATCATCATATATTGCAAGGTATTTCTGAATTATTTCATAGTGATCACAAATTAAGCTCCTTTTTGCGATTAGACGCTTAGTTTACGACATAATCGCATTTAAAGATTTCCATATGAAAATCCAGCATTGGCCAGCCATTTCATAGTGATATCCCCATATAATTCATGGGATTTCTTAAGTATTTCATAGTGATCACAAATTAAGCTCCTTTTTGCGATTAGACGCTTAGTTTACGAGATAATCGCATTTAAAGATTTCCATATGAAAATCCAGCATTGGCCAGCCATTTCATAGTGATATCCCCATATAATTCATGGGATTTCTTAAGTATTTCATAGTGATCACAAATTAAGCTCCTTTTTGCGATTAGACGCTTAGTTTACGAGATAATCGCATTTAAAGATTTCCATATGAAAATCCAGCATTGGCCACCCTTTTCATGGTGATATCATCATATATTGCAAGGTATTTCTGAATTATTTCATAGTGATCACAAATTAAGCTCCTTTTTGCGATTAGACGCTTAGTTTACGAGATAATCGCATTTAAAGATTTCCATATGAAAATCCAGCATTGGCCAGCCATTTCATAGTGATATCATCATATAATTCATGGGATTTCTTAAGTATTTCATAGTGATCACAAATTAAGCTCCTTTTTGCGATTAGACGCTTAGTTTACGAGATAATCGCATTTAAAGATTTCCATATGAAAATCCAGCATTGGCCAGCCATTTCATAGTGATAACCCCATATAATTCATGGGATTTCTTAAGTATTTCATAGTGATCACAAATTAAGCTCCTTTTTGCGATTAGACGCTTAGTTTACGAGATAATCGCATTTAAAGATTTCCATATGAAAATCCAGCATTGGCCAGCCATTTCATAGTGATATCCCCATATAATTCATGGGATTTCTTAAGTATTTCATAGTGATCACAAATTAAGCTCCTTTTTGCGATTAGACGCTTAGTTTACGAGATAATCGCATTTAAAGATTTCCATATGAAAATCCAGCATTGGCCAGCCATTTCATAGTGATATCATCATATAATTCATGGGATTTCTTAAGTATTTCATAGTGATCACAAATTAAGCTCCTTTTTGCGATTAGACGCTTAGTTTACGAGATAATCGCATTTAAAGATTTCCATATGAAAATCCAGCATTGGCCAGCCATTTCATAGTGATATCCCTATATAATTCATAGGATTTCTTAAGTATTTCATAGTGATCACAAATTAAGCTCCTTTTTGCGATTAGACGCTTAGTTTACGACATAATCGCATTTAAAGATTTCCATATGAAAATCCAGCATTGGCCAGCCATTTCATAGTGATATCCCCATATAATTCATGGGATTTCTTAAGTATTTCATAGTGATCACAAATTAAGCTCCTTTTTGCGATTAGACGCTTAGTTTACGACATAATCGCATTTAAAGATTTCCATATGAAAATCCAGCATTGGCCAGCCATTTCATAGTGATATCCCCATATAATTCATGGGATTTCTTAAGTATTTCATAGTGATCACAAATTAAGCTCCTTTTTGCGATTAGACGCTTAGTTTACGAGATAATCGCATTTAAAGATTTCCATATGAAAATCCAGCATTGGCCAGCCATTTCATAGTGATAACCCCATATAATTCATGGATTTCTTAAGTATTTCATAGTGATCACAAATTAAGCTCCTTTTTGCGATTAGACACTTAGTTTACGAGATAATCGCATTTAAAGATTTCCATATGAAAATCCAGCATTGGCCACCCTTTTCATGGTGATATCATCATATATTGCAAGGTATTTCTGAATTATTTCATAGTGATCACAAATTAAGCTCCTTTTTGCGATTAGACGCTTAGTTTACGACATAATCGCATTTAAAGATTTCCATATGAAAATCCAGCATTGGCCAGCCATTTCATAGTGATATCCCCATATAATTCATGGGATTTCTTAAGTATTTCATAGTGATCACAAATTAAGCTCCTTTTTGCGATTAGACGCTTAGTTTACGAGATAATCGCATTTAAAGATTTCCATATGAAAATCCAGCATTGGCCAGCCATTTCATAGTGATATCCCCATATAATTCATGGGATTTCTTAAGTATTTCATAGTGATCACAAATTAAGCTCCTTTTTGCGATTAGACGCTTAGTTTACGAGATAATCGCATTTAAAGATTTCCATATGAAAATCCAGCATTGGCCAGCCATTTCATAGTGATATCCCTATATAATTCATAGGATTTCTTAAGTATTTCATAGTGATCACAAATTAAGCTCCTTTTTGCGATTAGACGCTTAGTTTACGAGATAATCGCATTTAAAGATTTCCATATGAAAATCCAGCATTGGCCAGCCATTTCATAGTGATATCCCCATATAATTCATGGGATTTCTTAAGTATTTCATAGTGATCACAAATTAAGCTCCTTTTTGCGATTAGACGCTTAGTTTACGAGATAATCGCATTTAAAGATTTCCATATGAAAATCCAGCATTGGCCAGCCATTTCATAGTGATATCATCATATAATTCATGGGATTTCTTAAGTATTTCATAGTGATCACAAATTAAGCTCCTTTTTGCGATTAGACGCTTAGTTTACGAGATAATCGCATTTAAAGATTTCCATATGAAAATCCAGCATTGGCCAGCCATTTCATAGTGATATCCCTATATAATTCATAGGATTTCTTAAGTATTTCATAGTGATCACAAATTAAGCTCCTTTTTGCGATTAGACGCTTAGTTTACGACATAATCGCATTTAAAGATTTCCATATGAAAATCCAGCATTGGCCAGCCATTTCATAGTGATATCCCCATATAATTCATGGGATTTCTTAAGTATTTCATAGTGATCACAAATTAAGCTCCTTTTTGCGATTAGACGCTTAGTTTACGACATAATCGCATTTAAAGATTTCCATATGAAAATCCAGCATTGGCCAGCCATTTCATAGTGATATCCCCATATAATTCATGGGATTTCTTAAGTATTTCATAGTGATCACAAATTAAGCTCCTTTTTGCGATTAGACGCTTAGTTTACGAGATAATCGCATTTAAAGATTTCCATATGAAAATCCAGCATTGGCCAGCCATTTCATAGTGATAACCCCATATAATTCATGGGATTTCTTAAGTATTTCATAGTGATCACAAATTAAGCTCCTTTTTGCGATTAGACACTTAGTTTACGAGATAATCGCATTTAAAGATTTCCATATGAAAATCCAGCATTGGCCACCCTTTTCATGGTGATATCATCATATATTGCAAGGTATTTCTGAATTATTTCATAGTGATCACAAATTAAGCTCCTTTTTGCGATTAGACGCTTAGTTTACGACATAATCGCATTTAAAGATTTCCATATGAAAATCCAGCATTGGCCAGCCATTTCATAGTGATATCCCCATATAATTCATGGGATTTCTTAAGTATTTCATAGTGATCACAAATTAAGCTCCTTTTTGCGATTAGACGCTTAGTTTACGAGATAATCGCATTTAAAGATTTCCATATGAAAATCCAGCATTGGCCAGCCATTTCATAGTGATATCCCCATATAATTCATGGGATTTCTTAAGTATTTCATAGTGATCACAAATTAAGCTCCTTTTTGCGATTAGACGCTTAGTTTACGAGATAATCGCATTTAAAGATTTCCATATGAAAATCCAGCATTGGCCACCCTTTTCATGGTGATATCATCATATATTGCAAGGTATTTCTGAATTATTTCATAGTGATCACAAATTAAGCTCCTTTTTGCGATTAGACGCTTAGTTTACGAGATAATCGCATTTAAAGATTTCCATATGAAAATCCAGCATTGGCCAGCCATTTCATAGTGATATCATCATATAATTCATGGGATTTCTTAAGTATTTCATAGTGATCACAAATTAAGCTCCTTTTTGCGATTAGACGCTTAGTTTACGAGATAATCGCATTTAAAGATTTCCATATGAAAATCCAGCATTGGCCAGCCATTTCATAGTGATAACCCCATATAATTCATGGGATTTCTTAAGTATTTCATAGTGATCACAAATTAAGCTCCTTTTTGCGATTAGACGCTTAGTTTACGAGATAATCGCATTTAAAGATTTCCATATGAAAATCCAGCATTGGCCAGCCATTTCATAGTGATATCCCCATATAATTCATGGGATTTCTTAAGTATTTCATAGTGATCACAAATTAAGCTCCTTTTTGCGATTAGACGCTTAGTTTACGAGATAATCGCATTTAAAGATTTCCATATGAAAATCCAGCATTGGCCACCCTTTTCATGGTGATATCATCATATATTGCAAGGTATTTCTGAATTATTTCATAGTGATCACAAATTAAGCTCCTTTTTGCGATTAGACGCTTAGTTTACGAGATAATCGCATTTAAAGATTTCCATATGAAAATCCAGCATTGGCCAGCCATTTCATAGTGATATCATCATATAATTCATGGGATTTCTTAAGTATTTCATAGTGATCACAAATTAAGCTCCTTTTTGCGATTAGACGCTTAGTTTACGAGATAATCGCATTTAAAGATTTCCATATGAAAATCCAGCATTGGCCAGCCATTTCATAGTGATAACCCCATATAATTCATGGGATTTCTTAAGTATTTCATAGTGATCACAAATTAAGCTCCTTTTTGCGATTAGACGCTTAGTTTACGAGATAATCGCATTTAAAGATTTCCATATGAAAATCCAGCATTGGCCAGCCATTTCATAGTGATATCATCATATAATTCATGGGATTTCTTAAGTATTTCATAGTGATCACAAATTAAGCTCCTTTTTGCGATTAGACGCTTAGTTTACGAGATAATCGCATTTAAAGATTTCCATATGAAAATCCAGCATTGGCCAGCCATTTCATAGTGATAACCCCATATAATTCATGGGATTTCTTAAGTATTTCATAGTGATCACAAATTAAGCTCCTTTTTGCGATTAGACGCTTAGTTTACGAGATAATCGCATTTAAAGATTTCCATATGAAAATCCAGCATTGGCCAGCCATTTCATAGTGATAACCCCATATAATTCATGGGATTTCTTAAGTATTTCATAGTGATCACAAATTAAGCTCCTTTTTGCGATTAGACGCTTAGTTTACGAGATAATCGCATTTAAAGATTTCCATATGAAAATCCAGCATTGGCCAGCCATTTCATAGTGATATCCCCATATAATTCATGGGATTTCTTAAGTATTTCATAGTGATCACAAATTAAGCTCCTTTTTGCGATTAGACGCTTAGTTTACGAGATAATCGCATTTAAAGATTTCCATATGAAAATCCAGCATTGGCCAGCCATTTCATAGTGATAACCCCATATAATTCATGGGATTTCTTAAGTATTTCATAGTGATCACAAATTAAGCTCCTTTTTGCGATTAGACGCTTAGTTTACGAGATAATCGCATTTAAAGATTTCCATATGAAAATCCAGCATTGGCCAGCCATTTCATAGTGATATCCCCATATAATTCATGGGATTTCTTAAGTATTTCATAGTGATCACAAATTAAGCTCCTTTTTGCGATAAGACACTTAGTTTACTAGATAATCGCATTTAAAGATTTCCATATGAAAATCCAGCATTGGCCACCCTTTTCATGGTGATATCATCATATATTGCAAGGTATTTCTGAATTATTTCATAGTGATCACAAATTAAGCTCCTTTTTGCGATTAGACGCTTAGTTTACGACATAATCGCATTTAAAGATTTCCATATGAAAATCCAGCATTGGCCAGCCATTTCATAGTGATATCCCCATATAATTCATGGGATTTCTTAAGTATTTCATAGTGATCACAAATTAAGCTCCTTTTTGCGATTAGACACTTAGTTTACGAGATAATCGCATTTAAAGATTTCCATATGAAAATCCAGCATTGGCCACCCTTTTCATGGTGATATCATCATATATTGCAAGGTATTTCTGAATTATTTCATAGTGATCACAAATTAAGCTCCTTTTTGCGATTAGACGCTTAGTTTACGACATAATCGCATTTAAAGATTTCCATATGAAAATCCAGCATTGGCCAGCCATTTCATAGTGATATCCCCATATAATTCATGGGATTTCTTAAGTATTTCATAGTGATCACAAATTAAGCTCCTTTTTGCGATTAGACGCTTAGTTTACGAGATAATCGCATTTAAAGATTTCCATATGAAAATCCAGCATTGGCCAGCCATTTCATAGTGATATCCCCATATAATTCATGGGATTTCTTAAGTATTTCATAGTGATCACAAATTAAGCTCCTTTTTGCGATTAGACGCTTAGTTTACGAGATAATCGCATTTAAAGATTTCCATATGAAAATCCAGCATTGGCCAGCCATTTCATAGTGATAACCCCATATAATTCATGGGATTTCTTAAGTATTTCATAGTGATCACAAATTAAGCTCCTTTTTGCGATTAGACGCTTAGTTTACGAGATAATCGCATTTAAAGATTTCCATATGAAAATCCAGCATTGGCCAGCCATTTCATAGTGATATCATCATATAATTCATGGGATTTCTTAAGTATTTCATAGTGATCACAAATTAAGCTCCTTTTTGCGATTAGACGCTTAGTTTACGAGATAATCGCATTTAAAGATTTCCATATGAAAATCCAGCATTGGCCAGCCATTTCATAGTGATAACCCCATATAATTCATGGGATTTCTTAAGTATTTCATAGTGATCACAAATTAAGCTCCTTTTTGCGATTAGACGCTTAGTTTACGAGATAATCGCATTTAAAGATTTCCATATGAAAATCCAGCATTGGCCAGCCATTTCATAGTGATAACCCCATATAATTCATGGGATTTCTTAAGTATTTCATAGTGATCACAAATTAAGCTCCTTTTTGCGATTAGACGCTTAGTTTACGAGATAATCGCATTTAAAGATTTCCATATGAAAATCCAGCATTGGCCAGCCATTTCATAGTGATATCATCATATAATTCATGGGATTTCTTAAGTATTTCATAGTGATCACAAATTAAGCTCCTTTTTGCGATTAGACGCTTAGTTTACGAGATAATCGCATTTAAAGATTTCCATATGAAAATCCAGCATTGGCCAGCCATTTCATAGTGATAACCCCATATAATTCATGGGATTTCTTAAGTATTTCATAGTGATCACAAATTAAGCTCCTTTTTGCGATTAGACGCTTAGTTTACGAGATAATCGCATTTAAAGATTTCCATATGAAAATCCAGCATTGGCCAGCCATTTCATAGTGATAACCCCATATAATTCATGGGATTTCTTAAGTATATCATAGTGATCACAAATTAAGCTCCTTTTTGCGATTAGACGCTTAGTTTACGAGATAATCGCATTTAAAGATTTCCATATGAAAATCCAGCATTGGCCAGCCATTTCATAGTGATATCATCATATAATTCATGGGATTTCTTAAGTATTTCATAGTGATCACAAATTAAGCTCCTTTTTGCGATTAGACGCTTAGTTTACGAGATAATCGCATTTAAAGATTTCCATATGAAAATCCAGCATTGGCCAGCCATTTCATAGTGATATCATCATATAATTCATGGGATTTCTTAAGTATTTCATAGTGATCACAAATTAAGCTCCTTTTTGCGATTAGACACTTAGTTTACGAGATAATCGCATTTAAAGATTTCCATATGAAAATCCAGCATTGGCCACCCTTTTCATGGTGATATCATCATATATTGCAAGGTATTTCTGAATTATTTCATAGTGATCACAAATTAAGCTCCTTTTTGCGATTAGACGCTTAGTTTACGACATAATCGCATTTAAAGATTTCCATATGAAAATCCAGCATTGGCCAGCCATTTCATAGTGATATCCCCATATAATTCATGGGATTTCTTAAGTATTTCATAGTGATCACAAATTAAGCTCCTTTTTGCGATTAGACGCTTAGTTTACGAGATAATCGCATTTAAAGATTTCCATATGAAAATCCAGCATTGGCCAGCCATTTCATAGTGATATCCCCATATAATTCATGGGATTTCTTAAGTATTTCATAGTGATCACAAATTAAGCTCCTTTTTGCGATTAGACGCTTAGTTTACGAGATAATCGCATTTAAAGATTTCCATATGAAAATCCAGCATTGGCCAGCCATTTCATAGTGATAACCCCATATAATTCATGGGATTTCTTAAGTATTTCATAGTGATCACAAATTAAGCTCCTTTTTGCGATTAGACGCTTAGTTTACGAGATAATCGCATTTAAAGATTTCCATATGAAAATCCAGCATTGGCCAGCCATTTCATAGTGATATCCCCATATAATTCATGGGATTTCTTAAGTATTTCATAGTGATCACAAATTAAGCTCCTTTTTGCGATAAGACACTTAGTTTACGAGATAATCGCATTTAAAGATTTCCATATGAAAATCCAGCATTGGCCACCCTTTTCATGGTGATATCATCATATATTGCAAGGTATTTCTGAATTATTTCATAGTGATCACAAATTAAGCTCCTTTTTGCGATTAGACGCTTAGTTTACGACATAATCGCATTTAAAGATTTCCATATGAAAATCCAGCATTGGCCAGCCATTTCATAGTGATATCCCCATATAATTCATGGGATTTCTTAAGTATTTCATAGTGATCACAAATTAAGCTCCTTTTTGCGATTAGACACTTAGTTTACGAGATAATCGCATTTAAAGATTTCCATATGAAAATCCAGCATTGGCCACCCTTTTCATGGTGATATCATCATATATTGCAAGGTATTTCTGAATTATTTCATAGTGATCACAAATTAAGCTCCTTTTTGCGATTAGACGCTTAGTTTACGACATAATCGCATTTAAAGATTTCCATATGAAAATCCAGCATTGGCCAGCCATTTCATAGTGATATCCCCATATAATTCATGGGATTTCTTAAGTATTTCATAGTGATCACAAATTAAGCTCCTTTTTGCGATTAGACGCTTAGTTTACGAGATAATCGCATTTAAAGATTTCCATATGAAAATCCAGCATTGGCCAGCCATTTCATAGTGATAACCCCATATAATTCATGGGATTTCTTAAGTATTTCATAGTGATCACAAATTAAGCTCCTTTTTGCGATTAGACGCTTAGTTTACGAGATAATCGCATTTAAAGATTTCCATATGAAAATCCAGCATTGGCCAGCCATTTCATAGTGATAACCCCATATATTTCATGGGATTTCTTAAGTATTTCATAGTGATCACAAATTAAGCTCCTTTTTGCGATTAGACGCTTAGTTTACGAGATAATCGCATTTAAAGATTTCCATATGAAAATCCAGCATTGGCCAGCCATTTCATAGTGATATCATCATATAATTCATGGGATTTCTTAAGTATTTCATAGTGATCACAAATTAAGCTCCTTTTTGCGATTAGACGCTTAGTTTACGAGATAATCGCATTTAAAGATTTCCATATGAAAATCCAGCATTGGCCAGCCATTTCATAGTGATAACCCCATATAATTCATGGGATTTCTTAAGTATTTCATAGTGATCACAAATTAAGCTCCTTTTTGCGATTAGACGCTTAGTTTACGAGATAATCGCATTTAAAGATTTCCATATGAAAATCCAGCATTGGCCAGCCATTTCATAGTGATAACCCCATATAATTCATGGGATTTCTTAAGTATTTCATAGTGATCACAAATTAAGCTCCTTTTTGCGATTAGACGCTTAGTTTACGAGATAATCGCATTTAAAGATTTCCATATGAAAATCCAGCATTGGCCAGCCATTTCATAGTGATATCATCATATAATTCATGGGATTTCTTAAGTATTTCATAGTGATCACAAATTAAGCTCCTTTTTGCGATTAGACGCTTAGTTTACGAGATAATCGCATTTAAAGATTTCCATATGAAAATCCAGCATTGGCCAGCCATTTCATAGTGATAACCCCATATAATTCATGGGATTTCTTAAGTATTTCATAGTGATCACAATTTAAGCTCCTTTTTGCGATTAGACGCTTAGTTTACGAGATAATCGCATTTAAAGATTTCCATATGAAAATCCAGCATTGGCCAGCCATTTCATAGTGATAACCCCATATAATTCATGGGATTTCTTAAGTATTTCATAGTGATCACAAATTAAGCTCCTTTTTGCGATTAGACGCTTAGTTTACGAGATAATCGCATTTAAAGATTTCCATATGAAAATCCAGCATTGGCCAGCCATTTCATAGTGATATCCCCATATAATTCATGGGATTTCTTAAGTATTTCATAGTGATCACAAATTAAGCTCCTTTTTGCGATTAGACGCTTAGTTTACGAGATAATCGCATTTAAAGATTTCCATATGAAAATCCAGCATTGGCCAGCCATTTCATAGTGATATCCCCATATAATTCATGGGATTTCTTAAGTATTTCATAGTGATCACAAATTAAGCTCCTTTTTGCGATTAGACACTTAGTTTACGAGATAATCGCATTTAAAGATTTCCATATGAAAATCCAGCATTGGCCACCCTTTTCATGGTGATATCATCATATATTGCAAGGTATTTCTGAATTATTTCATAGTGATCACAAATTAAGCTCCTTTTTGCGATTAGACGCTTAGTTTACGACATAATCGCATTTAAAGATTTCCATATGAAAATCCAGCATTGGCCAGCCATTTCATAGTGATATCCCCATATATGGGATTTCTTAAGTATTTCATAGTGATCACAAATTAAGCTCCTTTTTGCGATTAGACGCTTAGTTTACGAGATAATCGCATTTAAAGATTTCCATATGAAAATCCAGCATTGGCCAGCCATTTCATAGTGATATCCCCATATAATTCATGGGATTTCTTAAGTATTTCATAGTGATCACAAATTAAGCTCCTTTTTGCGATTAGACGCTTAGTTTACGACATAATCGCATTTAAAGATTTCCATATGAAAATCCAGCATTGGCCAGCCATTTCATAGTGATAACCCCATATAATTCATGGGATTTCTTAAGTATTTCATAGTGATCACAAATTAAGCTCCTTTTTGCGATTAGACGCTTAGTTTACGAGATAATCGCATTTAAAGATTTCCATATGAAAATCCAGCATTGGCCAGCCATTTCATAGTGATAACCCCATATAATTCATGGGATTTCTTAAGTATTTCATAGTGATCACAAATTAAGCTCCTTTTTGCGATTAGACGCTTAGTTTACGAGATAATCGCATTTAAAGATTTCCATATGAAAATCCAGCATTGGCCAGCCATTTCATAGTGATATCCCCATATAATTCATGGGATTTCTTAAGTATTTCATAGTGATCACAAATTAAGCTCCTTTTTGCGATTAGACACTTAGTTTACGAGATAATCGCATTTAAAGATTTCCATATGAAAATCCAGCATTGGCCAGCCATTTCATAGTGATAACCCCATATAATTCATGGGATTTCTTAAGTATTTCATAGTGATCACAAATTAAGCTCCTTTTTGCGATTAGACACTTAGTTTACGAGATAATCGCATTTAAAGATTTCCATATGAAAATCCAGCATTGGCCAGCCATTTTATAGTGATATCCCCATATAATTCATGGGATTTCTTAAGTATTTCATAGTGATCACAAATTAAGCTCCTTTTTGCGATTAGACGCTTAGTTTACGAGATAATCGCATTTAAAGATTTCCATATGAAAATCCTGCATTGGCCAGCCATTTCATAGTGATAACCCCATATAATTCATGGGATTTCTTAAGTATTTCATAGTGATCACAAATTAAGCTCCTTTTTGCGATTAGACGCTTAGTTTACGACATAATCGCATTTAAAGATTTCCATATGAAAATCCAGCATTGGCCAGCCATTTCATAGTGATATCCCCATATAATTCATAGGATTTCTTAAGTATTTCATAGTGATCACAAATTAAGCTCCTTTTTGCGATTAGACGCTTAGTTTACGAGATAATCGCATTTAAAGATTTCCATATGAAAATCCAGCATTGGCCAGCCATTTCATAGTGATAACCCCATATAATTCATGGGATTTCTTAAGTATTTCATAGTGATCACAAATTAAGCTCCTTTTTGCGATTAGACGCTTAGTTTACGACATAATCGCATTTAAAGATTTCCATATGAAAATCCAGCATTGGCCAGCCATTTCATAGTGATATCATCATATAATTCATGGGATTTCTTAAGTATTTCATAGTGATCACAAATTAAGCTCGTTTTTGCGATTAGACGCTTAGTTTACGAGATAATAGCATTTAAAGATTTCCATATGAAAATCCAGCATTGGCCAGCCATTTCATAGTGATATCCCCATATAATTCATGGGATTTCTTAAGTATTTCATAGTGATCACAAATTAAGCTCCTTTTTGCGATTAGACGCTTAGTTTACGAGATAATCGCATTTAAAGATTTCCATATGAAAATCCATCATTGGCCACCCGTTTCATGGTGATATCATCATATATTACAAGGTATTTCTGAATTATTTCATAGTGATCACAAATTAAGCTCCTTTTTGCGATTAGACGCTTAGTTTACGAGATAATCGCATTTAAAGATTTCCATATGAAAATCCAGCATTGGCCAGCCATTTCATGGTGATATCATCATATATTACAAGGTATTTCTGAATTATTTTATAGTGATCACAAATTAAGCTCCTTTTTGCGATTAGACGCTTAGTTTACGAGATAATCGCATTTAAAGATTTCCATATGAAAATCCAGCATTGGCCAGCCATTTCATGGTGATATCATCATATATTACAAGGTATTTCTGAATTATTTTATAGTGATCACAAATTAAGCTCCTTTTTGCGATTAGACGCTTAGTTTACGAGATAATCGCATTTAAAGATTTCCATATGAAAATCCAGCATTGGCCAGCCATTTCATGGTGATATCATCATATATTACAAGGTATTTCTGAATTATTTTATAGTGATCACAAATTAAGCTCCTTTTTTCGATTAGACGCTTAGTTTACGAGATAATCGCATTTAAAGATTTCCATATGAAAATCCAGCATTGGCCACCCATTTCATGGTGATATCATCATATATTACAAGGTATTTCTGAATTATTCTATAGTGATCACAAATTAAGCTCCTTTTTGCGATTAGACGCTTAGTTTACGAGATAATCGCATTTAAAGATTTCCATATGAAAATCCAGCATTGGCCAGCCATTTCATAGTGATATCATCATATATTACAAGGTATTTCTGACTTATTTCATAGTGATCACAAATTAAGCTCCTTTTTGCGATTAGACGCTTAGTTTACGAGATAATCGCATTTAAAGATTTCCATATGAAAATCCAGCATTGGCCAGCCATTTCATAGTGATATCCCTATATAATTCATGGGATTTCTTAAGTATTTCATAGTGATCACAAATTAAGCTCCTTTTTGCGATTAGACGCTTAGTTTACGAGATAATCGCATTTAAAGATTTCCATATGAAAATCCAGCATTGGCCAGCCATTTCATGGTGATATCATCATATATTACAAGGTATTTCTGAATTATTTTATAGTGATCACAAATTAAGCTCCTTTTTTCGATTAGACGCTTAGTTTACGAGATAATCGCATTTAAAGATTTCCATATGAAAATCCAGCATTGGCCACCCATTTCATGGTGATATCATCATATATTACAAGGTATTTCTGAATTATTCTATAGTGATCACAAATTAAGCTCCTTTTTGCGATTAGACGCTTAGTTTACGACATAATCGCATTTAAAGATTTCCATATGAAAATCCAGCATTGGCCAGCCATTTCATAGTGATATCCCCATATATGGGATTTCTTAAGTATTTCATAGTGATCACAAATTAAGCTCCTTTTTGCGATTAGACGCTTAGTTTACGACATAATCGCATTTAAAGATTTCCATATGAAAATCCAGCATTGGCCAGCCATTTCATAGTGATATCCCCATATAATTCATGGGATTTCTTAAGTATTTCATAGTGATCACAAATTAAGCTCCTTTTTGCGATTAGACGCTTAGTTTACGAGATAATCGCATTTAAAGATTTCCATATGAAAATCCATCATTGGCCACCCGTTTCATGGTGATATCCCCATATAATTCATGGGATTTCTTAAGTATTTCATAGTGATCACAAATTAAGCTCCTTTTTGCGATTAGACGCTTAGTTTACGAGATAATCGCATTTAAAGATTTCCATATGGAAATCCATCATTGGCCAGCCATTTCATAGTGATATCCCCATATAATTCATGGGATTTCTTAAGTATTTCATAGTGATCACAAATTAAGCTCCTTTTTTCGATTAGACGCTTAGTTTACGAGATAATCGCATTTAAAGATTTCCATATGAAAATCCAGCATTGGCCACCCATTTCATGGTGATATCATCATATATTACAAGGTATTTCTGAATTATTCTATAGTGATCACAAATTAAGCTCCTTTTTGCGATTAGACGCTTAGTTTACGACATAATCGCATTTAAAGATTTCCATATGAAAATCCAGCATTGGCCAGCCATTTCATAGTGATATCATCATATAATTCATGGGATTTCTTAAGTATTTCATAGTGATCACAAATTAAGCTCCTTTTTGCGATTAGACGCTTAGTTTACGAGATAATCGCATTTAAAGATTTCCATATGAAAATCCAGCATTGGCCAGCCATTTCATAGTGATATCCCCATATAATTCATGGGATTTCTTAAGTATTTCATAGTGATCACAAATTAAGCTCCTTTTTGCGATTAGACGCTTAGTTTACAAGATAATCGCATTTAAAGATTTCCATATGAAAATCCAGCATTGGCCGCCCATTTCATAGTGATATCCCTATATAATTCATGGGATTTCTTAAGTATTTCATAGTGATCACAAATTAAGCTCCTTTTTGCGATTAGACGCTTAGTTTACGAGATAATCGCATTTAAAGATTTCCATATGGAAATCCATCATTGGCCACCCGTTTCATGGTGATATCATCATATATTTCAAGGTATTTCTGAATTATTTTATAGTGATCACAAATTAAGCTCCTTTTTGCGATTAGACGCTTAGTTTACGAGATAATCGCATTTAAAGATTTCCATATGAAAATCCATCATTGGCCACCCGTTTCATGGTGATATCCCCATATAATTCATGGGATTTCTTAAGTATTTCATAGTGATCACAAATTAAGCTCCTTTTTGCGATTAGACGCTTAGTTTACGGAATAATCGCATTTAAAGATTTCCATATGAAAATCCAGCATTGGCCAGCCATTTCATAGTGATATCCCCATATAATTCATGGGATTTCTTAAGTATTTCATAGTGATCACAAATTAAGCTCCTTTTTGCGATTAGGCGCTTAGTTTACGAGATAATCGCATTTAAAGATTTCCATATGAAAATCCATCATTGGCCACCCGTTTCATGGTGATATCCCCATATAATTCATGGGATTTCTTAAGTATTTCATAGTGATCACAAATTAAGCTCCTTTTTGCGATTAGACGCTTAGTTTACGAGATAATCGCATTTAAAGATTTCCATATGAAAATCCAGCATTGGCCACCCGTTTCATGGTGATATCCCCATATAATTCATGGGATTTCTTAAGTATTTCATAGTGATCACAAATTAAGCTCCTTTTTGCGATTAGACGCTTAGTTTACGAGATAATCGCATTTAAAGATTTCCATATGAAAATCCAGCATTGGCCAGCCATTTCATAGTGATATCCCCATATAATTCATGGGATTTCTTAAGTATTTCATAGTGATCAAAAATTAAGCTCCTTTTTGCGATTAGACGCTTAGTTTACGAGATAATCGCATTTAAAGATTTCCATATGAAAATCCAGCATTGGCCAGCCGTTTCATGGTGATATCCCCATATGATTCATGGGATTTCTTAAGTATTTCATAGTGATCACAAATTAAGCTCCTTTTTGCGATTAGACGCTTAGTTTACGAGATAATCGCATTTAAAGATTTCCATATGAAAATCCATCATTGGCCACCCGTTTCATGGTGATATCCCCATATAATTCACGGGATTTCTTAAGTATTTCATAGTGATCACAAATTAAGCTCCTTTTTGCGATTAGACGCTTAGTTTACGAGATAATCGCATTTAAAGATTTCCATATGAAAATCCAGCATTGGCCAGCCATTTCATAGTGATATCCCTATATAATTCATGGGATTTCTTAAGTATTTCATAGTGATCACAAATTAAGCTCCATTTTGCGATTAGACGCTTAGTTTACGAGATAATCGCATTTAAAGATTTCCATATGAAAATCCATCATTGGCCACCCGTTTCATGGTGATATCCCCATATAATTCATGGGATTTCTTAAGTATTTCATAGTGATCACAAATTAAGCTCCTTTTTGCGATTAGACGCTTAGTTTACGAGATAATCGCATTTAAAGATTTCCATATGAAAATCCAGCATTGGCCACCCATTTCATGGTGATATCATCATATATTACAAGGTATTTCTGAATTATTTCATAGTGATCACAAATTAAGCTCCTTTTTGCGATTAGACGCTTAGTTTACGAAATAATCGCATTTAAAGATTTCCACATGAAAATCCAGCATTGGCCAGCCATTTCATAGTGATATCCCCATATAATTCATGGGATTTCTTAAGTATTTCATAGTGATCACAAATTAAGCTCCTTTTTGCGATTAGACGCTTAGTTTACGAGATAATCGCATTTAAAGATTTCCATATGAAAATCCAGCATTGGCCAGCCATTTCATAGTGATATTCCCATATAATTCATGGGATTTCTTAAGTATTTCATAGTGATCACAAATTAAGCTCCTTTTTGCGATTAGACGCTTAGTTTACGAGATAATCGCATTTAAAGATTTCCACATGAAAATCCAGCATTGGCCAGCCATTTCATAGTGATATTCCCAAATAATTCATGGGATTTCTTAAGTATTTCATAGTGATCACAAATTAAGCTCCTTTTTGCGATTAGATGCTTAGTTTACGAGATAATCGTATTTAAAGATTTCCATATGAAAATCCAGCATTGGCCAGCCATTTCATAGTGATATTCCCATATAATTCATGGGATTTCTTAAGTATTTCATAGTGATCACAAATTAAGCTCCTTTTTGCGATTAGACGCTTAGTTTACGAGATAATCGCATTTAAAGATTTCCATATGAAAATCCAGCATTGGCCAGCCATTTCATAGTGATATTCCCATATAATTCATGGGATTTCTTAAGTATTTCATAGTGATCACAAATTAAGCTCCTTTTTGCGATTAGACGCTTAGTTTACGAGATAATTGCATTTAAAGATTTCCATATGAAAATCCAGCATTGGCCATCCATTTCATAGTGGTATCCCCATATAATTCATGGGATTTCTTAAGTATTTCATAGTGATCACAAATTAAGCTCATTTTTTCGATTAGACGCTTAGTTTACGAGATAATCGCATTTAAAGATTTCCATATGAAAATCCAGCATTGGCCATCCATTTCATAGTGATATCCCCATATAATTCACGGGATTTCTTAAGTATTTCATAGTGATCACAAATTAAGCTCCTTTTTGCGATTAGACGCTTAGTTTACGAGATAATCGCATTTAAAGATTTCCATATGAAAATCCAGCATTGGCCAGCCATTTCATAGCGATATCCCCATATAATTCATGGGATTTCTTAAGTATTTCATAGTGATCACAAATTAAGCTCCTTTTTGCGATTAGACGCTTAGTTTACGAGATAATCGCATTTAAAGATTTCCATATGAAAATCCAGCATTGGCCAGCCATTTCATAGTGATATCCCCATATAATTCATGGGATTTCTTAAGTATTTCATAGTGATCACAAATTAAGCTCCTTTTTGCGATTAGACGCTTAGTTTACGAGATAATCGCATTTAAAAATTTCCATATGAAAATCCAGCATTGGCCAGCCATTTCATAGTGATATCCCCATATAATTCATGGGATTTCTTAAGTATTTCATAGTGATCACAAATTAAGCTCCTTTTTGCGATTAGACGCTTAGTTTACGAGATAATCGCATTTAAAGATTTCCATATGAAAATTCAGTATTGGCCAGCCATTTCATAGTGATATCCCCATATAATTCATGGGATTTCTTAAGTATTTCATAGTGATCACAAATTAAGCTCCTTTTTGCGATTAGAAGCTTAGTTTACGAGATAATCGCATTTAAAGATTTCCATATGAAAATTCAGTATTGGCCAGCCATTTCATAGTGATATCCCCATATAATTCATGGGATTTCTTAAGTATTTCATAGTGATCACAAATTAAGCTCCTTTTTGCGATTAGACGCTTAGTTTACGAGATAATCGCATTTAAAGATTTCCATATGAAAATCCAGCATTGGCCAGCCATTTCATAGTGATATCCCCATATAATTCATGGGATTTCTTAAGTATTTCATAGTGATCACAAATTAAGCTCCTTTTTGCGATTAGACGCTTAGTTTACGAGATAGTCGCATTTAAAGATTTCCATATGAAAATTCAGTATTGGCCAGCCATTTCATAGTGATATCCCCATATAATTCATGGGATTTCTTAAGTATTTCATAGTGATCACAAATTAAGCTCCTTTTTGTGATTAGACGCTTAGTTTACGAGATAATCGCATTAAGTATTTCATAGTGATCACAAATTAATCTCCTTTTTGTGATTAGACGCTTAGTTTACGAGATAATCGCATTTAAAGATTTCCATATGAAAATCCAGCATTGGCCACCCATTTCATGGTGATATCATCATATATTACAAGGTATTTCTGAATTATTTCATAGTGATCACAAATTAAGCTCCTTTTTGCGATTAGACGCTTAGTTTACGAGATAATCGCATTTAAAGATTTCCATATGAAAATCCAGCATTGGCCAGCCATTTCATAGTGATATCCCCATATAATTCATGGGATTTCTTAAGTATTTCATAGTGATCACAAATTAAGCTCCTTTTTGCGATTAGACGCTTAGTTTACGAGATAATCGCATTTAAAGATCTATCCCCATCTATTACAAGCCATTTCTTAAGTATTTCATAGTGATCACAAATTAAGCTCCTTTTTGCGATTAGACGCTTAGTTTACGAGATAATCGCATTTAAAGATTTCCATATGAAAATCCATCATTGGCCACCCGTTTCATAGTGATATCCCCATCTATTACAAGCCATTTCTTAAGCACTTCATAGTGATCACAAATTAAGCTCCTTTTTGCGATTAGACGCTTAGTTTACGAGATAATCGCATTTAAAGATTTCCATATGAAAATCCATCATTGGCCAGCCATTTCATAGTGATATCCCCATATAATTCATGGTATTTCTTAAGTATTTCATAGTGATCACAAATTAAGCTCCTTTTTGCGATTAGACGCTTAGTTTACGAGATAATCGCATTTAAAGATTTCCATATGAAAATCCATCATTGGCCACCCGTTTCATAGTGATATCCCCATCTATTACAAGCCATTTCTTAAGCATTTCATAGTGATCACAAATTAAGCTCCTTTTTGCGATTAGACGCTTAGTTTACGAGATAATCGCATTTAAAGATTTCCATATGAAAATCCAGCATTGGCCAGCCATTTCATAGTGATATCCCCATATAATTCATGGGATTTCTTAAGTATTTCATAGTGATCACAAATTAAGCTCCTTTTTGCGATTAGACGCTTAGTTTACGAGATAATCGCATTTAAAGATTTCCATATGAAAATCCATCATTGGCCACCCGTTTCATAGTGATATCCCCATCTATTACAAGCCATTTCTTAAGTATTTCATAGTGATCACAAATTAAGCTCATTTTTGCGATTAGACGCTTAGTTTACGAGATAATCGCATTTAAAGATTTCCATATGAAAATTCAGTATTGGCCAGCCATTTCATAGTGATATCCCCATATAATTCATGGGATTTCTTAAGTATTTCATAGTGATCACAAATTAAGCTCCTTTTTGCGATTAGACGCTTAGTTTACGAGATAATCGCATTTAAAGATTTCCATATGAAAATCCAGCATTGGCCAGCCATTTCATAGTGATATCCCCATATAATTCATGGGATTTCTTAAGTATTTCATAGTGATCACAAATTAAGCTCCTTTTTGCGATTAGCCGCTTAGTTTACGAGATAATCGCATTTAAAGATTTCCATATGAAAATTCAGTATTGGCCAGCCATTTCATAGTGATATCCCCATATAATTCATGGGATTTCTTAAGTATTTCATAGTGATCACAAATTAAGCTCCTTTTTGCGATTAGACGCTTAGTTTACGAGATAATCGCATTTAAAGATTTCCATATGAAAATCCAGCATTGGCCAGCCATTTCATAGTGATATCCCCATATAATTCATGGGATTTCTTAAGTATTTCATAGTGATCACAAATTAAGCTCCTTTTTGCGATTAGACGCTTAGTTTACGAGATAATCGCATTTAAAGATTTCCATATGAAAATCCATCATTGGCCACCCGTTTCATAGTGATATCCCCATCTATTACAAGCCATTTCTTAAGTATTTCATAGTGATCACAAATTAAGCTCATTTTTGCGATTAGACGCTTAGTTTACGAGATAATCGCATTTAAAGATTTCCATATGAAAATCCAGCATTGGCCAGCCATTTCATAGTGATATCCCCATATAATTCATGGGATTTCTTAAGTATTTCATAGTGATCACAAATTAAGCTCCTTTTTGCGATTAGACGCTTAGTTTACGAGATAATCGCATTTAAAGATTTCCATATGAAAATCTAGCATTGGCCAGCCATTTCATAGTGATATCCCCATATAATTCATGGGATTTCTTAAGTATTTCATACTGATCACAAATTAAGCTCCTTTTTGCGATTAGACGCTTAGTTTACGAGATAATCGCATTTAAAGATTTCCATATGAAAATTCAGCATTGGCCAGCCATTTCATAGTGATATCCCCATATAATTCATGGGATTTCTTAAGTATTTCGTAGTGATCACAAATTAAGCTCCTTTTTGCGATTAGACGCTTAGTTTACGAGATAATCGCATTTAAAGATTTCCATATGAAAATCCAGCATTGGCCAGCCATTTCATAGTGATATCCCCATATAATTCATGGGATTTCTTAAGTATTTCATAGTGATCACAAATTAAGCTCCTTTTTGCGATTAGACGCTTAGTTTACGAGATAATCGCATTTAAAAATTTCCATATGAAAATCCAGCATTGGCCAGCCATTTCATAGTGATATCCCCATATAATTCATGGGATTTCTTAAGTATTTCATAGTGATCACAAATTAAGCTCCTTTTTGCGATTAGACGCTTAGTTTACGAGATAATCGCATTTAAAGATTTCCATATGAAAATTCAGTATTGGCCAGCCATTTCATAGTGATATCCCCATATAATTCATGGGATTTCTTAAGTATTTCATAGTGATCACAAATTAAGCTCCTTTTTGCGATTAGAAGCTTAGTTTACGAGATAATCGCATTTAAAGATTTCCATATGAAAATTCAGTATTGGCCAGCCATTTCATAGTGATATCCCCATATAATTCATGGGATTTCTTAAGTATTTCATAGTGATCACAAATTAAGCTCCTTTTTGCGATTAGACGCTTAGTTTACGAGATAATCGCATTTAAAGATTTCCATATGAAAATCCAGCATTGGCCAGCCATTTCATAGTGATATCCCCATATAATTCATGGGATTTCTTAAGTATTTCATAGTGATCACAAATTAAGCTCCTTTTTGCGATTAGACGCTTAGTTTACGAGATAGTCGCATTTAAAGATTTCCATATGAAAATTCAGTATTGGCCAGCCATTTCATAGTGATATCCCCATATAATTCATGGGATTTCTTAAGTATTTCATAGTGATCACAAATTAAGCTCCTTTTTGCGATTAGACGCTTAGTTTACGAGATAATCGCATTTAAAGATCTATCCCCATCTATTACAAGCCATTTCTTAAGTATTTCATAGTGATCACAAATTAAGCTCCTTTTTGCGATTAGACGCTTAGTTTACGAGATAATCGCATTTAAAGATTTCCATATGAAAATCCATCATTGGCCACCCGTTTCATAGTGATATCCCCATCTATTACAAGCCATTTCTGAAGCATTTCATAGTGATCACAAATTAAGCTCCTTTTTGCGATTAGACGCTTAGTTTACGAGATAATCGCATTTAAAGATTTCCATATGAAAATCCATCATTGGCCAGCCATTTCATAGTGATATCCCCATATAAATCATGGGATTTCTTAAGTATTTCATAGTGATCACAAATTAAGCTCCTTTTTGCGATTAGACGCTTAGTTTACGAGATAATCGCATTTAAAGATTTCCATATGAAAATCCATCATTGGCCACCCGTTTCATGGTGATATCCCCATATAATTCATGGGATTTCTTAAGTATTTGATAGTGATCACAAATTAAGCTCCTTTTTGCGATTAGACGCTTAGTTTACGAGATAATCGCATTTAAAGATTTCCATATGAAAATCCAGCATTGGCCAGCCATTTCATAGTGATATCCCTACATAATTCATGGGATTTCTTAAGTATTTCATAGTGATCACAAATTAAGCTCCTTTTTGCGATTAGACGCTTAGTTTACGAGATAATCGCATTTAAAGATTTCCATATGAAAATCCAGCATTGGCCACCCTTTTCATGGTGATATCATCATATATTACAAGGTATTTCTGAATTATTTCATAGTGATCACAAATTAAGCTCCTTTTTGCGATTAGACGCTTAGTTTACGAGATAATCGCATTTAAAGATTTCCATATGAAAATCCATCATTGGCCACCCGTTTCATGGTGATATCCCCATATAATTCATGGGATTTCTTAAGTATTTCATAGTGATCACAAATTAAGCTCCTTTTTGCGATTAGACGCTTAGTTTACGAGATAATCGCATTTAAAGATTTCCATATGAAAATCCAGCATTGGCCACCCTTTTCATGGTGATATCATCATATATTACAAGGTATTTCTGAATTATTTCATAGTGATCACAAATTAAGCTCCTTTTTGCGATTAGACGCTTAGTTTACGATATAATCGCATTTAAAGATTTCCATATGAAAATCCAGCATTGGCCACCCTTTTCATGGTGATATCATCATATATTACAAGGTATTTCTGAATTATTTCATAGTGATCACAAATTAAGCTCCTTTTTGCGATTAGACGCTTAGTTTACGAGATAATCGCATTTAAAGATTTCCATATGAAAATCCAGCATTGGCCACCCTTTTCATGGTGATATCATCATATATTACAAGGTATTTCTGAATTATTTCATAGTGATCACAAATTAAGCTCCTTTTTGCGATTAGACGCTTAGTTTACGAGATAATCGCATTTAAAGATTTCCATATGAAAATCCATCATTGGCCACCCGTTTCATGGTGATATCCCCATATAATTCATGGGATTTCTTAAGTATTTCATAGTGATCACAAATTAAGCTCCTTTTTGCGATTAGACGCTTAGTTTACGAGATAATCGCATTTAAAGATTTCCATATGAAAATCCATCATTGGCCACCCGTTTCATGGTGATATCCCTATATAATTCATGGGATTTCTTAAGTATTTCATAGTGATCACAAATTAAGCTCCTTTTTGCGATTAGACGCTTAGTTTACGAGATAATCGCATTTAAAGATTTCCATATGAAAATCCAGCATTGGCCAACCATTTCATAGTGATATCCCCATATAATTCATGGGATTTCTTAAGTATTTCATAGTGATCACAAATTAAGCTCCTTTTTGCTTAGTTTACGAGATAATCGCATTTAAAGATTTCCATATGAAAATCCAGCATTGGCCAGCCATTTCATAGTGATATCCCCATATAATGCATGGGATTTCTTAAGTATTTCATAGTGATCACAAACTAAGCTCCTTTTTGCGATTAGACGCTTAGTTTACGAGATAATCGCTTTTAAAGATTTCCATATGAAAATCCAGCATTGGCCAACCATTTCATAGTGATATCCCCATATAATTCATGGGATTTCTTAAGTATTTCATAGTGATCACAAATTAAGCTCCTTTTTGCGATTAGACGCTTAGTTTACGAGATAATCGCATTTAAAGATTTCCATATGAAAATCCATCATTGGCCACCCGTTTCATGGTGATATCCCCATATAATTCATGGGATTTCTTAAGTATTTCATAGTGATCACAAATTAAGCTCCTTTTTGCGATTAGACGCTTAGTTTACGAGATAATCGCATTTAAAGATTTCCATATGAAAATCCAGCATTGGCCACCCTTTTCATGGTGATATCATCATATATTACAAGGTATTTCTGAATTATTTCATAGTGATCACAAATTAAGCTCCTTTTTGCGATTAGACGCTTAGTTTACGATATAATCGCATTTAAAGATTTCCATATGAAAATCCAGCATTGGCCACCCTTTTCATGGTGATATCATCATATATTACAAGGTATTTCTGAATTATTTCATAGTGATCACAAATTAAGCTCCTTTTTGCGATTAGACGCTTAGTTTACGAGATAATCGCATTTAAAGATTTCCATATGAAAATCCAGCATTGGCCACCCTTTTCATGGTGATATCATCATATATTACAAGGTATTTCTGAATTATTTCATAGTGATCACAAATTAAGCTCCTTTTTGCGATTAGACGCTTAGTTTACGAGATAATCGCATTTAAAGATTTCCATATGAAAATCCATCATTGGCCACCCGTTTCATGGTGATATCCCCATATAATTCATGGGATTTCTTAAGTATTTCATAGTGATCACAAATTAAGCTCCTTTTTGCGATTAGACGCTTAGTTTACGAGATAATCGCATTTAAAGATTTCCATATGAAAATCCATCATTGGCCACCCGTTTCATGGTGATATCCCTATATAATTCATGGGATTTCTTAAGTATTTCATAGTGATCACAAATTAAGCTCCTTTTTGCGATTAGACGCTTAGTTTACGAGATAATCGCATTTAAAGATTTCCATATGAAAATCCAGCATTGGCCAACCATTTCATAGTGATATCCCCATATAATTCATGGGATTTCTTAAGTATTTCATAGTGATCACAAATTAAGCTCCTTTTTGCAATTAGACGCTTAGTTTACGAGATAATCGCATTTAAAGATTTCCATATGAAAATCCAGCATTGGCCAGCCATTTCATAGTGATATCCCCATATAATGCATGGGATTTCTTAAGTATTTCATAGTGATCACAAACTAAGCTCCTTTTTGCGATTAGACGCTTAGTTTACGAGATAATCGCTTTTAAAGATTTCCATATGAAAATCCAGCATTGGCCAACCATTTCATAGTGATATCCCCATATAATTCATGGGATTTCTTAAGTATTTCATAGTGATCACAAATTAAGCTCCTTTTTGCGATTAGACGCTTAGTTTACGAGATAATCGCATTTAAAGATTTCCATATGAAAATCCAGCATTGGCCACCCTTTTCATGGTGATATCCCCATATAATTCATGGGATTTCTTAAGTATTTCATAGTGATCACAATTTAAGCTCCTTTTTGCGATTAGACGCTTAGTTTACGAGATAATCGCATTTAAAGATTTCCATATGAAAATCCAGCATTGGCCAACCATTTCATAGTGATATCCCCATATAATTCATGGGATTTCTTAAGTATTTCATAGTGATCACAAATTAAGCTCCTTTTTGCGATTAGACGCTTAGTTTACGAGATAATCGCATTTAAAGATTTCCATATGAAAATCCAGCATTGGCCACCCATTTCATGGTGATATCATCATATATTACAAGGTATTTCTGAATTATTTCATAGTGATCACAAATTAAGCTCCTTTTTGCGATTAGACGCTTAGTTTACGAGATAATCGCATTTAAAGATTTCCATATGAAAATCCATCATTGGCCACCCGTTTCATGGTGATATCATCATATATTACAAGGTATTTCTGAATTATTGCATAGTGATCACAAATTAAGCTCCTTTTTGCGATTAGACGCTTAGTTTACGAGATAATCGCATTTAAAGATTTCCATATGAAAATCCAGCATTGGCCAACCATTTCATAGTGATATCCCCATATAATTCATGGGATTTCTTAAGTATTTCATAGTGATCACAAATTAAGCTCCTTTTTGCAATTAGACGCTTAGTTTACGAGATAATCGCATTTAAAGATTTCCATATGAAAATCCAGCATTGGCCACCCTTTTCATGGTGATATCATCATATATTCCAAGGTATTTCTGAATTATTTCATAGTGATCACAAATTAAGCTCCTTTTTGCGATTAGACGCTTAGTTTACGAGATAATCGCATTTAAAGATTTCCATATGAAAATCCAGCATTGGCCAACCATTTCATAGTGATATCCCCATATAATTCATGGGATTTCTTAAGTATTTCATAGTGATCACAAATTAAGCTCCTTTTTGCAATTAGACGCTTAGTTTACGAGATAATCGCATTTAAAGATTTCCATATGAAAATCCAGCATTGGCCAGCCATTTTATAGTGATATCCCCATATAATTCATGGGATTTCTTAAGTATTTCATAGTGATCACAAATTAAGCTCCTTTTTGTGATTAGACGCTTAGTTTACGAGATAATCACATTTAAAGATTTCCATATGAAAATCCAGCATTGGCCACCCTTTTCATGGTGATATCATCATATATTACAAGGTATTTCTGAATTATTTCATAGTGATCACAAATTAAGCTCCTTTTTGCGATTAGACGCTTAGTTTACGAGATAATCGCATTTAAAGATTTCCATATGAAAATCCAGCATTGGCCGCCCATTTCATAGTGATATCCCCATATAATTCATGGGATTTCTTAAGTATTTCATAGTGATCACAAATTAAGCTCCTTTTTGCGATTAGACGCTTAGTTTACGAGATAATCGCATTTAAAGATTTCCATATGAAAATCCAGCATTGGCCAGCCATTTCATAGTGATATCCCCATATAATTCATGGGATTTCTTAAGTATTTCATAGTGATCACAAATAAAGCTCCTTTTTGCGATTAGACGCTTAGTTTACGAGATAATCGCATTTAAAGATTTCCATATGAAAATCCATCATTGGCCACCCGTTTCCTGGTGATATCATCATATAATTCATGGGATTTCTTAAGTATTTCATAGTGATCACAAATTAAGCTCCTTTTTGCGATTAGACGCTTAGTTTACGAGATAATCGCATTTAAAGATTTCCATATGAAAATCCATCATTGGCCACCCGTTTCATGGTGATATCCCCATATAATTCATGGGATTTCTTAAGTATTTCATAGTGATCACAAATTAAGCTCCTTTTTGCGATTAGACGCTTAGTTTACGAGATAATCGCATTTAAAGATTTCCATATGAAAATCCATCATTGGCCACCCGTTTCATGGTGATATCCCCATATAATTCATGGGATTTCTTAAGTATTTCATAGTGATCACAAATTAAGCTCCTTTTTGCGATTAGACGCTTAGTTTACGAGATAATCGCATTTAATGATTTCCATATGAAAATCCAGCATTGGCCAGCCATTTTATAGTGATATCATCATATATTACAAGGTATTTCTGAATTATTTCATAGTGATCACAAATTAAGCTCCTTTTTGCGATTAGACGCTTAGTTTACGAGATAATCGCATTTAAAGATTTCCATATGAAAATCCAGCATTGGCCAGCCATTTTATAGTGATATCCCCATATAATTCATGGGATTTCTTAAGTATTTCATAGTGATCACAAATTAAGCTCCTTTTTGCGATTAGACGCTTAGTTTACGAGATAATCGCATTTAAAGATTTCCATATGAAAATCCAGCATTGGCCAGCCATTTCATAGTGATATCCCCATATAATTCATGGGATTTCTTAAGTATTTCATAGTGATCACAAATTAAGCTCCTTTTTGCGATTAGACGCTTAGTTTACGAGATAATCGCATTTAAAGATTTCCATATGAAAATCCATCATTGGCCACCCGTTTCATGGTGATATCCCCATATAATTCATGGGATTTCTTAAGTATTTCATAGTGATCACAAATTAAGCTCCTTTTTGTGATTATACGCTTAGTTTACGAGATAATCGCATTTAAAGATTTCCATATGAAAATCCAGCATTGGCCAGCCATTTCATAGTGATATCCCCATATAATTCATGGGATTTCTTAAGTATTTCATAGTGATCACAAATTAAGCTCCTTTTTGCGATTAGACGCTTAGTTTACGAGATAATCGCATTTAAAGATTTCCATATGAAAATCCAGCATTGGCCAGCCATTTTATAGTGATATCCCCATATAATTCATGGGATTTCTTAAGTATTTCATAGTGATCACAAATTAAGCTCCTTTTTGCGATTAGACGCTTAGTTTACGAGATAATCGCATTTAAAGATTTCCATATGAAAATCCAGCATTGGCCAGCCATTTCATAGTGATATCCCCATATAATTCATGGGATTTCTTAAGTATTTCATAGTGATCACAAATTAAGCTCCTTTTTGCGATTAGACGCTTAGTTTACGAGATAATCGCATTTAAAGATTTCCATATGAAAATCCATCATTGGCCACCCGTTTCATGGTGATATCCCCATATAATTCATGGGATTTCTTAAGTATTTCATAGTGATCACAAATTAAGCTCCTTTTTGCGATTAGACGCTTAGTTTACGAGATAATCGAATTTAATGATTTCCATATGAAAATCCAGCATTGGCCAGCCATTTTATAGTGATATCCCCATATAATTCATGGGATTTCTTAAGTATTTAATAGTGATCACAAATTAAGCTCCTTTTTGCGATTAGACGCTTAGTTTACGAGATAATCGCATTTAAAGATTTCCATATGAAAATCCATCATTGGCCACCCGTTTCCTGGTGATATCATCATATAATTCATGGGATTTCTTAAGTATTTCATAGTGATCACAAATTAAGCTCCTTTTTGTGATTATACGCTTAGTTTACGAGATAATCGCATTTAAAGATTTCCATATGAAAATCAAGCATTGGCCACCCATTTCATGGTGATATCATCATATATTACAAGGTATTTCTGAATTATTGCATAGTGATCACAAATTAAGCTCCTTTTTGCGATTAGACGCTTAGTTTACGAGATAATCGCATTTAAAGATTTCCATATGAAAATCCAGCATTGGCCAGCCATTTCATAGTGATATCCCCATATAATTCATGGGATTTCTTAAGTATTTCATAGTGATCACAAATTAAGCTCCTTTTTGCGATTAGACGCTTAGTTTACGAGATAATCGCATTTAAAGATTTCCATATGAAAATCCATCATTGGCCACCCGTTTCATGGTGATATCCCCATATAATTCATGGGATTTCTTAAGTATTTCATAGTGATCACAAATTAAGCTCCTTTTTGCGATTAGACGCTTAGTTTACGAGATAATCGCATTTAAAGATTTCCATATGAAAATCCAGCATTGGCCAGCCATTTCATAGTGATATCCCCATATAATTCATGGGATTTCTTAAGTATTTCATAGTGATCACAAATTAAGCTCCTTTTTGCGATTAGACGCTTAGTTTACGAGATAATCGCATTTAAAGATTTCCATATGAAAATCCATCATTGGCCACCCGTTTCATGGTGATATCCCCATATAATTCATGGGATTTCTTAAGTATTTCATAGTGATCACAAATTAAGCTCCTTTTTGCGATTAGACGCTTAGTTTACGAGATAATCGAATTTAATGATTTCCATATGAAAATCCAGCATTGGCCAGCCATTTTATAGTGATATCCCCATATAATTCATGGGATTTCTTAAGTATTTAATAGTGATCACAAATTAAGCTCCTTTTTGCGATTAGACGCTTAGTTTACGAGATAATCGCATTTAAAGATTTCCATATGAAAATCCATCATTGGCCACCCGTTTCCTGGTGATATCATCATATAATTCATGGGATTTCTTAAGTATTTCATAGTGATCACAAATTAAGCTCCTTTTTGTGATTATACGCTTAGTTTACGAGATAATCGCATTTAAAGATTTCCATATGAAAATCAAGCATTGGCCACCCATTTCATGGTGATATCATCATATATTACAAGGTATTTCTGAATTATTGCATAGTGATCACAAATTAAGCTCCTTTTTGCGATTAGACGCTTAGTTTACGAGATAATCGCATTTAAAGATTTCCATATGAAAATCCAGCATTGGCCAGCCATTTCATAGTGATATCCCCATATAATTCATGGGATTTCTTAAGTATTTCATAGTGATCACAAATTAAGCTCCTTTTTGCGATTAGACGCTTAGTTTACGAGATAATCGCATTTAAAGATTTCCATATGAAAATCCATCATTGGCCACCCGTTTCATGGTGATATCCCCATATAATTCATGGGATTTCTTAAGTATTTCATAGTGATCACAAATTAAGCTCCTTTTTGCGATTAGACGCTTAGTTTACGAGATAATCGCATTTAAAGATTTCCATATGAAAATCCAGCATTGGCCAGCCATTTCATAGTGATATCCCCATATAATTCATGGGATTTCTTAAGTATTTCATAGTGATCACAAATTAAGCTCCTTTTTGCGATTAGACGCTTAGTTTACGAGATAATCGCATTTAAAGATTTCCATATGAAAATCCAGCATTGGCCAGCCATTTTATAGTGATATCCCCATATAATTCATGGGATTTCTTAAGTATTTCATAGTGATCACAAATTAAGCTCCTTTTTGCGATTAGACGCTTAGTTTACGAGATAATCGCATTTAAAGATTTCCATATGAAAATCCAGCATTGGCCAGCCATTTTATAGTGATATCCCCATATAATTCATGGGATTTCTTAAGTATTTCATAGTGATCACAAATTAAGCTCCTTTTTGCGATTAGACGCTTAGTTTACGAGATAATCGCATTTAAAGATTTCCATATGAAAATCCATCATTGGCCACCCGTTTCATAGTGATATCCCCATATAATTCATGGGATTTCTTAAGTATTTCATAGTGATCACAAATTAAGCTCCTTTTTGCGATTAGACGCTTAGTTTACGAGATAATCGCATTTAAAGATTTCCATATGAAAATCCAGCATTGGCCACCCTTTTCATGGTGATATCATCATATATTACAAGGTATTTCTGAATTATTTCATAGTGATCACAAATTAAGCTCCTTTTTGCGATTAGACGCTTAGTTTACGAGATAATCGCATTTAAAGATTTCCATATGAAAATCCAGCATTGACCAGCCATTTCATAGTGATATCCCCATATAATTCATGGGATTTCTTAAGTATTTCATAGTGATCACAAATTAAGCTCCTTTTTGCGATTAGACGCTTAGTTTACGAGATAATCGCATTTAAAGATTTCCATATGAAAATCCAGCATTGGCCAGCCATTTTATAGTGATATCCCCATATAATTCATGGGATTTCTTAAGTATTTCATAGTGATCACAAATTAAGCTCCTTTTTGCGATTAGACGCTTAGTTTACGAGATAATCGCATTTAAAGATTTCCATATGAAAATCCAGCATTGGCCGCCCATTTCATAGTGATATCCCCATATAATTCATGTGATTTCTTAAGTATTTCATAGTGATCACAAATTAAGCTCCTTTTTGCGATTAGACGCTTAGTTTACGAGATAATCGCATTTAAAGATTTCCATATGAAAATCCAGCATTGGCCACCCTTTTCATGGTGATATCATCATATATTACAAGGTATTTCTGAATTATTTCATAGTGATCACAAATTAAGCTCCTTTTTGCGATTAGACGCTTAGTTTACGAGATAATCGCATTTAAAGATTTCCATATGAAAATCCATCATTGGCCACCCGTTTCATGGTGATATCCCCATATAATTCATGGGATTTCTTAAGTATTTCATAGTGATCACAAATTAAGCTCCTTTTTGCGATTAGACGCTTAGTTTACGAGATAATCGCATTTAAAGATTTCCATATGAAAATCCAGCATTGGCCGCCCATTTCATAGTGATATCCCCATATAATTCATGGGATTTCTTAAGTATTTCATAGTGATCACAAATTAAGCTCCTTTTTGTGATTAGACGCTTAGTTTACGAGATAATCGCATTTAAAGATTTCCATATGAAAATCCAGCATTGGCCACCCTTTTCATGGTGATATCATCATATATTACAAGGTATTTCTGAATTATTTCATAGTGATCACAAATTAAGCTCCTTTTTGCGATTAGACGCTTAGTTTACGAGATAATCGCATTTAAAGATTTCCATATGAAAATACATCATTGGCCAGCCATTTCATAGTGATATCCCCATATAATTCATGGGATTTCTTAAGTATTTCATAGTGATCACAAATTAAGCTCCTTTTTGCGATTAGACGCTTAGTTTACGAGATAATCGCATTTAAAGATTTCCTTATGAAAATCCAGCATTGGCCACCCTTTTCATGGTGATATCATCATATATTACAAGGTATTTCTGAATTATTTCATAGTGATCACAAATTAAGCTACTTTTTGCGATTAGACGCTTAGTTTACGAGATAATCGCATTTAAAGATTTCCATATGAAAATCCAGCATTGGCCGCCCATTTCATAGTGATATCCCCATATAATTCATGGGATTTCTTAAGTATTTCATAGTGATCACAAATTAAGCTCCTTTTTGCGATTAGACGCTTAGTTTACGAGATAATCGCATTTAAAGATTTCCATATGAAAATCCAGCATTGGCCGCCCATTTCATGGTGATATCCCCATATAATTCATGGGATTTCTTAAGTATTTCATAGTGATCACAAATTAAGCTCGTTTTTGCGATTAGACGCTTAGTTTACGAGATAATCGCATTTAAAGATTTCCATAAGTATTTCATAGTGATCACAAATTAAGCTCCTTTTTGCGATTAGACGCTTAGTTTACGAGATAATCGCATTTAAAGATTTCCATATGAAAATCCAGCATTGGCCTCCCATTTCATAGTGATATCCCCATATAATTCATGGGATTTCTTAAGTATTTCATAGTGATTACAAATTAAGCTCCTTTTTGTGATTAGACGCTTAGTTTACGAGATAATCGCATTTAAAGATTTCCATATGAAAATCCAGCATTGGCCGCCCATTTCATAGTGATATCCCCATATAATTCTTGGGATTTCTTAAGTATTTCATAGTGATCACAAATTAAGCTCCTTTTTGTGATTAGACGCTTAGTTTACGAGATAATCGCATTTAAAGATTTCCATATGAAAATCCAGCATTGGTCATCCATTTCATAGTGATATCCCCATATAATTCATGGGATTTCTTAAGTATTTCATAGTGATTACAAATTAAGCTCCTTTTTGCGATTAGACGCTTAGTTTACGAGATAATCGCATTTAAAGATTTCCATATGAAAATCCAGCATTGGTCATCCATTTCATGGTGATATCCCCACATAATTCGTGGGATTTCTTAAGTATTTCATAGTGATCACAAATTAAGCTCCTTTATGTGATTAGACGCTTAGTTTACGAGATAATCGCATTTAAAGATTTCCATATGAAAATCCAGCATTGGCCAGCCATTTCATAGTGATATCCCCATATAATTCATGGGATTTCTTAAGTATTTCATAGTGATCACAAATTAAGCTCCTTTTTGTGATTAGACGCTTAGTTTACGAGATAATCGCATTTAAAGATTTCCATATGAAAATCCAGCATTGGTCATCCATTTCATAGTGATATCCCCATATAATTCATGGGATTTCTTAAGTATTTCATAGTGATTACAAATTAAGCTCCTTTTTGCGATTAGACGCTTAGTTTACGAGATAATCGCATTTAAAGATTTCCATAGTTTACGAGATAATCGCATTTAAAGATTTCCATATGAAAATCCAGCATTGGTCATCCATTTCATAGTGATATCCCCATATAATTCTTGGGATTTCTTAAGTATTTCATAGTGATCACAAATTAAGCTCCTTTTTGTGATTAGACGCTTAGTTTACGAGATAATCGCATTTAAAGATTTCCATATGAAAATCCAGCATTGGCCGCCCATTTCATAGTGATATCCCCATATAATTCTTGGGATTTCTTAAGTATTTCATAGTGATCACAAATTAAGCTCCTTTTTGTGATTAGACGCTTAGTTTACGAGATAATCGCATTTAAAGATTTCCATATGAAAATCCAGCATTGGCCGCCCATTTCATAGAGATATCCCCATATAATTCATGGGATTTCTTAAGTATTACATAGTGATCACAAATTAAGCTCCTTTTTGTGATTAGACGCTTAGTTTACGAGATAATCGCATTTAAAGATTTCCATATGAAAATCCAGCATTGGTCATCCATTTCATAGTGATATCCCCATATTATTCATGGGATTTCTTAAGTATTTCATAGTGATCACAAAATAAGCTCCTTTTTGTGATTAGACGCTTAGTTTACGAGATAATCGCATTTAAAGATTTCCATATGAAAATCCAGCATTGGTCATCCATTTCATAGTGATATCTCCATATTATTCATGGGATTTCTTAAGTATTTCATAGTGATCACAAATTAAGCTCCTTTTTGCGATTAGACGCTTAGTTTACGAGAAAATCGCATTTAAAGATTTCCATATGAAAATCCAGCATTGGTCATCCATTTCATAGTGATATCCGCATATAATTCATGGGATTTCTTAAGTATTTCATAGTGATCATAAATTAAGCTCCTTTTTGCGATTAGACGCTTAGTTTACGAGATAATCGCATCTAAAGATTTCTATATGAAAATCCAGCATTGGCCGCCCATTTCATAGAGATATCCCCATATAATTCATGGGATTTCTTAAGTATTTCATAGTGATCAGTGATTTTGCGATTAGACGCTTAGTTTACGAGATAATCGCATTTAAAGATTTCCATATGAAAATCCAGCATTGGTCATCCATTTCATAGTGATGTCCCCATATAATTCATGGGATTTCTTAAGTATTTCATAGTGATCACAAATTAAGCTCCTGTTTGTGGTTAGACGCTTAGTTTACGAGATAATCGCATTTAAAGATTTCCATATGAAAATCCAGCATTGGCCAGCCATTTCATAGTGATATCCGCATATAATTCATGGGATTTCCTAAGTATTTCATAGTGATTACAAATTAAGATCCTGTTTGTGGTTAGACGCTTAGTTTACGAGATAATCGCATTTAAAGATTTCCATATGTAAATCCAGCATTGGCCAGCCATTTCATAGTGATATCCCCATATAATTCCCATATTATCTCGTAAACTAAGCGTCTAATCGCAAAAAGGAGCTTAATTTGTGATCACTATGAAATACTTAAGAAATCCCATGAATTATATGGGGATATCACTATGAAATGGGCGGCCAATGCTGGATTTTCATATGGAAATCTTTAAATGCGATTATCTCGTAAACTAAGCGTCTAACCACAAACAGGAGCTTAATTTGTGATCACTATGAAATACTTAAGAAATCCCATGAATTATATGGGGACATCACTATGAAATGGATGACCAATGCTGGATTTTCATATGGAAATCTTTAAATGCGATTATCTCGTAAACTAAGCGTCTAACCACAAACAGGAGCTTAATTTGTGATCACTATGAAATACTTAAGAAATCCCATGAATTATATGGGGATATCACTATGAAATGGCTGGCCAATGCTGGATTTTCATATGGAAATCTTTAAATGCGATTATCTCGTAAACTAAGCGTCTAACCACAAACAGGAGCTTAATTTGTGATCACTATGAAATACTTAAGAAATCCCATGAATTATATGGGGACATCACTATGAAATGGATGACCAATGCTGGATTTTCATATGGAAATCTTTAAATGCGATTATCTCGTAAACTAAGCGTCTAATCGCAAAAAGGAGCTTAATTTGTGATCACTATTAAATATTTAAGAAATCCCATGAATTATATGGGGATATCACTATGAAATGGATGACCAATGCTGGATTTTCATATAAAAATCTTTAAATGCGATTATCTCGTAAACTAAGCGTCTAATCGCAAAAAGGAGCTTAATTTGTAATCACTATGAAATACTTAAAAAATCCCATGAATTATATGGGGATATCTCTATGAAATGGGCGGCCAATGCTGGATTTTCATATGGAAATCTTTAAATGCGATTATCTCGTAAACTAAGCGTCTAATCGCAAAAAGGAGCTTAATTTGTGATCACTATGAAATACTTAAGAAATCCCATGAATTATATGGGGATATCTCTATGAAATGGGCGGCCAATGCTGGATTTTCATATGGAAATCTTTAAATGCGATTATCTCGTAAACTAAGCGTCTAATCGCAAAAAGGAGCTTAATTTGTGATCACTATGAAATACTTAAGAAATCCCATGAATTATATGGGGATATCACTATGAAATGGGCGGCCAATGCTGGATTTTCATATGGAAATCTTTAAATGCGATTATCTCGTAAACTAAGCGTCTAATCGCAAAAAGGAGCTTAATTTGTGATCACTATGAAATACTTAAGAAATCCCATGAATTATATGGGGATATCCCTATGAAATGGCTGGCCAATGCTGGATTTTCATATGGAAATCTTTAAATGCGATTATCTCGTAAACTAAGCGTCTAATCGCAAAAAGGAGCTTAATTTGTGATCACTATGAAATACTTAAGAAATCCCATGAATTATATGGGAATATCCCTATGCAATGGCTGGCCAATGCTGGATTTTCATATGGAAATCTTTAAATGCGATTATCTCGTAAACTAAGCGTCTAATCGCAAAAAGGAGCTTAATTTGTGATCACTATGAAATACTTAAAAAATCCCATGAATTATATGGGAATATCACTATGAAATGGGCGGCCAATGCTGGATTTTCATATGGAAATCTTTAAATGCGATTATCTCGTAAACTAAGCGTCTAATCGCAAAAAGGAGCTTAATTTGTGATCACTATGAAATACTTAAGAAATCCCATGAATTATATGGGGATATCACCATGAAACAGGTGGCCAATGATGGATTTTCATATGGAAATCTTTAAATGCGATTATCTCGTAAACTAAGCGTCTAATCGTAAAAAGGAGCTTAATTTGTGATCACCATGAATTATATGGGGATATCACCATGAAACGGGTGGCCAATGATGGATTTTCATATGGAAATCTTTAAATGCGATTATCTCGTAAACTAAGCGTCTAATCGTAAAAAGGAGCTAAATTTGTGATCACTATGACATAGTTAAGAAATCCCATGAATTATATGGGAATATCACTATGAAATGGGTGGCCAATGCTGGATTTTCATATGGAAATCTTTAAATGCGATTATCTCGTAAACTAAGCGTCTAATCACAAAAAGGAGCTTAATTTGTGATCACTATTAAATACTTAAGAAATCCCATGAATTATATGGGGATATCACTATGAAATGGATGACCAATGCTGGATTTTCATATAAAAATCTTTAAATGCGATTATCTCGTAAACTAAGCGTCTAATCGCAAAAAGGAGCTTAATTTGTAATCACTATGAAATACTTAAAAAATCCCATGAATTATATGGGGATATCTCTATGAAATGGGCGGCCAATGCTGGATTTTCATATGGAAATCTTTAAATGCGATTATCTCGTAAACTAAGCGTCTAATCGCAAAAAGGAGCTTAATTTGTGATCACTATGAAATACTTAAGAAATCCCATGAATTATATGGGGATATCTCTATGAAATGGGCGGCCAATGCTGGATTTTCATATGGAAATCTTTAAATGCGATTATCTCGTAAACTAAGCGTCTAATCGCAAAAAGGAGCTTAATTTGTGATCACTATGAAATACTTAAGAAATCCCATGAATTATATGGGGATATCACTATGAAATGGGCGGCCAATGCTGGATTTTCATATGGAAATCTTTAAATGCGATTATCTCGTAAACTAAGCGTCTAATCGCAAAAAGGAGCTTAATTTGTGATCACTATGAAATACTTAAGAAATCCCATGAATTATATGGGGATATCCCTATGAAATGGCTGGCCAATGCTGGATTTTCATATGGAAATCTTTAAATGCGATTATCTCGTAAACTAAGCGTCTAATCGCAAAAAGGAGCTTAATTTGTGATCACTATGAAATACTTAAGAAATCCCATGAATTATATGGGAATATCCCTATGCAATGGCTGGCCAATGCTGGATTTTCATATGGAAATCTTTAAATGCGATTATCTCGTAAACTAAGCGTTTAATCGCAAAAAGGAGCTTAATTTGTGATCACTATGAAATACTTAAGAAATCCCATGAATTATATGTGGATATCACTATGAAATGGATGACCAATGCTGGATTTTCATATGGAAATCTTTAAATTCGATTATCTCGTAAACTAAGCGTCTAATCGCAAAAAGGAGCTTAATTTGTAATCACTATGAAATACTTAAGAAATCCCATGAATTATATGGGGATATCTCTATGAAATGGGCGGCCAATGCTGGATTTTCATATGGAAATCTTTAAATGCGATTATCTCGTAAACTAAGCGTCTAATCGCAAAAAGGAGCTTAATTTGTAATCACTATGAAATACTTAAGAAATCCCATGAATTATATGGGGATATCACCATGAAACGGGTGGCCAATGCTGGATTTTCATATGGAAATCTTTAAATGCGATTATCTCGTAAACTAAGCGTCTAATCGCAAAAAGGAGCTTAATTTGTAATCACTATGAAATACTTAAGAAATCCCATGAATTATATGGGGATATCACCATGAAACGGGTGGCCAATGCTGGATTTTCATATGGAAATCTTTAAATGCGATTATCTCGTAAACTAAGCGTCTAATCGCAAAAAGGAGCTTAATTTGTAATCACTATGAAATACTTAAGAAATCCCATGAATTATATGGGGATATCACCATGAAACGGGTGGCCAATGCTGGATTTTCATATGGAAATCTTTAAATGCGATTATCTCGTAAACTAAGCGTCTAATCGCAAAAAGGAGCTTAATTTGTAATCACTATGAAATACTTAAGAAATCCCATGAATTATATGGGGATATCACCATGAAACGGGTGGCCAATGCTGGATTTTCATATGGAAATCTTTAAATGCGATTATCTCGTAAACTAAGCGTCTAATCGTAAAAAGGAGCTAAATTTGTGATCACTATGAAATAGTTAAGAAATCCCATGAATTATATGGGAATATCACTATGAAATGGGTGGCCAATGCTGGATTTTCATATGGAAATCTTTAAATGCGATTATCTCGTAAACTAAGCATCTAATCACAAAAAGGAGCTTAATTTGTGATCACTATTAAATACTTAAGAAATCCCATGAATTATATGGGGATATCACTATGAAATGGATGACCAATGCTGGATTTTCATATAAAAATCTTTAAATGCGATTATCTCGTAAACTAAGCGTCTAATCGCAAAAAGGAGCTTAATTTGTAATCACTATGAAATACTTAAGAAATCCCATGAATTATATGGGGATATCTCTATGAAATGGGCGGCCAATGCTGGATTTTCATATGGAAATCTTTAAATGCGATTATCTCGTAAACTAAGCGTCTAATCGCAAAAAGGAGCTTAATTTGTGATCACTATGAAATACTTAAGAAATCCCATGAATTATATGGGGATATCTCTATGAAATGGGCGGCCAATGCTGGATTTTCATATGGAAATCTTTAAATGCGATTATCTCGTAAACTAAGCGTCTAATCGCAAAAAGGAGCTTAATTTGTGATCACTATGAAATAATTCAGAAATACCTTGTAATATATGATGATATCACCATGATATGGGTGGCCATTGCTGGATTTTCATATGGAAATCTTTAAATGCGATTATCTCGTAAACTAAGCGTCTAATCACAAAAAGGAGCTTAATTTGTGATCACTATGAAATATTTAAGAAATCCCATGAATTATATGGGGATATCTCTATGAAATGGGCGGCCAATGCTGGATTTTCATATGGAAATCTTTAAATGCGATTATCTCGTAAACTAAGCGTCTAATCGCAAAAAGGAGCTTAATTTGTGATCACTATGAAATACTTAAGAAATCCCATGAATTATATGTGGATATCACTATGAAATGGATGACCAATGCTGGATTTTCATATGGAAATCTTTAAATTCGATTATCTCGTAAACTAAGCGTCTAATCGCAAAAAGGAGCTTAATTTGTGATCACTATGAAATACTTAAGAAATCCCATGAATTATATGGGGATATCTCTATGAAATGGGCGGCCAATGCTGGATTTTCATATGGAAATCTTTAAATGCGATTATCTCGTAAACTAAGCGTCTAATCACAAAAAGGAGCTTAATTTGTGATCACTATGAAATATTTAAGAAAGCCCATGAATAATATGGGGATATCACTATGAAATGGATGACCAATGCTGGATTTTCATATGGAAATCTTTAAATGCGATTATCTCGTAAACTAAGCGTCTAATCGCAAAAAGGAGCTTAATTTATGATCACTATGAAATACTTAAGAAATCCCATGAATTATATGGGGATATTTCTATGAAATGGGCGGCCAATGCTGGATTTTCATATGGAAATCTTTAAATGCGATTATCTCGTAAACTAAGCGTCTAATCGCAAAAAGGAGCTTAATTTGTGATCACTATGAAATACTTAAGAAATCCCATGAATTATATGGGGATATCTCTATGAAATGGGCGGCCAATGCTGGATTTTCATATGGAAATCTTTAAATGCGATTATCTCGTAAACTAAGCGTCTAATCGCAAAAAGGAGCTTAATTTGTGATCACTATGAAATACTTAAGAAATCCCATGAATTATATGGGGATATCTCTATGAAATGGGCGGCCAATGCTGGATTTTCATATGGAAATCTTTAAATGCGATTATCTCGTAAACTAAGCGTCTAATCGCAAAAAGGAGCTTAATTTGTGATCACTATGAAATACTTAAGAAATCCCATGAATTATATGGGGATATCTCTATGAAATGGGCGGCCAATGCTGGATTTTCATATGGAAATCTTTAAATGCGATTATCTCGTAAACTAAGCGTCTAATCACAAAAAGGAGCTTAATTTGTGATCACTATGAAATACTTAAGAAATCCCATGAATTATATGGGGATATCTCTATGAAATGGGCGGCCAATGCTGGATTTTCATATGGAAATCTTTAAATGCGATTATCTCGTAAACTAAGCGTCTAATCGCAAAAAGGAGCTTAATTTGTGATCACTATGAAATAATTCAGAAATACCTTGTAATATATGATGATATCACCATGATATGGGTGGCCATTGCTGGATTTTCATATGGAAATCTTTAAATGCGATTATCTCGTAAACTAAGCGTCTAATCACAAAAAGGAGCTTAATTTGTAATCACTATGAAATACTTAAGAAATCCCATGAATTATATGGGGATATCTCTATGAAATGGGCGGCCAATGCTGGATTTTCATATGGAAATCTTTAAATGCGATTATCTCGTAAACTAAGCGTCTAATCGCAAAAAGGAGCTTAATTTGTGATCACTATGAAATAATTCAGAAATACCTTGTAATATATGATGATATTACCATGATATGGGTGGCCATTGCTGGATTTTCATATGGAAATCTTTAAATGCGATTATCTCGTAAACTAAGCGTCTAATCACAAAAAGGAGCTTAATTTGTGATCACTATGAAATACTTAAGAAATCCCATGAATTATATGGGGATATCACTATGAAATGGCTGGCCAATGCTGGATTTTCATATGGAAATCTTTAAATGCGATTATCTCGTAAACTAAGCGTCTAATCGCAAAAAGGAGCTTAATTTGTGATCACTATGAAATACTTAAGAAATCCCATGAATCATATGGGGATATCACTATGAAGTGGCTGGCCAATGCTGGATTTTCATATGGAAATCTTTAAATGCGATTATCTCGTAAACTAAGCGTCTAATCGCAAAAAGGAGCTTAATTTGTGATCACTATGAAATACTTAAGAAATCCCATGAATTATATGGGGATATCACAATGAAATGGGCGGCCAATGCTGGATTTTCATATGGAAATCTTTAAATGCAATTATCTCGTAAACTAAGCGTCTATTCGCAAAAAGAAGCTTAATTTGTGATCACTATGAAATACTTCAGAAATACCTTGTAATATATGATGATATCACCATGAAATGGGTGGCAATTGCTGGATTTTCATATGGAAATCTTTAAATGCGATTATCTCGTAAACTAAGCGTCTTATCGCAAAAAGGAGCTTAATTTGTGATCACTATGAAATACTTAAGAAATCCCATGAATCATATGGGGATATCACTATGAAGTGGCTGGCCAATGCTGGATTTTCATATGGAAATCTTTAAATGCGATTATCTCGTAAACTAAGCGTCTAATCGCAAAAAGGAGCTTAATTTGTGATCACTATGAAATACTTAAGAAATCCCATGAATTATATGGGGATATCACAATGAAATGGGCGGCCAATGCTGGATTTTCATATGGAAATCTTTAAATGCGATTATCTCGTAAACTAAGCGTCTAATCGCAAAAAGGAGCTTAATTTGTGATCACTATGAAATACTTAAGAAATCCCATGAATTATATGGGGATATCACAATGAAATGGGCGGCCAATGCTGGATTTTCATATGGAAATCTTTAAATGCGATTATCTCGTAAACTAAGCGTCTAATCGCAAAAAGAAGCTTAATTTGTGATCACTATGAAATACTTAAGAAATCCCATGAATTATATTTGGATATCACTATGAAATGGCTGGCCAATGCTGGATTTTCATATGGAAATCTTTAAATGCGATTATCTCGTAAACTAAGCGTCTAATCGCAAAAAGGAGCTTAATTTGTGATCACTATGAAATACTTAAGAAATCCCATGAATTATATGGGGATATCACTATGAAATGGGCGGCCAATGCTGGATTTTCATATGGAAATCTTTAAATGCGATTATCTCGTAAACTAAGCGTCTAATCGCAAAAAGGAGCTTAATTTGTGATCACTATGAAATACTTAAGAAATCCCATGAATTATATTTGGATATCACTATGAAATGGCTGGCCAATGCTGGATTTTCATATGGAAATCTTTAAATGCGATTATCTCGTAAACTAAGCGTCTAATCGCAAAAAGGAGCTTAATTTGTGATCACTATGAAATACTTAAGAAATCCCATGAATTATATGGGGATATCACTATGAAATGGCTGGCCAATGCTGGATTTTCATATGGAAATCTTTAAATGCGATTATCTCATAAACTAAGCGTCTAATGGCAAAAAGGAGCTTAATTTGTGATCACTATGAAATACTTAAGAAATCCCATGAATTATATGGGGATATCACTATGAAATGGGCAGCCAATGCTGGATTTTCATATGGAAATCTTTAAATGCGATTATCTCGTAAACTAAGCGTCTAATCGCAAAAAGGAGCTTAATTTGTGATCACTATGAAATACTTAAGAAATCCCATGAATTATATTTGGATATCACTATGAAATGGCTGGCCAATGCTGGATTTTCATATGGAAATCTTTAAATGCGATTATCTCGTAAACTAAGCGTCTAATCGCAAAAAGGAGCTTAAATTGTGATCACTATGAAATACTTCAGAAATCCCATGAATTATATGGGGATATCACTATGAAATGGGCAGCCAATGCTGGATTTTCATATGGAAATCTTTAAATGCGATTATCTCGTAAACTAATCGCAAAAAGGAGCTTAATTTGTGATCACTATGAAATAATTCAGAAATACCTTGTAATATATGATGATATCACCATGAAATGGGTGGCAATTGCTGGATTTTCATATGGAAATCTTTAAATGCGATTATCTCGTAAACTAAGCGTCTAATCACAAAAAGGAGCTTAATTTGTGATCACTATGAAATACTTAAGAAATCCCATGAATTATATTTGGATATCACTATGAAATGGCTGGCCAATGCTGGATTTACATATGGAAATCTTTAAATGCGATTATCTCGTAAACTAAGCGTCTAATCACAAAAAGGAGCTTAATTTGTGATCACTATGAAATACTTAAGAAATCCCATGAATTATATTTGGATATCACTATGAAATGGGCGGCCAATGCTGGATTTTCATATGGAAATCTTTAAATGCGATTATCTCGTAAACTAAGCGTCTAATCACAAAAAGGAGCTTAATTTGTGATCACTATGAAATACTTAAGAAATCCCATGAATTATATTTGGATATCACTATGAAATGGCTGGCCAATGCTGGATTTACATATGGAAATCTTTAAATGCGATTATCTCGTAAACTAAGCGTCTAATCGCAAAAAGGAGCTTAATTTGTGATCACTATGAAATACTTAAGAAATCCCATGAATTATATGGGGATATCACTATGAAATGGCTGGCCAATGCTGGATTTACATATGGAAATCTTTAAATGCGATTATCTCGTAAACTAAGCGTTTAATCGCAAAAAGGAGCTTAATTTGTGATCACTATGAAATACTTAAGAAATCCCATGAATTATATGGGGATATCACTATGAAATGGGCAGCCAATGCTGGATTTTCATATGGAAATCTTTAAATGCGATTATCTCGTAAACTAAGCGTCTAATCGCAAAAAGGAGCTTAATTTGTGATCACTATGAAATACTTAAGAAATCCCATGAATTATATTTGGATATCACTATGAAATGGGAGGCCAATGCTGGATTTACATATGGAAATCTTTAAATGCGATTATCTCGTAAACTAAGCGTCTAATCACAAAAAGGAGCTTAATTTGTGATCACTATGAAATACTTAAGAAATCCCATGAATTATATTTGGATATCACTATGAAATGGGCGGCCAATGCTGGATTTTCATATGGAAATCTTTAAATGCGATTATCTCGTAAACTAAGCGTCTAATCACAAAAAGGAGCTTAATTTGTGATCACTATGAAATACTTAAGAAATCCCATGAATTATATTTGGATATCACTATGAAATGGCTGGCCAATGCTGGATTTACATATGGAAATCTTTAAATGCGATTATCTCGTAAACTAAGCGTCTAATCGCAAAAAGGAGCTTAATTTGTGATCACTATGAAATACTTAAGAAATCCCATGAATTATATGGGGTTATCACTATGAAATGGGCAGCCAATGCTGGATTTTCATATGGAAATCTTTAAATGCGATTATCTCGTAAACTAAGCGTCTAATCGCAAAAAGGAGCTTAATTTGTGATCACTATGAAATACTTAAGAAATCCCATGAATTATATGGGGATATCACTATGAAATGGGCGGCCAATGCTGGATTTTCATATGGAAATCTTTAAATGCGATTATCTCGTAAACTAAGCGTCTAATCGCAAAAAGGAGCTTAATTTGTGATCACTATGAAATACTTAAGAAATCCCATGAATTATATGGGGATATCACTATGAAATTTCTGGCCAATGCTGGATTTTCATATGGAAATCTTTAAATGCGATTATCTCGTAAACTAAGCGTCTAATCGCAAAAAGGAGCTTAATTTGTGATCACTATGAAATACTTAAGAAATCCCATGAATTATATGGGGATATCACTATGAAATGGGCGGCCAATGCTGGATTTTCATATGGAAATCTTTAAATGCGATTATCTCGTAAACTAAGCGTCTAATCACAAAAAGGAGCTTAATTTGTGACCACTATGAAATAATTCAGAAATACCTTGTAATATATGATGATATCACCATGAAATGGGTGGCAATTGCTGGATTTTCATATGGAAATCTTTAAATGCGATTATCTCGTAAACTAAGCGTCTAATCGCAAAAAGGAGCTTAATTTGTGATCACTATGAAATACTTAAGAAATCCCAAGGATTATATGGGGATATCACTATGAAATGGCTGGCCAATGCTGGATTTTCATATATCTTTAAATGCGATTATCTCGTAAACTAAGCGTCTAATCGCAAAAAGGAGCTTAATTTGTGATCACTATGAAATACTTAAGAAATCCCATGAATTATATGGGGATATCACCATGAAACGGGTGGCCAATGATGGATTTTCATATGGAAATCTTTAAATGCGATTATCTCGTAAACTAAGCGTCTTATCGCAAAAAGGAGCTTAATTTGTGATCACTATGAAATACTTAAGAAATCCCATGATATAGGGATATCACTATGAAATGGGCGGCCAATGCTGGATTTTCATATGGAAATCTTTAAATGCGATTATCTCGTAAACTAAGCGTCTAATCGCAAAAAGGAGCTTAATTTGTGATCACTATGAAATACTTAAGAAATCCCATGAATTATATGGGGATATCACTATGAAATGGCTGGCCAATGCTGGATTTTCATATGGAAATCTTTAAATGCGATTATCTCGTAAACTAAGCGTTTAATCGCAAAAAGGAGCTTAATTTGTGATCACTATGAAATACTTAAGAAATCCCATGAATTATATGATGATATTACCATGAAATGGGTGGCCAATGCTGGATTTTCATATGGAAATCTTTAAATGCGATTATCTCGTAAACTAAGCGTCTAATCACAAAAAGGAGCTTAATTTGTGATCACTATGAAATACTTAAGAAATCCCAAGGATTATATGGGGATATCACTATGAAATGGCTGGCCAATGCTGGATTTTCATATGGAAATCTTTAAATGCGATTATCTCGTAAACTAAGCATCTAATCGCAAAAAGGAGCTTAATTTGTGATCACTATGAAATACTTAAGAAATCCCATGAATTATATGATGATATTACCATGAAATGGGTGGCCAATGCTGGATTTTCATATGGAAATCTTTAAATGCGATTATCTCGTAAACTAAGCGTCTAATCACAAAAAGGAGCTTAATTTGTGATCACTATGAAATACTTAAGAAATCCCATGAATTATATGGGGATATCACTATGAAATGGCTGGCCAATGCTGGATTTTCATAAATCTTTAAATGCGATTATCTCGTAAACTAAGCGTCTAATCGCAAAAAGGAGCTTAATTTGTGATCACTATGAAATACTTAAGAAATCCCATGAATTATATGGGGATATCACCATGAAACGGGTGGCCAATGATGGATTTTCATATGGAAATCTTTAAATGCGATTATCTCGTAAACTAAGCGTTTAATCGCAAAAAGGAGCTTAATTTGTGATCACTATAAAATACTTAAGAAATCCCAAGGATTATATGGGGATATCACTATGAAATGGCTGGCCAATGCTGGATTTTCATATGGAAATCTTTAAATGCGATTATCTCGTAAACTAAGCATCTAATCGCAAAAAGGAGCTTAATTTGTGATCACTATGAAATACTTAAGAAATCCCATGAATTATATGATGATATTACCATGAAATGGGTGGCCAATGCTGGATTTTCATATGGAAATCTTTAAATGCGATTATCTCGTAAACTAAGCGTCTAATCACAAAAAGGAGCTTAATTTGTGATCACTATGAAATACTTAAGAAATCCCATGAATTATATGGGGATATCACTATGAAATGGCTGGCCAATGCTGGATTTTCATAAATCTTTAAATGCGATTATCTCGTAAACTAAGCGTCTAATCGCAAAAAGGAGCTTAATTTGTGATCACTATGAAATACTTAAGAAATCCCATGAATTATATGGGGATATCACCATGAAACGGGTGGCCAATGATGGATTTTCATATGGAAATCTTTAAATGCGATTATCTCGTAAACTAAGCGTCTAATCACAAAAAGGAGCTTAATTTGTGATCACTATGAAATACTTAAGAAATCCCAAGGATTATATGGGGATATCACTATGAAATGGCTGGCCAATGCTGGATTTTCATATGGAAATCTTTAAATGCGATTATCTCGTAAACTAAGCATCTAATCGCAAAAAGGAGCTTAATTTGTGATCACTATGAAATACTTAAGAAATCCCATGAATTATATGATGATATTACCATGAAATGGGTGGCCAATGCTGGATTTTCATATGGAAATCTTTAAATGCGATTATCTCGTAAACTAAGCGTTTAATCGCAAAAAGGAGCTTAATTTGTGATCACTATAAAATACTTAAGAAATCCCAAGGATTATATGGGGATATCACTATGAAATGGCTGGCCAATGCTGGATTTTCATAAATCTTTAAATGCGATTATCTCGTAAACTAAGCGTCTAATCGCAAAAAGGAGCTTAATTTGTGATCACTATGAAATACTTAAGAAATCCCATGAATTATATGGGGATATCACCATGAAACGGGTGGCCAATGCTGGATTTTCATATGGAAATCTTTAAATGCGATTATCTCGTAAACTAAGCGTCTTATCGCAAAAAGGAGCTTAATTTGTGATCACTATGAAATACTTAATAAATCCCATGATATAGGGATATCACTATGAAATGGGCGGCCAATGCTGGATTTTCATATGGAAATCTTTAAATGCGATTATCTCGTAAACTAAGCGTCTAATCGCAAAAAGGAGCTTAATTTGTGATCACTATGAAATACTTAAGAAATCCCATGAATTATATGGGGATATCACTATGAAATGGCTGGCCAATGCTGGATTTTCATATGGAAATCTTTAAATGCGATTATCTCGTAAACTAAGCGTCTAATCGCAAAAAGGAGCTTAATTTGTGATCACTATGAAATACTTAAGAAATCCCATGAATTATATGATGATATTACCATGAAATGGGTGGCCAATGCTGGATTTTCATATGGAAATCTTTAAATGCGATTATCTCGTAAACTAAGCGTCTAATCACAAAAAGGAGCTTAATTTGTGATCACTATGAAATACTTAAGAAATCCCATGAATTATATGGGGATATCACTATGAAATGGCTGGTCAATGCTGGATTTTCATATGGAAATCTTTAAATGCGATTATCTCGTAAACTAAGCATCTAATCGCAAAAAGGAGCTTAATTTGTGATCACTATGAAATACTTAAGAAATCCCATGAATTATATGATGATATTACCATGAAATGGGTGGCCAATGCTGGATTTTCATATGGAAATCTTTAAATGCGATTATCTCGTAAACTAAGCGTCTAATCACAAAAAGGAGCTTAATTTGTGATCACTATGAAATACTTAAGAAATCCCATGAATTATATGGGGATATCACTATGAAATGGCTGGCCAATGCTGGATTTTCATAAATCTTTAAATGCGATTATCTCGTAAACTAAGCGTCTAATCGCAAAAAGGAGCTTAATTTGTGATCACTATGAAATACTTAAGAAATCCCATGAATTATATGGGGATATCACCATGAAACGGGTGGCCAATGATGGATTTTCATATGGAAATCTTTAAATGCGATTATCTCGTAAACTAAGCGTCTTATCGCAAAAAGGAGCTTAATTTGTGATCACTATGAAATACTTAATAAATCCCATGATATAGGGATATCACTATGAAATGGGCGGCCAATGCTGGATTTTCATATGGAAATCTTTAAATGCGATTATCTCGTAAACTAAGCGTCTAATCGCAAAAAGGAGCTTAATTTGTGATCACTATGAAATACTTAAGAAATCCCATGAATTATATGGGGATATCACCATGAAACGGGTGGCCAATGATGGATTTTCATATGGAAATCTTTAAATGCGATTATCTCGTAAACTAAGCGTCTTATCGCAAAAAGGAGCTTAATTTGTGATCACTATGAAATACTTAATAAATCCCATGATATAGGGATATCACTATGAAATGGGCGGCCAATGCTGGATTTTCATATGGAAATCTTTAAATGCGATTATCTCGTAAACTAAGCGTCTAATCGCAAAAAGGAGCTTAATTTGTGATCACTATGAAATACTTAAGAAATCCCATGAATTATATGGGGATATCACTATGAAATGGCTGGCCAATGCTTAATTTTCATATGGAAATCTTTAAATGCGATTATCTCGTAAACTAAGCGTTTAATCGCACAAAGGAGCTTAATTTGTGATCACTATGAAATACTTAAGAAATCCCATGAATTATATGGGGTATTCACTATGAAATGGCTGGCCAATGCTGGATTTTCATATATGGGGATATCACCATGAAACGGGTGGCCAATGCTGGATTTTAATATGGAAATCTTTAAATGCGATTATCTCGTAAACTAAGCATCAAATCACAAAAAGGAGCTTAATTTGTGATCACTATGAAATACTTAAGAAATCACATGAATTATATGGGGATATCACTATGAAATGGCTGGCCAATGCTGGATTTACATATGGAAATCTTTAAATGCGATTATCTCGTAAACTAAGCGTCTAATCGCAAAAAGGAGCTTAATTTGTGATCACTATGAAATACTTAAGAAATCCCATGAATTATATGGGGATATCACTATGAAATGGGCGGCCAATGCTGGATTTTCATATGGAAATCTTTAAATGCGATTATCTCGTAAACTAAGCGTCTTATCGCAAAAAGGAGCTTAATTTGTGATCACTATGAAATACTTAAGAAATCCCATGATATAGGGATATCACTATGAAATGGGCGGCCAATGCTGGATTTTCATATGGAAATCTTTAAATGCGATTATCTCGTAAACTAAGCGTCTTATCGCAAAAAGGAGCTTAATTGGTGATCACTATGAAATACTTAAGAAATCCCATGAATTATATGGGGATATCACCATGAAACGGGTGGCCAATGATGGATTTTCATATGGAAATCTTTAAATGCGATTATCTCGTAAACTAAGCGTCTTATCGCAAAAAGGAGCTTAATTTGTGATCACTATGAAATACTTAAGAAATCCCATGATATAGGGATATCACTATGAAATGGGCGGCCAATGCTGGATTTTCATATGGAAATCTTTAAATGCGATTATCTCGTAAACTAAGCGTCTAATCGCAAAAAGGAGCTTAATTTGTGATCACTATGAAATACTTAAGAAATCCCATGAATTATATGGGGATATCACCATGAAATGGGTGGCCAATGCTGGATTTTCATATGGAAATCTTTAAATGCGATTATCTCGTAAACTAAGCGTCTTATCGCAAAAAGGAGCTTAATTTGTGATCACTATGAAATACTTAAGAAATCCCATGATATAGGGATATCACTATGAAATGGGCGGCCAATGCTGGATTTTCATATGGAAATCTTTAAATGCGATTATCTCGTAAACTAAGCGTCTAACCGCAAAAAGGAGCTTAATTTGTGATCACTATGAAATACTTAAGAAATCCCATGAATTATATGATGATATCACCATGAAATGGGTGGCCAATGCTGGATTTTCATATGGAAATCTTTAAATGCGATTATCTCGTAAACTAAGCGTCTTATCGCAAAAAGGAGCTTAATTTGTGATCACTATGAAATACTTAAGAAATCCCATGAATTATATGGGGTATTCACTATGAAATGGCTGGCCAATGCTGGATTTTCATATATGGGGATATCACCATGAAACGGGTGGCCAATGCTGGATTTTCATATGGAAATCTTTAAATGCGATTATCTCGTAAACTAAGCATCAAATCACAAAAAGGAGCTTAATTTGTGATCACTATGAAATACTTAAGAAATCACATGAATTATATGGGGATATCACTATGAAATGGCTGGCCAATGCTGGATTTACATATGGAAATCTTTAAATGCGATTATCTCGTAAACTAAGCGTCTAATCGCAAAAAGGAGCTTAATTTGTGATCACTATGAAATACTTAAGAAATCCCATGAATTATATGGGGATATCACTATGAAATGGGCAGCCAATGCTGGATTTTCATATGGAAATCTTTAAATGCGATTATCTCGTAAACTAAGCGTCTAATCGCAAAAAGGAGCTTAATTTGTGATCACTATGAAATACTTAAGAAATCCCATGAATTATATGGGGATATCACCATGAAACGGGTGGCCAATGCTGGATTTTAATATGGAAATCTTTAAATGCGATTATCTCGTAAACTAAGCGTCTTATCGCAAAAAGGAGCTTAATTTGTGATCACTATGAAATACTTAAGAAATCCCATGATATAGGGATATCACTATGAAATGGGCGGCCAATGCTGGATTTTCATATGGAAATCTTTAAATGCGATTATCTCGTAAACTAAGCGTCTTATCGCAAAAAGGAGCTTAATTTGTGATCACTATGAAATACTTAAGAAATCCCATGAATTATATGGGGATATCACCATGAAACGGGTGGCCAATGCTGGATTTTCATATGGAAATCTTTAAATGCGATTATCTCGTAAACTAAGCGTCTAATCACGAAAAGGAGCTTAATTTGTGATCACTATGAAATACTTAAGAAATCCCATGAATTATATGGGGATATCACCATGAAACGGGTGGCCAATGCTGGATTTTCATATGGAAATCTATAAATGCGATTATCTCGTAAACTAAGCGTCTAATCACGAAAAGGAGCTTAATTTGTGATCACTATGAAATACTTAAGAAATCCCATGAATTATATGGGGTATTCACTATGAAATGGCTGGCCAATGCTGGATTTTCATATATGGGGATATCACCATGAAACGGGTGGCCAATGATGGATTTTCATATGGAAATCTTTAAATGTATTCATCTCGTAAACTAAGCGTCTAATCGCAAAAAGGAGCTTAGTTTGTGATCACTAATCCATGAAATCCCATGGATTATATGGGGATATCACTATGAAACGGGTGGCCAATGCTGGATTTTAATATGGAAATCTTTAAATGCGATTATCTCGTAAACTAAGCGTCTTATCGCAAAAAGGAGCTTAATTTGTGATCACTATGAAATACTTAAGAAATCCCATGATATAGGGATATCACTATGAAATGGGCGGCCAATGCTGGATTTTCATATGGAAATCTTTAAATGCGATTATCTCGTAAACTAAGCGTCTTATCGCAAAAAGGAGCTTAATTTGTGATCACTATGAAATACTTAAGAAATCCCATGATATAGGGATATCACTATGAAATGGGCGGCCAATGCTGGATTTTCATATGGAAATCTTTAAATGCGATTATCTCGTAAACTAAGCGTCTTATCGCAAAAAGGAGCTTAATTTGTGATCACTATGAAATACTTAAGAAATCCCATGAATTATATGGGGATATCACCATGAAACGGGTGGCCAATGCTGGATTTTCATATGGAAATCTTTAAATGCGATTATCTCGTAAACTAAGCGTCTAATCACGAAAAGGAGCTTAATTTGTGATCACTATGAAATACTTAAGAAATCCCATGAATTATATGGGGATATCACCATGAAACGGGTGGCCAATGCTGGATTTTCATATGGAAATCTATAAATGCGATTATCTCGTAAACTAAGCGTCTAATCACGAAAAGGAGCTTAATTTGTGATCACTATGAAATACTTAAGAAATCCCATGAATTATATGGGGTATTCACTATGAAATGGCTGGCCAATGCTGGATTTTCATATATGGGGATATCACCATGAAACGGGTGGCCAATGATGGATTTTCATATGGAAATCTTTAAATGTATTCATCTCGTAAACTAAGCGTCTAATCGCAAAAAGGAGCTTAGTTTGTGATCACTAATCCATGAAATCCCATGGATTATATGGGGATATCACTATGAAACGGGTGGCCAATGCTGGATTTTCATATGGATATATTTAAATGCGATTATCTCGTAAACTAAGCGTCTAATCGCAAAAAGAAGCTTAATTCGTGATCACTATGAAATACTTAAGAAATCCCATGAATTATATGGGGATATCACTATGAAATGGGCGGCCAATGCTGGATTTTCATATGGAAACCTTTAAATGTATTCATCTCGTAAACTAAGCGTCTAATCGCAAAAAGGAGCTTAATTTGTGATCACTAATCCATGAAATCCCATGGATTATATGGGGATATCACTATGAAACGGGTGGCCAATGCTGGATTTTCATATGGATATATTTAAATGCGATTATCTCGTAAACTAAGCGTCTAATCGCAAAAAGAAGCTTAATTCGTGATCACTATGAAATACTTAAGAAATCCCATGAATTATATGGGGATATCACTATGAAATGGGCGGCCAATGCTGGATTTTCATATTGAAACCTTTAAATGTATTCATCTCGTAAACTAAGCGTCTAATCGCAAAAAGGAGCTTAATTTGTGATCACTAATCCATGAAATCCCATGGATTATATGGGGATATCACTATGAAACGGGCGGCCAATGCTGGATTTTCATATGGAAATCTTTAAATGCGATTATCTCGTAAACTAAGCGTCTAATCGCAAAAAGGAGCTTAATTTGTGATCACTATGAAATACTTAAGAAATCCCATGAATTATATGGGGATATCACCATGAAACGGGTGGCCAATGATGGATTTTCATATGGAAATCTTTAAATGCGATTATCTCGTAAACTAAGCGTCTAATCACAAAAAGGAGCTTAATTTGTGATCACTATGAAATATTGAGAAATCCCCTGAATTATATGGGGATATCACCATGAAACGGGTGGCCAATGCTGGATTTTCATATGGAAATCTTTAAATGCGATTATCTCGTAAACTAAGCGTCTAATCACAAAAAGGAGCTTAATTTGTGATCACTATGAAATACTTAAGAAATCCCCTGAATTATATGGGGATATCACCATGAAATGGCTGGCCAATGCTGCATTTTCATATGGAAATCTTTAAATGCGATTATCTCGTAAACTAAGCGTCTAATCGCAAAAAGAAGCTTAATTCGTGATCACTATAAAATACTTAAGAAATCCTATGAATTATATGGGGATATCACTATGAAATGGGCGGCCAATGCTGGATTTTCATATGGAAACCTTTAAATGTATTCATCTCGTAAACTAAGCGTCTAATCGCAAAAAGGAGCTTAATTTGTGATCACTAATCCATGAAATCCCATGGATTATATGGGGATATCACTATGAAACGGGCGGCCAATGCTGGATTTTCATATGGAAATCTTTAAATGCGATTATCTCGTAAACTAAGCGTCTAATCGCAAAAAGGAGCTTAATTTGTGATCACTATGAAATACTTAAGAAATCCCATGAATTATATGGGGATATCACTATGAAATGGGCGGCCAATGCTGGATTTTCATATGGAAACCTTTAAATGTATTCATCTCGTAAACTAAGCGTCTAATCGCAAAAAGGAGCTTTATTTGTGATCACTAATCCATGAAATCACATGGATTATATGGGGATATCACTATGAAATGGCTGGCCAATGCTGGATTTTCATATGGAAATCTTTAAATGCGATTATCTCGTAAACTAAGCGTCTAATCGCAAAAAGGAGCTTAATTTGTGATCACTATGGAATACTTAAGAAATCCCATGATTTATATGGGGATATCACTATGAAATGGGCGGCCAATGCTGGATTTTCATATGGAAATCTTAAAATGCGATTATCTCGTAAACTAAGCGTCTAATCGCAAAAAGGAGCTTAATTTGTGATCACTATGAAATATTTAAGAAATCCCCTGAATTATATGGGGATATCACCATGAAACGGGTGGCCAATGCTGGATTTTCATATGGAAATCTTTAAATGCGATTATCTCGTAAACTAAGCGTCTAATCGCAAAAAGGAGCTTTATTTGTGATCACTAATCCATGAAATCCCATGAATTATATGGGGTATTCACTATGAAATGGGTGGCCAATGCTGGATTTTCATATGGAAATCTTTAAATGCGATTATCTCGTAAACTAAGCGTCTAATCACAAAAAGGAGCTTAGTTTGTGATCACTAATCCATGAAATCCCATGAATTATATGGGGTATTCACTATGAAATGGCTGGCCAATGCTGGATTTTCATATATGGGGATATCACCATGAAACGGGTGGCCATATGGATTTTCATATGGAAATCTTTAAATGCGATTATCTCGTAAACTAAGCGTCTAATCGCAAAAAGGAGCTTAATTTGTGATCACTATGAAATACTTAAGAAATCCCATGAATTATATGGGGATATCACTATGATATGGCTGGCCAATGCTGGATTTTCATATGGAAATCTTTAAATGCTATGAAATATCTAAGAAATCCCCTGAATTATATGGGGATATCACCATGAAACGGGTGGCCAATGATGGATTTTCATATGGAAATCTTTAAATGCGATTATCTCGTAAACTAAGCGTCTAATCGCAAAAAGGAGCTTTATTTGTGATCACTAATCCATGAAATCCCATGGATTATATGGGGATATCACTATGAAATGGCTGGCCAATGCTGGATTTTCATATGGAAATCTTTAAATGCGATTATCTCGTAAACTAAGCGTCTAATCGCAAAAAGGAGCTTAATTTGTGATCACTATGGAATACTTAAGAAATCCCATGATTTATATGGGGAGCTTAATTTGTGATCACTATGAAATACTTAAGAAATCCCATGAATTATATTGGGATATCACTATGAAATGGATGACCAATGCTGGATTTTCATATGGAAATCTTTAAATGCGATTATCTCGTAAACTAAGCGTCTAATCACAAAAGGGAGCTTAATTTGTGATCACTATGAAATACTTAAGAAATCCCTTGAATTATATGGGGATATCACTATGAAATGGGTGGCCAATGATGGATTTTCATATGGAAATCTTTAAATGCGATTATCTCGTAAACTAAGCGTCTAATCGCAAAAAGGTTTAATCGGTTTAACTTGGCAAACCCAGAGTGATCCTTGCCAATTGCACTTCAAGTCTACTCACAGAGCTCCGTTTTCGTGGCACTACTGCGAACGGAGTACCTCCACGTGGTGACGCCTGGAAACGTGCTTCTGACACCCGTCAGAGCACGGCTAACTGTGAGGGGCGAAACCTAAAACCCAGACACGTCAGCTCAGAGTGAGCGGTACCCTGGTCAGCGTCTGACCCAGAATGGGCGGCTGCATTAAAATCCTGGCAGGAGGAGAAAACTGCGACGTGGTGCGCTGGGCTTGCAACCCGCCACTGACGTTTATACTATTGCAATGAATAGAAGTAAGATACGAATAAAACGGACCCCCCAAAATGTTGACGACCACCGCAAACGAATTAAGGACCATGATTTGAGGATATGCACCTGGAATGTTAGAACACTGTATAGACCAGGTGCCTCCATCCAATTGGCGGAAGTCCTCGAAAAATTCAAGGCTGACATAACCGCTTTACAGGAAATCCGGTGGACGGGTCACGGGTGCTCGCGCATGAAGACGCGCGACATCTACTAGTGGCCATGCGGACAAGCACGAGTTTGGATGTGGATTTGTGGTTGGCAAAAGACTGCGACACCTAGTCTCAAGGTTCAACCCGGTGTGTGAACGTATAGCCACCATAAGAGTCAAAACAAAGTTTTTCCACATAACACTTATATGTGCCCATGCTCCGACAGAAGAGAAAAGCGATGAGGACAAAGATGAGTTCTACGAGAGCCTAGAAAATGTATATGACCGTAGCCCGAGCCATGACATTAAAATTGAACTAGGCGATTTTAATGCTAAAATAGGCAGGGAAACCGCATTTGAGCCTACAATCGGAAAATTCAGTCTGCACACCGAAACGTCGAACAATGGCATCAGACTGATTGATTTCTCTGCGGCAAGAAATATGGTAGTTAGCAGCACTAGATTTGACCATAAAAATATTCATAAGGCAACATGGTTATCTCCAGATCAATTGACGAGGAATCAGATAGATCACGTGGTAGTCGATGGAAAGCACGCATCGAGTGTTCTGGACGTACGAGTGATCAGGGGTGCGAAAATTGACTCCGATCACTTCCTTACCGCAGTTAAGGTACGCACTAGGCTAAGCATGGCGAAAAACGTACGTAACCAAGCACAACGAAAGCTGATCATCGGTAAACTGCGGACCACAGAGGTAGCAGACGCCTACTCCAACCACCTAACTCAACTGCTGCAGAATGCTCCAACCCCTGATAATATAACCTCACAGTGGCAATATATAGCCGACTCCATAGAACGGACTGCGAGAAGCGTACTTGGGTACTCAAAGCCGTCTCAAGAAGATGCCTGGTACGATGATGAATGTCGCAATGCCACGAGAGAGACGGATGCTGCATACAGGGCAAAACTGCAGCCAATGGTAACGCGAGCTGTTCGTGAACGGCACAGGGAGAAGAGACGACAGGCAACTCATCTTTTTAGAAGAAAAAAGAAGGAGCTGATGAAGAGACAGGATGAGTGTACTGAGTTTCTCTGAAGTAGAGGGAAGCCCGAAAATTCTACAAGAGAGTTAAAGCGAGAATGCGTGGAACAGGGTTGCCCTCCTGCAAGGACAACTATGGTCAGCTAGTGACGGACCCGGATAACGTTCTGAAGATATGGAGAAATCACTTTAGAAATTTACTGGATACTGACACCACTCCAGAAGACCCCGCTCCAATCCATGACGATGGTATTAACTGTCCACCTCCGAGCCTGAGCGAGATACGTATGGCCATCCCCCCCATAAAAACAACAAAGCTGCTGTTTTTATATTTTTTCCAATATGTTTTCCTTAGATTTTCAAAAAGAAAAAAATAATAATCATTTATCATTTCGTTTATAACTAAATAATTATAGCTGCTGGAGCCGATGGTCTCCCTGCTGAATTGTTTAAGGCTGGCGGGGAGGAGCTGATTAGGAGCATACATCAGCTCATGGAGAACATCTGGTAAGAGGAGTGCATGCCCGGGGATTGGAGTCTCAGTCTGTTATGTCCCATATACAAGAAAGGAGATCGTAGTGAATGTAAGAACTATCGGGGAATAAGCCTATTATCAATTGGGTACAAGGTCCTTTCAAGCATATTGTGTGAACGTCTAAAGCCACTTGTAGAAAAACTAATTGGACCATATCAGTGCGGCTTTAGACCTGGCAAATCTACGACGGATCAAATATTCACCTTACGACAAATCCTGGAAAAAAACCCATGAAAAGCAGATCGACACCTACCACCTCTTTGTCGACTACAAAGCTGCCTTCGACTCTCCGATAAGGAATAGGCTTTATGAGGCCATGTCTGAGTTTGGTATTCCTGCAAAGCTGATTCGACTTTGCAAATGTACCTTAGACAACACCAAATCCTCGGTTAAGATTGGTAAGGATCAGTCTGAACCATTCAACACGGAAAGAGGTCTCAGGCAGGGCGATAGCCTGTCCTGTACACTATTTAATATAGTTATGGAGGAGGTGATGAGAAAGGCTGGGGCCAACATGTCTGGCACCATATTCCACAAGAGCCACATGCCACTAGCCTATGCAGATGATATAGACACCATTGGGCGAAATCTGCGGGATGTTAATGCAGTTTTCTCATCACTAGAAAAGGAGTCAGCAAAAATGGGTTTAGCGGTCAACGAGGACAAAACAAAAATAATGATTTCGACGAACAAAGAGTCCTCTCGTTGGGGACGCACCGTGAACGCTGACAATTATTGTTTTGAGGTAGTCGACGAGTTTACCTACCTCGGATCTTCCGTCAACAAGAAAAATAATGTCAGCCAAGAAATTAAACGGAGAATAGTGCTAGCCAATAGATGTTTCTACGGACTTCGGTAGCACTTTAGTAACACCACCTTATCTCGGAATACTAAGAAACAGCTTTACCAGTGCTAATCTTACCCGTTCTTTTGTATGCTGCCGAATCATGGGTGCTTACGACAACGGACATACAAAACCTGGGAGTATTCGAGAGAAAAGTACTCCGAAAAATTTATGGACCTATCTGTGTCGACGGCGAGTTTCGCCATCGGATGAACCATGAGCTGTATGAGCTTTACCACGACATCAACGTAGCTAAAAGAGTCAGAATGCAACGACTTCGATGGCTGGGACATGTTGCCAGGATGGATGTAAATGCTCAAGCGAGAAAGGTGTTTGAAGGCGAACCTGAAGGACAGGGCAGAGCAGGGAGACCCAAACTCCGTTGGAATAACAAAGTAGTAGGCGACGTGCCACCATCTGGTAGGGCTAACTGGAGAACACACGCACAAGACCGAAGCGTGTGGAATTCTTTAGTACTTTAGGCCTCAAACTTATGAACCATGTTTGTAAGTTGTAATACTCACCACATATCCTTGCCTTCACAAATAAAACCATTGTTATTATCATTATTTTTATATTTTTTTCCAATATGTTTTCCTTAGATTTTCAAAAAGAAAAAAATAAAAATCATTTATGATTTCGTTTATAACTAAATAATTATAGTTAAGGCTTTAAAATTTAATACCCATTTTTGTTGTGGTTTTATATATGTATGTATGTTTGTATGTATGTATTATTTTCTATACTGGATATTTAAACTAGTTACATGGTATTTGGTTGGTTAATTAAACTTTGACATGTTTCATTGACATAACATAATTTACAAACCGTTCTTATATAGTTTAAATGTATGCGTATAGTTTTGTATGTGTTTATGTGTGTTTGTAAATAGTATTAATTATCTCCGTTACAGTTACTTAAATATTGCTTTGGTAAATTTGCTTGACTTGCACATGAGAGAAATAATTATAGAACAATTATTTGTCGCATAACAAAAATACACACACTTTGTTTTTCTTTAAGTGTAATGAAATAATATTGGTAATATTGGTGATGATGATGCATGAATAAAATAAAAAAAAACATGTGAAATTCCAACCATCAATACTTAATCTCAAAAAGTGTTATGGTTTAGAAGGCAACTTAAAAATTGTCCCTTAATCAAATAACTATAATTGCTATCATTTTTGTAGTTAGAATTAAATGAAGTTTGCACAATTTGTTGTTGATTGTTTTTTCTTTTTGTTTTTTTTTTTTGGTTTGCTTTCGTTTTCAACAAATTAATTGCAATGAGAATTTCCATTTGAGTGAAAATAATGTCATCTTTCTCTTGTTTAAGGTAATAAATTTTGCTTCGATTGATATGTACTGATTTTGGTGTTGCCCAGCTGGGTTGACGGTTGAGGGTGGAGGAGGAGTTTTAATAGTAGGCCTGTTTAATTGCAGCGCTGGTGATTAAGAACGCTGAACCAATTAACAGGAATGTTATAATTTTAAGTGCACTTGGCCTTCCGGAAGAATCTGTAAATTATTGTTAATTGATTAGCGATTAAACACCAACGAAATTGATCAAAGATAGACTTACTTTTCTTACTGGGTGCAACACGATAACAAACTTTTTGTTCAGTATTACTTTGATAACCGATTTTACACTGGCACACCGAGTTGCGACATTCAACATTTTCGGGCTCCTTTTCCATAAAGCATTCACTAGCTCGACCGCAAGCTTCACCCAAACCTAAAGAGAGGAGAGAGCAAAAGGGATTGAGATGATTATGTTCTAAAAATGTTCATTGTTATTAAACCATAAATCCCCAATATTGACACGAAGTGCGTATGATTTATAGAAAATCCGCATAACATTAATACAGTGAAACTTCGATATTACGAACTTCGTTATAACGAAAAACTCAATATAACGATTTTTTAGCTGAGACCCTTGAAAAAACCTTTTTATTGCAAAGTTTTTCATACAAAAATGCTCTATAGCTATAACGAAAAAATTCTGATCTATAAAGCCTCTATATAGCGAAGTATTTTTTCAAAAGCCTCTATACAACGAAATTATAATTGAGTAATACATACATATAACATTTTGAGTGTGTAAGTCATTATCAAAAGCCTCTACATAACGAAGTCTTGAACTATAGCCTCCATACAACGAAGTCAGAATAAAGCATAAAGCAAAATTAAATTTTAAGCAAAACGGGAATTCCCAACGAAAGGTAAATGTCTTTGCAGGTTAATATGTAAAGCGCCACAAATTACATAGTCAGTTCTGTTTTGGTTCTTTGTCAAAATGAGTGTATTAAAGCGTAAATCAATTTCTATACGAGAAAAAACAAACAAAAATTACACAATATTTTACTAAAATGTAATAAAATAAAAAAATAATAAAAACTTAATTTTTTATTTACCTCTTAAATAGTTAATTTTTATTATTATACTAGTATTTTCGTGTAAAATAGAATTCGGACAAAAAAAAACTATAGTTATAACGAATTTCTTTCGTATTTCTTTAAATTTCGTTATACCAAGGTTTCACAATGCATATGTATAACGAATCAATAGCTATAACGAAGTATTTTTCGGTCCCCTCTAGATTCGTTATATCGAAGTTTCACTGTAGTACTTATACATTGGTTGCGTTTTGTTGGTAACTTATACCCGCTTAGCCATACAAATGTTATCCTATATACGCTAACGGGGATAAATATTGCCGCTTAGCTAAACGGCGATAAGTTGTACATAAAAGTAGTACAAAATTTAAATGTGACCAAATTTGTCGATTCAAATATAAACAAGAAAATAAAGAAAGAAAGAGAACGTCAAAACTAAAATAATGTTTTGTTTAAAATAAAAAATGTAAAACTGTCGCCTCAAGGAAAAAATTCTTTCGCTCTTATTTAAGAATATAGCCCAGGAATCAGCCAACAATAAATATCTTTAGTGCCCGTCACTTCAATTTATTTCTGCAACCGGTCAAGGGCTTTCTGCAGAAGTTTCCAAAGCTAATTTAACAGGGAAAAGCTCCTGTAGGTTTTTAAGCAAAATGGATTTACTAGGCCTTACAACTACACTTTAGACATTCCATCTGATATATCTGGTACCATCTTTGAAAATAAAGGATAGGGACACAGGGTTATAAGGCACCATCATGATGCTATCCACCATAACCCCTAGAATGTAATTTTTACATAAAACAGTCGAGTCTTAAGCTCGTCATTCATGTTCGAAAACAGAATGGTCCACTGCCATACAATTGGCTGGGGATATTTTACCTAAATATCTAAAAAGATATATGCAAATAATCTATAGAAGTTTCTAGCCAAATATGTAAATGTCCCTCATAAAACGTTTACAAATTAAGAATAATAAATGAAACATATGTTTTTGACAGAAATAGTTATCAAAAATAAGAGTACTACCAAGTTTATTTTGCTTAACGGCAATGTGTTTTCTTGGTATCCTATACCGGTGTCCTATATAGTTTACCAAGAAAACACAACCATTGTACATTAGGCATATAACATTTTACAATTTTTGCAAATAGGAAAAATGGCATAGCATAGTCGAATAGAGCATAAAAAAGTATGAACTCACATTATTTTTTTTCGAAATTGCAAAAAAGTTTCCGCTCCAAACGCAATTACTTTTTTTTCAGATCATATAGCCATTCAAGGTTTTCCTACAAAGGTTACGTCATCCCATCAGCTGTTTTTGACGTTTTGCTTTGTTGTTTTATTTCTTCACAAATCTGTCAATGTGATTTCAATTACAGGGTTGCCAACTCTCAGCAATATATAAATTTTTTTACTTGAAATTTTAACTATATTAACAAATAGTAGGCAGATTATGGTATCAGATTTATATGTGATGCTTGGAGCGGCGTCTGGTTTTCTGATCATACTTTTAACAAAAATAATTTCGCCAAACTACAAAAGTCATTGTCCGGCTTTACAAAAGCAAATTAATGTTTTCTCAGACATTGGTTCAAAAAACCATAAGCTATTCAGGAAGTTCAGCGGAGCAACTTCTGCGCAGAGCGTGCAATTAAAATTATGCAATACATTGTGCCATTTTGTAAATCATCACATACTTTAAACTAAAAATTTAATTCATATAACGATAGAAAACTTTGGTTTTTATAATAAAAACTTTAAAATCAAAAATCTGACTTATTTTAGAAATCGCGTTTGTAGCGGAACATTTTTGAACCCAAATCAACTAAAAAGATGATATTCATCACTTGTACAATATTTGCCACCACGTAGTGGTATGCCAATATTTTCGTGAAAATTAGTTATATGCCTATTGTACATACTTATGTATGTAGCGAATACTATAGACAAACTCGCTTCGTATGTGCAATACAGTATTTTGGTCAGAGTCGTCATTCAATATCATCAGCAATGACCTGTTTTCCACTTATCACAGATTGGACAGCCTACATATGGCCAGAAACTTGTAGTTATGAGGGAAATTTTATAAGAAAAAGAATTAAGCAATGGTTCTTGAGTTATAGCTAAAAACCTTAGCGAAAACATCAATATAAGCAAAAATTTAAAAGTTAATAAAGCCTGAGAACGCCGATCCCTTTGGGGGTTTTACTATACTGACCTAGTACCTTCACCCCAGGAATATTTCATATCTCTCCCTAGATTGCCTGTTGCACTACGTAATATTTAAGTTGCCGTGCCGTTAAAATAACCCATTACCGTCGACAAGTGCTGATATGCTCGAGATTCAGGTGTCACCGTCATCCTGCGATAGTGGTCAAAATATTACTACGCAATTGGACACCTTGGCCTCCGTGGCGGACAATGCGTCAAGTGTACAGCATGCCATTGGCAAAATCGTAGAAGTGAAAGAGAAGGATGTACTCGAAGGGAGCTCTAAGCAACCTCAGCCTAAAGATATAGGTGAGGATTCCGATTCTGAATCCACGGTATAGTATCTTAGCTATCTACATCTAAACCAGTAAGAAAGATTCCGTCGGAAAAAATTTTCTAGTATATTGATATAATTACTCGATTTATAAAGTGGGCAGAGTGGTACATTTGTATGGGAGGTGTACCATTAAGGCCGTGGCTAGCCTTTCAAGTTTTTCTTCAAAACTTAACCCTGTTATAACTTTACTAAAAACAAAATATGGGTACGATCGCGTTTTGTGGGAAATGCCAGAAGGGACATGGACTTCCAATGTTTTTTTCAAAACCGTATCCTGCTTTTGCTTTACTTAATACCGAATTTGGGCACGATCGCGTTGGGTGTATAACTAATGTTAATCGATTTATAAAGTGGTCGGTACCAGATGGGTATGGGAGGTTCCAGAAGGAGCCTGGATAGACTTCTTGATTTTTTTTTCCTAAAAAAATTATCCTGCTTTAGCTTTACTTAATACATAATTTAGGTACGATTGCGTTTGATGTATTGATATTATTACTCCATCTCTGAAGTGGGCAGAAATGTACATTTGTATGGTAGATACCAGAAGGGGCGTGGCTAAACTTCCAATTTTTTTTCTCCAAATTTTATACTGCTTTAGATTACTAAATACAGAATAAAGGTCGGATCCCGTTGGGTGTATTGATATTAGTACTCGATTTCTAAAGTGGGCGGAATGATGTATTTGTATGGGAGGTACCAGAAGGGGCGGGGATATGTAGCCCATTTGCAATACCGTAGGAAGTTTTGGGAAAATATTAACTCGTACAAAATTTCAACACATTTGGTTGCGTCTTTGGAAAGTTATCATGCGTGCCAGCCGGGCAGCCAGACAGACAGATGGACATGGCTCAAACGACTTAAAAAATTGATCCTTCTATGTGTTACAATTTGGGTCGTATCAAATGATATATACCCTCCTACCCGTAGGGTGAGGGTATAAAAGCGGAGGATGGAAGTTGAAGAAAATGCTACACAAAATCATAATGAGACAATTCTAGGACACTCGGAATAACGTGTCGGATTCTCTTTCAATACACGAAGCAAAGAGTATCAAATCTTTCGAAAAGCTAAAGACTGAAAAGACCTAAAAAGAAAAGAGCTTCCCGTCGTATAATATACAGACGAAGACAAGCCATTTCACACAACAGAATCTTGAAAAATGGGAAAGAAGCAGAAAAACAGTGAAAAAGGAAAATAGCCGCCATGATACGCGAAAGTTGCCAATAGAAGACACCGAGACGATATCTGGTATGCAGTGTACGCTATGCCGAAAATCCGATAGGAAAAAACTCATCCTAGATGCTTTCACTACAAAAATCCACATTATGCAAGGACCAAGGAAATAGGAAATGATTTATTAACATAGCAAAAAAAATCAACAAAATCCGCTAGCGCCATCTTTGGAGTAATTTGATGGTTAAAACCTACAACAACACTTACAATCCCTTGACACAGATTGTAATCTGTTATCTACACCCCAGCTAGTTCCTCCAGCTGTTACAACAACAACATCAAAAATCGTGAGGGGTAAACCTAAAGAGAGTAGGACAAGAAAACCTTCTCTGAATGAGCAAGTCCGAGGTTAGTATGATGTTACGTATTCTATGTGGACACACAGAATTACGGACACAACTATACAAAATTAAATGAGCGGATTCTGACGAATGTAAAGCACGAAGAGAGGATAGTAAAACTTTGGAACACTTTCTTTGTCATTGCCAGGCTTTCGTCGAAATAAGATCCAAATATCTTGGGAACGGATATAACATTTCTCACGAAAACTGATTGGAATATTCTTAGGAATAACGTCAAGGCAACTGAGTTTCTGAACTTCGAACGATAATACCTTTAAAGATCTCTATATAACGTTCTCCGACCAACATTTGTAGGCCCGAGACATCCTCCTATGTTTATAGTTCGACTTATAGAAGTTCTGTCAGACAAAGTATGGTTAAATTGTATGGTTGAAACTTTCGGTTATCTGATTGATTCTAAGTATATTTAACTTAATTCGAGATTTGTCCTTTATTATACAAATTCGTACAAAATCAATCAATATCAACACTCTAATCCGATGATAGGCATTCCATAGCCTCACTAGACCGGCAATAATCTTATTTTTCACACAGACACGTTCGGGTGTTCACACTTACTCGAAAATTTTGTTTGAGTCACAACAGTCAGTATCTGATTTAGTGTTATGAAAGCAACACCACACACTCTTGTTTTGCACTCAACTCAAAAACAGACACAAGTACAGAAAGAGAAATAATGATCAACGATTGTAGAAGAGCATAGCATTTTCACAGTGAATAATTCGACAGAGCTGATGCTGTTTGTACGATCGCACTAAAGCCCACGATAATAATAAGATATGTTCTGATCTCCTTTGATCCATTTGGATATAACTAGAGTGTTCAAATACCTCCTCTTTTTAGAAACCCGGTTTCCGAGTTATTCGAAAAATAGATTTTTTAGAAAAATCGGATTTCGAATACAGCTTTTGAAACAAAACCGGTTTAACCGGTTTTTTTCGGTTTTTTCCAAAAAACGTTAAAAATATTTATAAAAGAAAATAATTTGGTTTAAAAAAAGGCATTTATTTAGTATGTAATATCAATACACCCAATGCGATCGTGCCCAAATCCTACATTTAGTAAAACTATAGCAGGACAAAGTTTTGGAGAAAAAACTGGAAGTCTAGCTACGCCCCACCTGGTACCTTCCATACCCATCAGGTACCACCCACTTTAGAAATCGATTAATATTATTAATAGATCCAACGGGATCGTGACCAAATTCTGTTTTTAGTAGGGCTCAAACAGGATACAATTTTAAAGAATCAATTTGGAAGCCTAACCACGTACCTGCTGGTACCTCCCATACAAATGCACCATTCCGCCCACTTCAGAGATGGAGTAGTAATATCAATACACCCAACGTGATCGTGTCCAAATTATGTATTTAGTAAAGCTAAATCAGGATAAAGTTTTTAAGTCTAGCCACGCCCCTTCTGAGACCTCCCATGCAAATGTACTATGTCGCCCACTTCAGAGATTGAGTAGTAATATCAATACACCCAACGTGATCGTTCCAAAATTCTGTATTTATTAAAGCTAAATCAGGATAAAGTTTTGAAGAAAAAAACTTTAAGTCTATCCACGACCCTTCTGGTACCTCCTATACAAATGTACCACTTCGCCCACTTTAGAAATCGAGTAATGATATCAATATACTAGAAAATTGACTTTTGAGTCAATTCTTCTGTTTCGTTTTTATTAAGCTTGATACAGAAAACACGCGCTCACTTATTGTCGAAGTAGGATTTATTGACAAAAGAGCGTTTAGAAGAATGTTGAGCTTTTCTGTCCTTTTATTAAGTCTATCTAAATAGTTGAAATCATCATATAGGCTTGTGTCTTTGCAATTTGTTTTCACTGGTGGATTTTGGATGTTATTTATTGTCTTATTTAAATCGTTGCAAAGACTACCATTAGGAGCTTCCCCCATCTCAGAATCTGAACTGCAGGATAGTCTTTTAAAAAGCTCGTTAACAAATTCCATCGTTTCCGCCTTTTTAGACTACTTTACAATGGATTAGCTTGTAGGATATTTTCCGGCCCTAATACATATAATTAGAGTATTCAATGTTTGTAAACGAGAATGTTTTTAGAAGCTTTGTAAAATTTTAAAATTAAATTTTAAATTAATTTAGAAAAAACTTTTAACGTTTTATAAACGAGATTGTTTTTAGAAGCTTTGGAATTAAAATTAAATTTTATATTAATTTACAAAAATATTTTTACATTTTTTAAACAAGAATGCTTTTAGAAGCTTTGTAAAATTTTAAAATACAATTTCAAAATAATTTAAAATAAACCGAGTACCCGAAGGAAAAAATTCGGTTAAACCGGTTATTCGAAAATGGCATTATTGCAAAAACCGGCATACGGTTTTAAATAAAAAAACCGATTTACGGTTTCGGTTTTAAACACCCTAGATATAACCATTTTTCGTATCTGTCGAGATACAATTAGATTCAATTGGATCTACCCTTTTTTAAACGGGTACGCATAAAACGAGTCACTAAAGTTATGCATTTTCCGAGTTATAATTAAGTACAATGACGGTACACGGTAATACAGATAAAAATTTACTGATGACTCCCAACTTCCAAACAAACTTCATCTTTTTGGGGGTGTCCGTCTGTCTGTCCCCGCGGTTACAACAGTAGTTTAGGAGCTATCGTGCTAAATGAGCCATTTCGGGCAAAAACTATACCACCTCCCATACAAAACTCACCCATTTGGGGGTTAAAAAATGCATAGCAATATTCTTAGCTCGTATAAACAATTCAAGCACAGTATTTCAAATTTCATTAAAAATTTTGACAAAAAATTTATGTGAAAGGCGATTTTTGGATTATGATCCTCCAAGCACATCTGCATTGAAATTGAGTGGAGCCTATCATTTTTCGCTCACCAGTGTAGTAAGTTAATTTTTATACATTATACTCTTTAACTTACCTTTTTTCGCCTCACAACGACCATTTTGGAAATGTTGCTCTTCGGTGCAGGAACACTTCTTGTTAACACAAGTGGCCAACAAAGGTTTACACTGCTCAGTATCTTCACATTCCTCTTCAATCTCCTCCGCTGCGAGTAAAACAACAAAAAATCATGACAAACAAATGCTATAATATCTGAACGCCTCTTCTAACCTTCTTTTATACACTCATCTTTAAAATGAACGAAACCTTTGCGGCACTGACACGTCTTTCTTGATTCCTCGGCATTACTGGAAGTTGTAGCTGCACAGGTAGCATTTGAAATACCGCTGCACTCTAGATCTTCCAAACACTCTGCACCGACACCTATAATACAACAATTCGTTAGAGAGCTGAGACACCAGACATCACATCAGTATGAAATTTCTTACCTGCTATACATTGATTATCCTTTTGCACGAAGTGTTCCTTGCACACACAATAACGGTTGGAACAAACCGAATGATTGATGGGGCAAGCGTCATTGGATTCACACTCGGAGCCTAGGCCGTTCTTGTAGACACACATCTCGAGCAGGGCATCATATTCAGCATATTCTTCGCAGGTGCAACGTCTAGGCACTTCCGATTGACAATAGGCAGCACCAAACGGACTACATTGGCTATGTGAGGTACACGATAAATGATATTGTAAGGCTGTATATAGGGAGGAGATACAAACAGTAGGGAGGAGATTACAACCGACAACAATAACTAACGCATAATGCATGCATAATAGATGATGGCGTACTTACGTTTACGACATTCTCTAAGATTTCTTTCATAAAAGTAATTGTTTTGGCAAATACATTTTTTGGATACAGGTTCGATTTCATTTTCACATTCGTCTGAACTCTCCGCTATCTCTCCCAATTCTGAAAGTAGTAGAAAGTTGTTTAGTAAGAGAGTGTCAATGAAGAATATGTAGATAGATTGAAATACTCGTAAAAAATAACATTATAAAATTTATCATAAGATTACAAAATATTTGGCAAAAATTTGTAAAAATCATCGGTATATTTTTTATTTTGGTTAGTTTTATTACCTTATAATAGCAGACAAAACTCATACTAATGGCCGACCTAACCCATTTTCATTTACATAAATATCTATGTAGCATGAGGTGGAATCTTTAAAAAAATTAACTTTGGAGCTGTCGGATCAACTCCGACGAAACATACTGAAAATTAATTTATTGCCCTTCTTGAAACGAAACCAGGAGGAAACATACTGAATATTAATTTATTGCCCTTCTTGAAACGAAACCAGGAGATAAATTACATTTCTCAGCAAAATAATGTGTCTACTCAATCCAATAAGGAAACGAAAGGTTGGGCTCAGCTTGAAAACGTTGAAGTCTTAGAGGGCCGGCCAATGTTCATAAAATGTACTAAAACATCAGGTATTGCCTATACCGTTGCAGAGGTAAAATCGGCAGTAATAGCGGCTTGGGACTCCTTAGAAATTTCAACCCCAAAAAACCCTGATAAATAGTATGACCGGAGAGGCATTTATGTACCTATTAGTGTCAGTTAGTGTACCGCAAAGTCGTATTAGCTTCGCGGGGATATCAAACTCAGCCGTAGCATCTTACAATATCTGTCGTATCGGACTGTCGAATGCAGCTTTGTAGTTATCGATCTGCAATTCTCGCGTCTTCTCCAAGATTTATCGTAGTGTGAATATCTAGTCGGTCGTGGATTAACCAGGTCTATAGCCACACTGATAAGGTCCTTTATTAGGCTCAGGACATAGAACACTCAGATTTCAATAATCGGGCATGCATTCCTTGAGCCAAATCGTGTTTATGAGCTCGTGCATGAATGTTGCCAACTCATCGATCAACGAGCTTTGTTTTTCATAACCCAGTACGGTCGTTGCGGCAGCGGTCATAGAATTCGCAACATGCTGTCACTGAACTAGGCAATTTGTCTGAAGTAATTGAGAGAGTTGGTTGTAGTAGGCATTGGCTATCTCGGTGGTGTGAACAACTTTAATGTCTAGCTTCCTTTGCGTTTGATTACGAGCGTTGTTAGCACTACTTAAACGTGTGCGTACCTTGGCTGCAACTAGGATGTGATCCGAGTCAATCATAGAATTCGCAACATGCTGTCACTGAACTAGGGAATTTGTCTGAAGTAATTGAGAGAGTTGGTTGTAGTAGGCATTGGCTATCTCGGTGGTGTGAACAACTTTAATGTCTAGCTTCCTTTGCGTTTGGTTACGAGCGTTTTTAGCACTACTTAAACCTGTGCGTACCTTGGCTGCAACTATGATGTGATTCGAGTCAATATATGCGCAGCGCATCACACTCAAGTCCATTACGCTTGAGACATGCCTTCCATCAATTACCACGTGATCAATCTGGTATCTTGTATTTTGATCGGAAGATATCCAGATTGCCTTGTGGATAACTTTATGCGGAAATTGGTTCCACTCACAACCATGTTTCTTGCCGACGCGAAGTTAGCCAGTCTGCATCTGTTATTGCAGGTGTTGTTGTGTAGACAGAACTTTCCGACTGCTTAACCCTTCCTATTTTAGCATTAAAATCTTCCAAAACTATTTTAATGTCATGTGGAGGCCAGCAATCATATATCTCCTCCAGGCGTTCATAGAATGCATCTTTAATGTCAGCGTCTTTGTCTTTCGTCGGGGCGTGCAAACAATTCCTGTGTACATTTCCTGTATAGCGGTGATGTCAGCCTTTTATTTGTTGAGGACATCCGCCAGTTGGATAGCGGCACCATCCATGCATAGGGTTCGGACATTCCAGGTGCATATCCTTAACTCATGGTCCTTTTAACGTTTGCGGGTGTCGTCAACATTTAGGGGGGTTCTTGTTTCTTCTTTTCTTCGTGTTTTTATAATAATGGTTTTGTTAAAGGAAAGCGGTTTATAAGGCCACCGCGCCAAATCCTAGAGAGCCTCTGTTGAACTTCAGTAACTTCTGTTACCTACTTTTTAAGACACATCGATGAGGGCATGCCATTAGGTTACTCAACATTTCCCCTTCTCACATTTGCTTCCGCTGAACGGATGTTCAATTACATTGCCCGGGGATTACTTGTTATTTCCAAGTGAATAACAATCAGAAAGACTCACATTAAAAAATCCCAATTCAGCTATATCAGGTACAGATCATACCTGTCTTGATGTATGGTACAGAATGCCGAGTAATGACACAAGCATATGAATCGGTTCTTGTAGTATTCGAGAGAAAAACAGTCAGTAAAATAAATGTACCCATCATCGTTAACGTAAAATATCGAGGTCGTCTGAATCATACGATCGTACGAGCTATATACCGATATTGACGCTGTCAAACGCATTAAAGTGCAGCGGCAGCGTTGGCTACTTCATGTTGTGCTCTAGATGAAAGTGCCCCGGTTCGAAAAGTCTTTGACAGAGGATTCGAAGGGGCGACTGAAACTCCGATGGAAAAAACCAGGTTACAGACAACATTGCAGAGCTTGGTGCTACGAATTGGAGAAGAAGCGCAGAAGATTTAAGAGCAGCTACGAAGGCAAAGAATAGTAGATAAGTTATTTTACTTTATAACATAGTGCAGCAGCCAATCTGAAGGGTGAGGAATTCCAAGACAGGGTGAAGGTAATTGGTCAGTATAGTAAAATAATTAAATGAGATACCATCAATGGTTTTTGAGTTATAGCTGAAAAACTAAGCAACATCTTGTTGGTTTACTATAATGGCCTTGTACCTTCACCCTGACTTGGAATTACCACCCCGTGACACTGACCTCGAAAATGTTCCACAGATTAATCGGTTAATTTCCATTAATCGGAGTTAAGAATATCCACCAGCAATTTGCAGGATGGTCATTAATTTTTTTTTTTTTTTGTTGTACCAAATATACTGGCAGCTAATGCTGTTGTATTATTTTGTATGCAAGTAACCGCATGCATCGATTTGGCATTAAACACCTCAGTATAAAAAAGGTGTTTATTATAACTTCCAGTGTACAAAAATTCAAGTGCCTAGTAGTAGGCGCAAGGATAATTTACATGAGGGATACTATAAGGGGGTGGATAAACTTACGCAAATATTTGTCCAGAGCACTAACTCCAGTCTAAAGGTAATAACGTATTTTTGACAAATTGGACATTCTGTGTAGAAGTGGTATGGGTATCCTTTTACGGTACCATGTTACTTACTTAAAAACCTTAATTTCACTTTACACTCCATGAATAAGGTATTGGATAGGTTGTATTGGTTGTATTGGTATTGGTTGTGAATTAACGGCACCTACTTGTTTATCGACGAAAGCGAACGTCACTGTTTGAGAAGATTTAACAAGACATACCGATTGATTCGACACTATACTGCGATGTGCTGTCGACAACATCGTAGGAGTCGGCAATGAAAGAAAAATGAAGATGACTGGAGGCGGAAATCGCCTAAGGAACTCTACAGGTTTTATGCCTACATACTAATAACAACAATACTATATCAAATTCTTATTTTTTCATCATTTTACACCTTGTACCTAACGTTACTCGACCACTTACCAGCAAAGCATTTTCCATTTTTATTATAGTATCCTTGTTTGCACAGACAAATACTACTGGAACATATGGAATGAGGAAGGCCAGCGCAGGGTTTACCATTATCGGTGCAGGAGCTACCGTCTGAAAATACAGAAAAAGATAATTAATTGCAAATATGTACTGTTTACTCTGGTGTTGTGGATGAGGGCACCTACAATTTCGATTCTCGATATCGTCATCAGTGTTCGACACAGTTGATAGAGTTTTTTCATCATCATCAAAACGAAATAGGGTTGGACGACGTCTTTGCTTCGAGGGTCTACGACTGCTGGAACTGGTCGACACTGTGGTGGCAGTTCCGACATTTCTCTTCTTTGGCGGCAATAGTTTCAACTCAAATGTTTCGATGCTCGTCTGTACGGCAATCTCACGCAACTTCGAACTCGGTTGATCTTCCGTTTGGCGTTGCTCTAAATCGATTGCTCGTTGCTGAGGTTCGGGATCTGATGTTTCTGAGTCCGATTCACTGCCTGAGTTGCTGTTGTTGTTGTTATTGCTGCTTCGACTGCGGCCACCATTGACTAATTTGTTGGACTGATTGTCCAGCGATGATTTCGAGAGATTCGATAGCGTCTCTGATGTTGTTGTGGAAGTTTGTCTTTTTGTTGTTGTGGTTGCTGTTGCTGTTGCTTGTGTGTTCTTAACGTTATTGTTGATGTTGTTGTTGTTGTTATTATTATTTTTATTGATGTTATTGTTGTTGGTGCTGTCCTTGAGATCTCTTAGCTTCGCTGTGGCATTATCCTCGGTAGGAATTTCATCAACATATTGACATTTCAAACTGACACACTTCACATTTGCACCTAAATGCTCACAGTCCGTGCCAACGACACAAACACCGCCAATGTCTGCCCAGGAGGGGAGGAAGAAGTTTGATGAACGTTTGGCATAAGCCGCTACTCGAGTTGAACAATTCGAACTTACCCATTGATTTGCGTCGGCATATGTTGCCATGTCTATGGTAATATCCATTGGCACACGTACAAATATTATCCTGACATTGGACCGATTCGCGGTCATAACCGAAATAACAATCTAGATCGCTGTCACAGTATTGGTTGAGACCCTTCAATGGCCTGCAACGTCCGCGTACGTAGGTTTCTCCATCGGCACAATCGCAGACCCCCGATTTACAATTGGCTCCCGATGGCATAAGATTGCATTGAACACTGTCTTCGCATTGGTCACCAATCAGTGACGTCTTCAGACATTTTGTATTATCGCTGGAGATGACGGTCTGGAAATCATTGCACTCGCACTGAGCATTTGCTGGGTTACAAGTTGATCCAACAGCGGCACAGTCTGAGTTTCCCTCACATGGCCAATTGAAAGCGTCAATACCTGAAAATATGAAAGGGAAAATATTGATCATGTTAATGACGGCAACTGCTATTATGTGTGTAATGGCAAGTATTGTGCAACTTGAGTTGAAGTGGCGGTTAAACTCATAACTAAGTACATATAGAGCGTTACGAGATGATTAATTAATATTGCAGCTGGCCGTTTATAGTAACAAATACTTGAAATGTTATCGATTTATAGCCCTCAAAAATAAGGTATGATTGGGAATTATTATAGTACCGTTCACCAACAGGTGTTCAATTGTTTTAAACATTTGTGATTGGTGAGTGATGATAAAAACATTGCGATTGAAAATTTTAAAAATACCTACAACAATTGATTTTGGTTAGAAAATAGAATGGAAATTCTAGTTTAAATGTGATATACCAACTAAGTTACTAGGAACATGGGACAAATCCATTGACAATTTCATTGCAACTCTTACAACTTGAGTCTTTTTTACGTCTGTACCCTCATGACATGTATTCGAGATTTCCAACAACCAATTTGAAAGAAATTGTACCAATATTTTAGTGGACAATGTTTTTTTTCGAAAATGATAATATTATAAAAAGAAAGGTTAAAAAACCCACCTCTATGTCTAGTTCGTATTTAAACCAATCGTTAATCCCAACCCAATGCAACAGACGAGATACAACAACAACGCTATCAAATTAACCAGTACAGAAATTTCAGTCTGGTAAACCTATGTATGATACTATCTGTCTTAAGTTATTGACATTAACTGATATTTTATTGAATTAACATGTATTATTACACTGTGGAACATTTTCGAGGTCATTGTCCAAAGGCGTTCTCAGTCCAAACTTTTATAACATTTTATATTTTTTGCTTATCTTGATGTTTGTTCGATTAGTTTTTAAGGTATATCTCAAGAACAATTGGTGCTTTCTCATTTAATTTTTCATAAGAATTGAAGAGAGCGGGAAAGCCTACTAGGGTTTTACCTTACTGACTTAGTACCTAATGTACATGTTTTATTAAATCTACAATATTGGAATGATGTGCGTAGGATAAATATAAAATCCGCATAAGATTAAAATTTCTCATATGTTGGTTATGGGTATTTCCAGCGGAAGGACGGACGATTTTAGAGTAAAACCAGTACAGAAATTTCAGTCAGTTAAACTGACTGACAAATACCATCACCCAATATAAGATATTGTTTGAGTCTTGAGTTATTAAAATTAACCGATTTGTAATTAAAACCAGTTAGAAAGTTTCAGTCGGGCAACCCAACTTACATTTACGCTTACCCTCATTAAAACAAATAATTTTCTATTATATTGATATTATTACTCGATTTCTAAAGTAGGCGGAGTGGTACATTTGTATGGGAGGTACGAGAAGGAGTGTGGTTAGGCTTCCAGATTTATTCTCCATTACTTTATCCTGTTATAACATAACAAAATACATAATTTGGGCACGATCGTGTCGAGTGTATTGATATTATTACCCTATTTCTAAAGTGGGCGGAAAGGTACAGTTGTATGGGAGGTACCATAAGGGGCGTCGCTAGACTTCCAATTTTTTCTCCAAAACTTTGTTCTGTTATAACATAACAAAATACAGAATTTTGGCACGATCGTGTCGATTGTATTGATATTATTACCCTATTTTTAAAGTGGGCGGAGTGGTACATTTGTATGGGAGGTACCAGAAGGGGCGTGTCTAGACTTCCAGATTTTTTCTCCAAAACTTTATCCTGCATTAAATTTTTCCAAATACAGAATTTGGGCACGATCGCGTTAGGTCTTTTAATAATATTAATCGATTTCCAAAGTGGGCGGTACCAGATGTGTATGGGAGGTACCAGATGTGGCGTGAATAGACTTTCAATTTTTTTCTCCAAAACTTTATCCTGTTATAGCTTTACTAAAAATAGAATTTGGGTACGATCACGTTTAATTTATTGATATTATTTCTAGATCTCTATAGTGGGCGGAAAGGTAGAATTGTATGGGAGGTACCAGAAGGAGCGTGGCTAGGCTTTCAAATTGTTTTTCCAAAACTTTATCCTGTTATAGCTTTACTAAATACAGAATTTGGGGACGATCCCGTAGGGTGTATTGATATTATTACTCGATTTCTAAAGTGGGCGGAATGATGTATTTGTATGGGAGGTACCAGAAGGGGCGGGGCCATGTAGCCCATTTGCAATACCGTAAGTAGTTTTGAGCAAATAATAACTCGTGCAAAACATTTGGTTGCGTCTTTCGAAAGTTATCGTGCGAACCAGCCGGACAACCACCAGACAGACAGACAGACAGACGGACATGGCTCAAACGACTTTAAAAGTCATGAATCGAATTTCGTTCAAAGAAACCTAGTGTCTAAAGTCACTCCTTCTATGTGTTATACTTTTAAGTCGTATCAAATGATATATACCCTCATCCCTAAGGGTGATGGTATAAAAAACGTGCGTCCGAAACGCCAGGATATACCCATATACATATGTAGCGAGTTTGCATATGTTACTCGCACTCAAGTGCTGTACTATACATAAGTAACGAGTTTGCATTTGGTACTCGCTACATATGTACAGCACTTGGGTTAGGGTCGTCATTCAATATCATCAGCATTGACCAGTATTATTTTTATCACATATGAGACAGCGTTTATATGGACAGAACTTTGGAGTTATTTGGGGAAAATTTATGATAAAAGACTTGAGAACGCGAAAAACTTTGGAGGTTTTACTATACTGACATAATGCCTGGTCATATGTATGGGAAGTATCATAAGCGGTGTGGCAAATAATTCGGCTTTCTGTCTACTATTACGAGATAATTAAACTGACCAAATTTAAATGTCTTTCAGTTGCCCGTTTGGATGTTAATATGTATGTAAAGCTTTGAGATTGAATTCGGCAATCAGAAGGATCACCCGATATAGACTATATTCATTTCTGAGCCAAATTCTTATAAGCGTAGTTAGGCACCAGAAGGTGTGGTTTTGATTTCCTGACGGTTTATTTGTTATTACAAGGTAGTTAAACGGACCAAATTAAAATGTCCTCCAGCTGAGCTGTCTGGTTGGAAGTTATGGGAGAAATAAAAATTTTCAAAAAATACGTCATTTTGTATGGGAGGTACCAGGCCGATATCTTCTCTTCTTCTTAATTGATAGCAGTAACAGAAATTCATTTATCAGTTGCCGTCCGTCTGGTAGAGAGTCTGGTAGAGTTGGAGTATTTCTTCGAGAGAGCGCTTTATCATTAAATCAGATTTGTAGTCTATAAACAGATGGTAGGTGTCGATCTGCATTTCTTGGGTCTTCTCAAGGATTTGTTGTAGTGTGAACATCTGGTCGGTCGTAGATTTTCAAGGTGTAAAAACCACGCTGATATTGTCCAATCAGATTCGCCAGAATGGGCTTTTGTAAAAAAAATCCTGCGGTAGTTGGTACACACATTTGGATCGCCTTTCTTAAGCAGAGGACATAGATCACCCAGATTCCAATCATCGGGCATGCATTCCTTGAGCTTAATCGTGTTTATGAGCTGGTGCATGCATGTTGCCAGCTCATCGCCGCAGGCTTTTAAAAAGATCTGCCGGTAGTCCATAGGCTCCCGCAGCTTTATAATTTTAAAGCCTTTCGATCGTCGTGCTGATCTCGTTTTAGCTTGATAGTGGTCAATTGATTCAGTCGTCTATGTTTGCAGTGATTCCGTCACTTATGCTGCATTCGGGAACGAGTAAAGATCGAAAGTATTCCCTCCATATTTGTAGCACACTCTGGGTGTCCGTGAGCTGATTTCCGTCTCTGTCCTTACAGATGGCGATCCCTGTACCAAAACCTTCGCTTTAAACCTTTTGGTAGAGTTTTCGAGCTTCACCTTTATCCGTGTAGTTTTCAATATGCTGACTTTCTGTTTTCTTTCACAGACGCTTTTTCCGTGTGAACAGGCGTTTCACCACCCTCCTCTTCTCATTATAATGCTCAGTCACCATACGAGTCACCATTGGCTGCAGTTTTGCCTTGTATGCAGCATCCATTTCCTCAGACATTTCGCGACATTCATTATCATGCCAGGGCTTGTCTAAGCGTGGTTTTTCATAACCCAGTGCGGTCGTTGGTTGGAGTAGGCATTAGCTATCTCGGTGGTATGCAGCTTTGTGGTGTCTAACTTTCTTTGCTTCCTTGTTGAACCAAGAGCATCTTCCCTTATTATCAAGAGTTGCGTAGAAATAATGAAATGACTACGTAAAATAAAGGACGGAGCCGGAGAAACTAGATGACGAATTATTCTTAAGGCAGACTGGAGCGTATTAACCAAGATGTTATATTTATCTTTTTACAGATTTTGTGGTAGACTCTCCTACAGGTAAGTAAGGTAAAGTCTGCCTCTGGCATCACTATTAGAAAGCCAGCCTTTAACTGGTTGGATATTTTTAACTTGTTGATCTATGACGATCTGGGGGGATGCTAATCTCCTGACTTACTCAATTCAATGTTATGGGTCTTATGACGCTAAGAGAGCTTGGGACGATGTTATTGAGGCCGCCAACATTGTAAATAACAATACTCCGACCTGTCGTAAAAACGTGAGCAAGACACTTACAATAGAGCCCCAACCCAAGGTCCATTGGTCTAAACAGTGTCCCGAACGTAGTTCTCAAATTTTACAATTTTCCTATAACAAAACCGGGAACATTTCCAAGCAATGCTACACATCGATCTCCATGTTATCGGTCTTTGGCACAATTTTAGAGAGAATTTTGCTATACAGATTATCGTTGGCTGGGCGATTCTTAGGGATAACCAATTCAGTTTTAAAGGGCACATTTTACGTCTCGTGTTTAATGTCACTGGGAATCCATATCCCTAGGACGTAGAACATACCCTATGTACTCATAACGTATTGTGGCACTGGGAACCCATATCACTAGGGAACTCATGTCCCTAGAATATAAAACAGGGGCTTCTATTGTTAGGTTTTGATTTCAGTCGTTAGATTTTGATAGAAAATTTATTAGGATTATATATAAATCCCTCCTAAAACGTCTTTAAGAGTCTGGATTGGGAAGGATTAAGCGCAAGAATGTTATGAAAAGTCTTTTAGTGTCATTCCGTAACCCGCAGTGGAAAATTGATACTCGTGTATGCTGATAACATATTTGTCGCAGCGTCATGTTGCGTTTGAGTCTCAAGCTGAAAGTTGATAAGCGCAAAGGTGTGATATTAAAGGGCAAGAGAACATATTTGTTTTGCATATCAAGGAGTTGTATTCTTTCCTTAAAAATTGAGGATCAAACAGTAGTCGAATGGCAACCGGCTGATATTCCGGTGAAATTCCGGGTACACCTAATCCTTTTTTTGTACGGTACATACGTTCCAGAAAATACCGTGTAAAAAGAGGATTAGGCGTATACATAAAATTTCATCGGCCCATTGACTGCATTTTTATCAAAGTTTTTAGAATGTTCTTAATTTAGCTGTCATACAGATGAACACATTTGTCCAAAGGGACTTGGCACTGTTTGATTTACATTCATACATATACCCACATCCCTGTGTGTAATGGTAAAAAGAAAATTGTATTAAAGAACTGTTTTTGAAAAATTTTACGAATGCCTTTAGGAAAAACCGGAAATTTTTCCCTTACCAGGCAGACCCCAGGTTTGACTATCTCTTACATAACACTAATGCCTTGTGCTACATTGATGTATAATAATTCCGTATTTCTTTGTATTCACTATGTTTTGCGTGTTTTCCGCAGTTGAAAACACTCAACCTATTCCATCTAAGTAACATATTTCAACATTATGGCAGTTTTTGGTTCCAGATAATCGACCACCACCATTGCTACAAGTAAGAAAAACCTAAGTAAATGACAAGAAATGTACTCCTTTCAAACCCTTTCACATACGAATACATCGTAAACATTTCGGCATATTTTCCGGGTTGTACACCAATAGAAAGTTGACCTCCATTGCTGCTGCTTTACTTACTGTTGGCTATATAAATACTCTCCTGGGGGGGTCTTAAGCAAATGGCCAATGCAGGTTAAATAAATTTCGCCCAGCGAGTTGACTACTGCTAACGCATAGTGGGAAAGGTCTTTACAATAACTCAAGATATATCACATTTTCCATCAAAATGTTAATTACAATGACAAAACAAAATACGACTGACAAACAAATGTTATTTGTATCGAAAACTGGAGGACAACGGAAATTATCTTACTCCATGGAAGAGTGGAAAAATGTATGAAAGTACTACAATACGAGTAGTAATAACAAACATCCATACATACTACACTATGTATGCACAGACAAGTGCCTGTTGGTACAAGCCCCCATAACAAACTACCCTAAAATAAACTGGCGTAGTCAAGGTCAGGTCCTTTCAACTTTCGAGTGTTTTGTCCATAAGTTTCCTTGACCAATGACTTTGAATATTCAGCTGTGACTGTCGCAATGTCCCATACACTCACACACATGTAGTGGTATATAAACACAACTTTTATACATGGCTGTGTAGACTAGTACATGCTATTGAGTTTATTAACAAATATTGTGGTAATTTTTCCCTAGCACGATGCGAGGAAAATGGCTGTTTATTAACTCAAACCGCTGTGGAATTTTATGATGTATTTTGTGGCTGATGAAACGCAAAGTCCGTCGACTTTCGATGATTGGTCTTTTTCAAAGTTGTTGGCCTTCCGCCATATGCGCAGCGCAAAGCTGCTAGTTGCAGGTAGTTTAAGTGCGAGTATTTTATTTAATAGCTTGAAACGGAAATTAATGATATGACATAAATGGTGTAAAAAGTTACCGATTCTACCCAACTGAAACTGCCAATTAAGTGAAGACCTCAAAAAGTTAAAAAAAAGTACAAAATTCATTAACTATGAACACAGAGTATAGGCCGGTTTGTTAGGACGAAGTTAAAAGTTCTAGACGGGGCTTTGTTAAGCATTTGGTGGTGACACCAAGAAATGTAAGAGATGGAACCAACAAAATTCACACAGTGAGTCGAAGAACCCGGATGAAAATATATTATCGCAACAATGTAATATTGTAAGGATAGTTTAATGTAAAAGCATGTACGGATTTATAGAGAAAAATGTGTTCGATTGAATATGACTTGCGAAGAACGGCTAACCGAAACAAACCTAACCAAACAGCCATAGATACGATGATCGTCGGCTAAGAGGTGATTTTTCGAAATTCGTTCTTTTAGGGGTAAAAATTACCCAAAAAGGGAAAGAAAAGTATATGTGTAAGACCTTAAAGAGTTGAAGAGCCGCACTAAAAGATTTATCAAAATTCGACTATTACAACAAAAAGGACCAAAAGGGATAAAACTGGTATCATCAACCACACCAAGAGCTATCATCGTAAAAATCTATATGAACATGCGCTCCCTATAGAATTAGATTAAAAATTCTTAATATTATCCCTAAAATTAAAACGAAATCAAAACCAGATTAAACGGCTCAACACGTTTTATATTTTCTACAATGCATTGAACATAAATATGAGAATACGGACGTCTGATATTGCTATATATAGCAAATGTGAAACAAATGAGTTGATCGTTATAAAAATTTTATCTGTAAAAAACTAAAGTTTAGAAAATTACATTAGTAATTAGTCTATATTAGTCATTATAAAATATAAATGAAACATCCTTATCAGTAATATGATAAAGCAATGACGAAGTCTCCCGTTCCAGATGACAGTTCATTAAAATTCATAACAGTTCACAAATAACTATTTTAAAATGTTAAATCAATTGTTTTTCTAATTATAGATTTAATAATTTGGTTTAAGAATACAGCAATAATACCTTAAACTATATAATTATTTTTCTGTCACATGATGTCGTCATTTACTTCAACCACGAAACGAATCCATGCCTTAGAAATGTTACGACGCGTTTATATACTACAAGTATATGGATATGAGCAAAAGCAAGCAAAGTTAAATATAAATCTTTGCATATCCTATCCTATCCTATTAATATTATAAAGGTGAATGTCTGTCTGTTTGTTTGTTTGTATGTTTGTTGCTCAATCACGCCTAAACGGCTGAACCGATTTCAATGAAATTTGGAAGACAGATAGTGTAGTATATGGAAATTGCCGTAGGATATATATTTTTTTTTTAATTTTTGACCAGTGGGCGGAGAGGTGTGGCAAAACATATTTTTAGAGCTAGGGAGATAAAATTTGATACACAAATGGTACTCGGCAACACGAACATCAATATGCAGATGAAATTTTAATTTTGGATCAATGGGCGTGGCAAAACATATTTTTAGAGCTAGGAAGATACAATTTGAAACATATATAGTGCTCGGCTATACGAATATAAAAATGCTGACGAAATTTTAATTTTTTATCAGTGGGCGGAGTAGGCGTGGCAAAACTTTTTTTAGAGCTAAAGAGATAAAATTTGATACCCAGATAGTACTCGACAACAAGAATATGAATAAGCAGAGGAAATTTTAATTTTGAACCCGATGGGCGTATTGGGCGTGGATAATTTTTTTTTAGATCTAGAGAGATGCAAGTTGATACCCTGATACTACTCGACAACAAGAATATGAATATGCAGACGGAATTTTATTTTTGGATCCAATAGGCATATTATTCGTGGCAAACATTTTGTTGTGGCTAGAGAGATACAATTTGATACCCAGATAGTACTCGACAACACGAATACGAATATGCAGTCGAAATTTTAATTGTTGGCCCAATGGGCGGAGTGGCCGTGGTAAAACTTTTTTAAGAGCTACAGAGATAAATTTTGTTACACAAATGGTACTCGACAACACAAATATGAATATGCAGACGAATTTTAGTTTTGGACCCTATAGGCATAATGGTTATGGCAAAGCTTTATGATATATACAATATGATACATACATACAATATGATATGATATGACAACACAAATATGAATATGCAAACAAAATTCTAATTTTCGATCATTGGGTGGATTTAACGTAGCCAATTTGTATTTTAGCCCTAGAGGGCCATTTTCTGACCAAATTTTTATTTGCAATCAGTGGGTAGAGGGCTTTGCAAAACTGTATTTTAGCTCTAAAAAGATAACATTTGATACACATATAGTACTTGGTAATTTAATTACAAATTTGCGAAGGAAACATAAAATTTGGTACACATAAAGTATTCGGCACTACAATTACAGTTAATTGCAGTTAATTACAGCACAATTACAATTTTAATATTTTTATCCTAGAGACATGAAATTTGGTGCACAGATAGTACTCGATCAGCGGGCGGATGGTCGTCAATATAACATTCGACACAATAAAACGTTGTTGATTGAACTGGTTTGGGAGTTACTTGGGGTAACGAATTGTTTACCGAGAACATAAGATCAACGCTCAAAATTTTCCCATTATGAAAGCAAGCCAAACATATTATTATCGAGTTAAGAAAACGTTGCCAGGGTAAGTTTTAAAGTGGCAAATGCATAGCTTTTATAACTGTGAGCCAATTTTAATTGATATTTGTGTATTACATTAATTTAATTTTGTAATATTAGTCAATTACGCAATAGCGAAGCATTGCCGGGTCCGCTAGAATTTAATAAAACAAACTCATGATCTGAAATTACCTATTGTCTTTACTTACTTAAGTGACCCATTACAACTTACGAACATGGTTCATAAGTTTGAGGCCTGAAGTACTAAAGAATTCCACACGCTTCGGTCTTGTGCGTGTGTTCTCCAGTTAGTCCTACCAGATGGTGGCACGTCGCCTACCACTTGGTCCTTCCAACGGAGTTTGGGTCTCCCTGCTCTGCGCCGTCCTTCAGGTTCGCCTTCAAACACCTTTCTCGCTGGAGCATTTACATCAATCCTGGCAACATGACCCAGCCATCGTAGTCGTTGCATTCTGACTCTTTTAGCTACGTCGATGTCGTGGTAAGCTCATACAGCTCAAGGTTCATCCGATGGCGAAACTTGCCGTCGACACAGATAGGTCCATAAATTTTTCAGAGTACTTTTCTCTCGAATACTCCCAGGTTTTGTATGTCCGTTGTTGTAAGCACCCATGATTCGGCAGCATACAAAAGAACGGGTAAGATTAGCACCTGGTAAAGCTGTATCTTAGTATTCCGAGATAAGGTGGTGTTACTAAAGTGCTACCGAAGTCCGTAGAAACATATATTGGCTAGCACTATTCTCCGTTTAATTTCTTGGCTGACATTATTTTTCTTGTTGAAAAGTCGAATCAGCTTTGCAGGAATACCAAACTCAGACATGGTCTCATAAAGCCTATTCCTTATCGGAGAGTCGAAGGCAGCTTTGTAGTCGACAAAGAGGTGGTAGGTGTCGATCTGCTTTTCATGGGTTTTTTTCAGGATCTGTCGTAAGGTGAATATTTGATCCGTCGTGGATTTGCCAAGTCTAAATCCGCACTGATATGATCCAATTAGTTTTTCTACAATTGGTATTAGACGTTCGCACACAATATGCTTGAAAGGATCTTGTACGCAATTGGTAATAGGCTTTTTCCACGATAGTTCTTACATTCACTACGATCTCCTTTCTTGTATATGGGACATAACAGACTGAGACTCCAATCCCCGGGCATGCTCTCCTCTTGCCAGATGTTCTCCATGAACTGATGCATGCTCCTAATCAGCTCCTCCCCGCCAGCCTTAAACAATTTAGCAGGGAGACCATAGGCTCCAGCAGCTTTGTTGTTTTTAAGGCGGGAGATGGCCATACGTATCTCGCTCTGGCTCGGAGGTGGACAGTTAATACCATCGTCTTGGATTGGAGCGGGGTCATCTGGATTGGTGTCAGTATCCAGTAAATTTCTAAAGTGGTCTCTCCATATCTTCAGAACGCTATCCGGGTCCGTCACTAGCTGACAATCGCTGTCCTTGCAGGAGGGCAACCCTGTTCCACGTATTCTCGCTTTAACTCTCTTGTAGAATTTTCGGGCTTCCCCTCTACTTCGGAGCAACTCAGTATACTCTTGTCTCTTCTTCAGCTCCTTCTTTTTTCTTCTAAAAAGACGAGTTGCCTGTCGTCTCTTCTCCCTGTGCCGTTTACGAACAGCTTATGTTAAATTCTATATTGACTGCTTGCTTTTTGTAAAAATATTCGTAAATACCTCCACCGTAGCGCCACCTACCGGGTGCCAATTTTACATAAAGTTTTTTAATTTATAAAAACTGTTTTAAACGTGACCAGACAGATGAAATCATGAATGATGTATAAATGACGCCTACAGCGCCAACTCCTTAGAACTTTTCGAATTTTCCGAAACCTTCGTATTTAATTTGATCCAGTTTTAAACATCCGAACAAACTATGATGCATTTTTATATATACAGATAAATTTGAACTAAAATGTTATAACAATTGAACATTGAAGGGGTTCAAAATCAAAAGTATGAAAATCTTTTAACAAAAATACATCCGATAAACTATAATAACAGATTATAGTCTAGTGGCAAAGTAAGTGATATTTTTAGATATATAATAGAAAAGATATATAATAGAAATGAGATTTTTACAGGGCATAGAATATGGCTTTTGTGACACTTTTCCAAATAAGTTCTCAAGTAAACTTTTTGTGTTTTTGAGTTATTGATGACTTATATTTGTGGCCGCCTAAGTTTTAATACAAAAACTACAATACTATATTAAATAGACATAGGATTTTTTTTTAAGGGGATAGACTACGACTTTTGGAACACTTTTACATCATTATGCCGATTTCACAAAATATTGAAGTCGGTCAGTTTACGCAGTATACCGACGATATATTAGATACAATTTTCATTTCAAATTACAAATTTACTTATGTGTCGTATATTTTTGGTAAATATATTATAATAATTTTTTTAATATTTTTTTTTTTTGTAAATTTACGGCAAAAAATTTCTAAAGTCGATATGGAGCGTTCTCTAGCTAAAGTATTCTTTGGCTCTAAAGAAACTGTATTCATAAACGTTTAGTATCAGTCATTTAGCCTAATGTGTTCCGGTGGCAACGCCGACTCTTATTGGTCGTTAATGATGTATAAAAAAAGCTTTATAATTGGATACCACACATGTATTTGCACTTATAATAACTATGAAAATTATTGTAGCTCAATATTTCTTTTACTACGATTCTCCTGACGAAAAGAAAGACGTTAAAGTAAAAATTATATTAAAAATTTGTATTTTCTTTTCCTCATGTTGAAATTATAATTGGATACCGATTACATTGTTTCCTTGTTCGGAATGTTTATACATCACGAATATTATTTCATTATTTACAAATTACTTTTGAAGAATTTAGGAGAAATATTTTTCAAAATGGTATTCATGAATGAAAAGTGTCTATTTAGATACTTTTCTACGTGCGCAATGATTAAGAAGAAAATTTCCTACATAATGAGTACATGCAATAACTCTTTCCAATAGGAAAAAAGCCAAAAAACTCAAAATAAAGCTATAAAATTCATAAATATACATACGTCAAGTTATAGCATGCTTACTATAACTTTTTGAAGATGTAAATCTTTTATAAACAGGTCCAACACACTGATTTCATTTAATTTTGAATAAAAAATTGAAACAAAAAGTTGGAAATTGAATTAAGTTATTATTTACATTAGATGAATAAGATCCAGGCTATTGATTAATTACTCTACTGCAGCTATGCCCACAGCTTGAGCTCGCGAGCGAAAACAGCTTTTTGTGCTTTTACATGTACACATAAATACCCAGCAACGGAATTTGGTAGGCCTTACCAAAAATCGACCTTCAGTAGGTCTTCTATTGGATTTTCTACACCTACCTGAAGACCTACTTTAATGAGCAGGGCCAACACAAATATGCCCGGAAAAATTAAAAATATGCGCATTAGATAAGTACGAAAAACACAAAAAAATGCCTTTAAAACTGATAAAAAATGCACAAAAGATTTTGACTCGTAGTTAATTTTACTTACTGAATACATTTTATTTTTAATAAAAATTCATCACAAATAGTTAAAAATTAAATGAAGCTATTTTTTACATAATATTTATAAGATTCAGACTATTGATAAATTACTCAACTGTAAACAAAATTACATTAGTGAATTCAATGGAGTACTTAATATTTTAAGGTATAATAAATATTATGTATACGACTTCTCCATAATTTGTCTCAAATATTCTTGATTTCCGTTATTGAAATCTTGATCAAGGATAAAACTTGCTTAGTGTTTTATATGGGAAAAACGGGAATTATTTTCAAATTTATATGGCTTCTGAGGGAGTTAGAACGTAAAGTTAAAAGTTCCACCGTCCATTGTTTCAACATAAAAAGTTTTTTTTTCGCAATGCTATCTGCTATGTCATATTTGAAATGCTAATTGAGTATTTCTCTTTTGAAGTACGCATTACTTCAGCCTCCTCCCTGTAACACTATTTAACAACTTTCCTTACGTGCTTTGATAGTTCTGCCAACTAAACCATTAACGCAACTCTAGGTAGAACTCATTGCAATTCTTGACTACGGAATCCTTAATATAAACACAAAATAATATTTAGTTTAGTTAGTACCGGAAATTCATACTTTAAAAAATACAGCCTTTAAAAACCCCAAAATATGCTTTTATATGCCTGAACCCCCAAAACATGCATTGCATACTTTTGTTGGCCCTGTTAATGAGTAATGCAAAAATCACTACCTCTTCCTTTCAAAAAAACGTTCTTACTAATCCTTTCTTATTTCCTATGGGAACAATCGAGAATGTCTTCTAATCACAGCAACAAGGCATGTGTTACAACTTCTCATTCGCAACTTTAAGGAGAGATCTAGCAATTCTGTTAAGAAGAAATCACATAGGTCTTTTATTATTTGCAACAGAGCACCTGCTACATGGTCTGACTACCTGCTTTAAAGAGAGATCTAGTAGTTATTCTTTAGGATAGTAAATAAGTATGCATTATTCGGTAGTTGAAGCTTCGAAAACTTAAAAATATGCTTTTGTATGCATAAACCCCCAAAACATACCGAATGGGCTCTAATATGCGTTTTCATATGCAGGTATTCAATGCATTCTTTTGTTGGCCCTGTTTATGAATATTGCTTTATTGAAAATTTACTTAAAAATAAAATAAACCTTTTAAAAGTTTTTGTTTTTATGTTTTCGAAAATTGATATGTAATAAAACCAAAATGATGGATTTTTGGTTGAAACCTAAGAAACCGCAAAGTAACCCAACCCATTAGAAATTATGAAGTGTACCACTATACAACATTTGCATTTACATTTGTACACTGATGTCAACGAACGTCTGACCATACGACCGAAAGTCCTGACGAAAGTATGCTCAATTTCATTTAAAAACGGCCTTCTTCAATAACTCGAGAGTTAAACAATATCTTTCAAACAAGAATGAATAACTTGATAAATATCTCGATTTACTAAATGATTTTTTAAAACTTTAGTTAATATTTCTGCATTTAATCAGAAAATTATTCACTTTAAATGAACCACAGTAGGATTCATATGAATGGAGGATAAAACCGACATCGACTAAATAAAAAGTTTGTTTCGCGAAGGAAAATTTTATACGACTTTAATAAAATTTTGATGCATTTTACATAAAATATACGCCAACTTTTGTCTGTGCTGCCCAATTGTTGCTTTTAAGGCGGCAAAGAGACATTTTCTGTGATATTTGTGTTATTTTAACGGATTTTATTAAAATTTTTTTTTTTTTTTGCATTACTGGTATTTATTTTGCCTTGATTGTTACGGATATCAAGGATAATAAAAATTTCTTAGACTGATCGAAATGGAATGAAATTGTACGTATAAATTTTGCTTCCACATAAATATTGAACTTAGCTGTATTCCACCGAATTCTTCTGGAAACTTTTCTTCTTTAAATTCACCCTAATATATATTTTCATTGACTGAAATATATCGTTCTTAAATATAACTGAAAATATTTCTTAATATAATTCCAATATTTTTTTCTATACATTTTATCACCGCCAATATCAATTAGTCCATTATAATAATTTGTAGGAATATTGTTAACATTCTTTAAACTTTTAAACACGCTATGTAAAATTGCCATGCCGAATCATCCTTAATATATATAAATTCACAAGGATGTGGATTAATATTCATAGTATCCAATAATAATCACTGTTCACAATTTCACTGAAATACCTGTTAGTAAAACACTAGCCACCACCAACACTTTGATTGCATTCCATCGTTTTAGAGTTATCATTTTTACACTAATCCTTTTAGTTCTTAAATCTAGAGACGCGAGCAACAATTTTCTTTAGTTGATGTGCAAATTGCAACTGAATCCATTTCAATAGAAATTCTCTAATTTTCAATGTTATTGATATGTGTAGATATCGCCTGTGAAATCTTATCTAATACCAATATTCGCCGAAAAAGAACAAAACTAGCAAAAACAACGTCAAATGATTTCACCGAGAGTGTTCCACAATGAATTGTTTTAGCTTTGGATTTGTAATCTTTGGATTTCATATCAGTTACGTTTGTATTCCTATAATTATCGATTATCACCTGAATACTTTTGAATTTAACTACCTACACTTGGGCTCTTATCGCTTGTATCGTTCCAAGGGAATTGGGGGAGGGGGTGAGGTGAGGTGAGGTTGTGGGCAATGTCACCAACCACCTGTGAAAATGCTCACTACAGCGGAGCAGTGAAGTAGTTTCTTGGTCTTGAACACCTGTTTGGTTTCCCAGATAGTAACATCGTAAAAAATAATAATCTTGGCGACAAATGCAATGATATGACAGTGTACGATGACTGACTGACTGCTGGTTAGTATGACTGGATATGTAGTTAATATTGTTTGGATTTTTTATTTTCATTTAACAAGAATATAGTGATTTCAGAACAAGTTGCTGAATACATACGACTTCTTTGTGGATATAGGAAACAAAGAGTAGGCCAAACATGCTCAAACAGAAAAGCAAATCACAGTGGCGAAATTATAACTGGGTATATGAATAGTAAACCATAATAATAATTAAAAAATGTCATGTCGTGTCATGTCATGGAGTAATGTCTTTATACTTCAGTTCTAAAAAATTACAATGAAAAGAAACTCCTTAAAAAAGTTTCATATTAAAATTTTTTGTTTTAGTCAATTCATAACTATAGAACTCACATTTGCGAGGTTAGTTTCACAGTTGTATCATCTAGTTTTTTTTACTGGACCGATTTTGTCTAATTTTGGATTTAAACTATCTATAAATACAAGACATACTTTCAGCTCACTTGGCCTGGCATCCAACAGACACACGAACGAGCGTTCAGATATCAAAATATCGGATAAGATTTTTATTTAAATAAATTTTTAACAAGATTTTTATATATAAAAACTTATTTAGCTGTGGCAACGCTATCGTTGCCCATTATGTATACTTGCAATGACGTAGATACTTTGAGCCCTGCAAAAATACATTTGCTTTACTAAGCCAACAAATGATTTACTGCAATGAGCAATGCGACCAAAATAACAGATATACAATATTTGGATGAGAAATAAAACGTGCATTGTTTGTGTTTTGCTTTTTCAAACCAAACTATGAACACTGCTTGCTCATAACCAAAACAATTTAAATTTCATATCGAGACAATAATGACATTAAATTGAAGAGAGGAAAGAGGACGTAAAACATATTCAGTTTATTAATAACAGCAGTGCGTGATAGTTCACGTATCATATGTTTCACAGTACGTATTGGCTCGCTCTTTTCGGCTCTCGACTTGCAACCTAGGAGCCTCAAAACTACAAAAGAACTCTTGGCTCGCGAACCAAGAGCCCCCAAATTTCAAACGAGCTCTCGGCTCGGGATCCCAAATAAAGAACTGGCTCGCGAGCCAAGAGCTACATAATTTCAAATGAGCTCTCAGCTCGCGAGCCAGAGACAAAAAATTCAAATGGGATCTCTAGCTGGCTAGCTCTTTATTTGGTCTCAATTTTTAGGAAAAGAGTAGCTCGCAAAACCTTGCAAGAAAATATCAAAAAGTACTTTTATTGGCCCAAAGGCACTTTTCTGTTGCACAAATTACTTTTTTTTGTACGAGAGTACTTTAATGTACCAGAAGTTACTTTTAATATACTTTTCGAAAAAAAGTACCAAAAAGTACTTTTAATGCACTTTTCGTCACAAAGTACTTTTTTTGTACCAAAAAGTACTTTTAATGTACTTTTCAGCACAAAGTACTTTTTTCTTGTACAAAAGTACTTTTTTGTACCAAATAGTACTTTTATTGGCCCAAAAGCAATTTTCTGTTGCACAGTTTTTTTTTGTACGAGAGTACTTTTTTGTACCAGATGTTACTTTTAATGTACTTTTCGATACAAAGTATTTTTTTTGTACAAAAGTACTTTTTTTACCAAAATGTACTTTTATTGGCCCAAAAGCAATTTTCTGTTGCACAAAGTATTTTTTTGTACGAGAGTACTTTTTTGTACCAGAAAGTACTTTTAATGTACTTTTCGGTACAAAGTACTTTTTTTGTACAAAAGATCTTTTTTGTACCAAGAAGTACTTTTATTGGCCCAAAAGCACTTTTCTGTTGCACAAAGTAATTTTTGTTTGTACCAAAGAACTTTTTTTATGTACTTTTCGGTACAAAATACTTTTTTTCTACCAAAGAACTTTTTTTACAAAAAAGTACTTTTATTGGCCCAAAAGAACTTTTTTTGCACGAGTAGTTTTTTGCACCAGATTTTTGGTACAAAAAAAAATACATACTTTATGCTACAGATAAGTACTTTTTGGCCAATAAAAGTACTTTTTGGTACAAAAAATTACATTTGTACAAAGAAACGTACTTTATACGGAAATGTACATTCAAAGTACCTTCTAGTACATAAAAGTACTCTCGTACAAAAAAAGTACTTTGTGCAACAGAAAATTGCAATTGGGCCAATAAAAGTACTTTTTTGTAAAAAAAAAGTTCTTTGGTACAAACAAAAATTACTTTGTGCAACAGAAAAGTGCTTTTAGGCCAATAAAAGTACTTCTTGGTACAAAAAAATATTTTGGTACAAAAAAAGTACTTTGTACCGAAAAGTACATTAAAAGAATCTTCTGATACAAAAAAATACTCTCGTACAAAAAAAGTATTTGTGCAACAGAAAATTGCAATTGGGCCAATAAAAGTACTTTTTTGTAAAAAAAAAGTTTTTTGGTACAAACAAAAATTACTTTGTGCAACAGAAAAGTGCTTTTAGGCCAATAAAAGTACTTCTTGGTACAAAAAAATATTTTGGTACAAAAAAAGTATTTGTACCGAAAAGTACATTAAAAGTATCTTCTGATACAAAAAATACTCTCGTACAAAAAAGTACTTTGTGTAACAGAAAATTGCTTTTGGTCCAATAAAAGTACATTTTGGTAAAAAAACGTACTTTGGGTAAAAAGGTACTTTGTACCGAAAAGTACACAAAAAAGTTCTTTGGTACAAAGAATGTACTTTGTGCAACAGAAAAATGATTTTGGTCCAATAAAAGTACATTTTGGTGAAAAAACGTACTTAAGTACAAAAGAAAGTACTTTGTACCGAAAAGTACATAAAAAAGTACTTTTTGATATTTTCGTGCATTTTGATTTTATTTATTGAAATGGCTCGCGAGCTGCTCTTTCCTAAAAATTTACCTCAAATAAAGAGGTGGCGAGCTGAGATCTCATTTTAAATGTTATAGCTCTTGGCTCTAGAGCCAGTTCGTAGTTTGTGCTCAATTTTTAGAAAAAGAGCAGCTGCCGAGCCATGTCAATAAATAAAATCCAAAAGCACGAAAATACCAAAAAGTACTTTTATTGTACTTTTCCGTTCAAAGTACTTTCTTTTGTACTTTTTGGTTCAAAGTTCTTTCTTTTGTACTAAAGTACTTTCTTGTACCAAAAAGTACTTTTATGAGCCCAAAGCACTTTTCGGTTGAACAAAGTACTTTTTTTTGTACGAGAGTACTTTTTTGTACCGAAAAGTACTTTTAATGTACTTTTCGGCACAAAGTATTTTTTTTTTTTTCAAAGTACTTTCTTTTGTACTAAGATTTCTCGGACAATTTGGGTCGCTACATCAGTTAATTTCATTAACTCAGAGGTACTTTTAATTGTGTCTCTTGGCTCGCGAGAAAGCTCTTTGTTTGGGCTATTGGCTCGCAAGCTCATTGGAAATTTTGTGGCTCCTAGCTGGCGGGCAGAGAGCTCATTTTAAATGTTGTAGCTTTTGGCACGCGAGCCAACTATTTATTTGGGCAACAGGTTAGCGAGCCGACAGCTCATTTGAAATTTTGTGGCCAAGGAATGGCGAGCCGGTAGCTCATTTAAAATTTTGAGGCTCTTGGCTCGCGAGCTATGAGCTAATTTTCAGGAAAAGAGCAGCTCGCGAGCGAAATCGATATATCTCGATTCCTAGACGTGACCCAGCGAAACGCCGGGACACGTATAACTTTCTTTTTACGGATATAACTTTCCCCGGTAGTTTGAACCATTTCCGATCACTGACCCCTACCATTTGTCTCACAGTGTTATTGTCATGCACCTATCCTTGAGGATGTCTGGTAGACAATTCCTTCTGGGTGTCTAATGCCTTTAAAACATTTTTTGCGTTTTCTGATCAATTTGAATTTTATCCTTTAAAACTTTATCCACAGCTGTGCTTCAAAGTCCGCACAATCATGTACGACCTGATGAGCGACAATGTCGGTCAAATTGTCGTTGATTTCAGTTTTACGCCCTCTTGTTATAGCAGTACATAACTTTTCTCTTAGATCTTGTCGATTGAGCTTGATGCACGACAACATTAGTATTTTGTTGCAAAGCTTGTCGTTTGACAACAAGTAAATACATAAATTAATCACATTTTATGTTGAGGACTTCGTTGACGATAGAGTCGTGTTTGACGGTACTTCCTACTGGGATTGCAATCATTATTTGCATCTTACCTACATTCTCTTGCAAATAAAAACAATGACATAATTTTATACATACATACATATGTAACCATTAGCATGTATTGACAGAGCTTGCCAGGCATTGACGTTTAAACTGTTTATTAATAAATAAAATCAACTCGTAAGATATCAAAATGTTTGACCACTTTGCTTATTGCCAATACACAATAATCAATAGAACGAACCGTCATGGTGAGTTGCATGTAAAACTTTAATTAACTAAATCAATGAAAGTCCAAAAGAAAAAAGCTACATATAGGTCAAAATAATCTTTTGCTGCTACAATTTGTGGCAATGCATAGGTGGTCTTAATTAGTTTTTTTTTAACGAAGTGAAGGAGGAAATTTGCTACATTGAGAAATTTTTATCACTATGTTTTATTAAAACCAGTACAGAAATTTCAGTCAGGTAAACTGACTGATAAATACCATCACCCAATATAAGATATTGTTGAAATCTTGAGTTATTGAAATGAATAGATTTTTAATTAAAATAAAATTACTTCTGTATAATTTTCCCCTGCTTGCGGTGCAAAATCGTCCAAAACTTTACTTATTTGTGTAGGGGGTAAGGTGCCGGTTTGGAATTTATGTGAAAAATTTTAATTTTTCAAAAAAAATTTAATTTTGATAGGGGGTACCAAAAGGGGTGAATCGATACAGTCTTTATTCATTCCTGACTCAAATTTTCATACGTACAACTTACGAATAATTTGACTGAATTCAGTGCACTTACAAAAAAACGATATGTATGTAAGACTATGGGGCTGAGTTTGGTCCTTTGTATGGGAGGTACCAGAAGGGGTGTGTGAAATAGTTAGGTTTTCTGAGGTTTCGCCTCCTATCACAATATAAATTAACCGACTAATTTTCATTATCCGTCAAATGTCCTTTTCGAAGTTATGGACGAATTATTAATTTTCTAAAAATAGGTCATTTTGTATGGGAGGTACCAGAAGGGGTGACCCGATATAGTCCATATTCACTCCTGAATTATATTTTCATAAGCGTACAAATTACTCATAATTTGACTGAATTCAGTGTACTTAGAAAAAAGATATGTTTGTAAGACTATAGGGGTAAGTTCAGTCATTTGTATGGGAGGTACCAGAAGAGGTGTGTTATATAGTTAGGTTTTCTGGGGTTTCGCCTCCTATAATAACATAAATTAATCGACCAATTTTCATTACCCCCCAAGAGTCCTTTTGAAGTTATAGGAGAAATATTAATTTTCCAAAAATAGGTAATTTTGTATGGGAGGTACCAGAAGGCGTAAACCGATATAGTCCATATTCATTCCTGAGTCTTATTTTCATAAGCGAACATCATACTCAAAATTTGAGTAAATTAAGTTTACTTACAAAAAAGATATGTATGTAAAACTATAATGGTCAATTAGGTCATTTGTATGGGAGGTACCAGAAGTGGTACTGCAAGATAAATAAACTGACCAAATTTAAATATCCTACGATCGTCCGTTTGGAAGTTATGAACGAAATATAAATTATCCAAGAATAGGTAATTTTGTATGGGAGGTACCAGAAGGGGTGGGGCTATTTTGCCCATTTACAATCCCAAAAGTTCGTTTTGAAAAATATTAGTACTGGTAAATTTTCATACCGATCCGTTAATGTTTACTCGAGTTATCCTGCTGACCAGCCATCAAGCCAGCCAGACAGACGGACATAGCTCAATCGTCTTAAAAAGTCCTGAAACGAATTTGGTCTTAAGATACTTGGGGTCTAACTCGTCTCCTTTAATGCGTTACACATTTTTTCGTATCAAATGATATACACCCTCATCCCTAAGGGTGTCCTTATGTGTCATATTTGGAACTTTTGTTAACACATGGCGTATAAGCTATTTTAAAAGATTTCATTGCCTACTCTTGCCAAATAACATAACATTATTACTAAAGGTAAAACAAAATAGAATTTTCAAGAGATTTTTAAAAATATAGTGAAATCCAATTGTCAAGTCTCTATCCATCACCTAAACAACCGAGGAAGTTTTTTTTTTTTTTATTTATTTTGAATTGAATGCTTAATATACATATACATAATATTATTTTGCCTCAGCGCCGAAAGGCATTATAGAGGCTTAAAGGCAACATATCGCGACATACATCCACGCTGTAATTCAAATAACTCTATATATTACTGTTTATAAAATATATTTAATGTATCTAAAATTAATTATTATCAAATGATAGAAGTATTTCAACATCCTGTAATATATGTTGTTTTAGTTCCCTTTTAAAGGAAATTAATGAAGACAAGTCTCTTAAATTCAATGGTAAACGATTGTATTCTATGGGACCCGAAAATTTTTATACGTTGTTTTGTTAATTGTAATCGACGTGTTACATAAGATAAATTTTGTGCTTGTCTTGTAACTCGCTGTGTATATACTATATTCTGCCGAAAGTTAATGGTGTGAGATCCTATACCTTTTACAGTTTTGAACATATGTATTAAAAGCTGTTGTTTATAAATTCCTTGTACGGGGAGAACATCCTTTGCATAATTACTAAACAATGCATGTATTGAAAATCTCAAAGGTAGGTTATAAACGATTTTAAGTGCCTTATTCTGCGCCGATTTCAATGATCTTAGTGCTGACCCAGCCTTACTAGCGTATGCAATAGCTAAATATGTTAGATGCGAATGAATTAAACCATAGTATATACCTTTTTTTCAACTCTACGCTGAATTTGCTATTAAATTTGTACAAAATGCCAATACCGCATGATAATTTATACTTTAAATTGTTGATATGGTCATCCCAAAGCAGATTATGAGTTAACGTCAAACCAATATATTTAACACTTTCAGATTCCTCTATTTCTTGACCATCAATATGCACTGTCATTTTTACGTCATTCTTTAATATACACGGTCTGAATCTTACAAAATTTGTTTTACTGTTATTAATTAATAAGCCATTTACTCTTAAATATTCTGCAAAAATGGCAGCATCTTATTCAATTAAGGTCCGTAAAACTTTAGGATGATCATAATTGTAAAAAAGACTTACATCATCTGCAAATATATATAGTTTGCCTTTAAATTTTATGTTCTGTAAGTCATTAAAATATATTTTGAACAAAAGTGGCCCCAGTACACTTCCCTGAGGGACGCCGTACAAGACCGGGAGATAATGACTTTTAGCTTCTCCAAATTGTACATATTGATATCTATTCGTTAAGTAACTTCTAACCAGCTTAATGGCAGAAGTAGAAAATCCAATAATTTTCAGTTTCTGTAATAAAATTTCATGGTCAACCAAGTCAAAAGCTTTTTGGAGATCGAAAAAACAAATCTGTGAACAAATCTATCATTGAGGTGTGAAATTATTGCTGCTTCCAAAATACTTACGATTATTTTTGTAGCAGTAATAATTTCACTCATCGATGATAGATTTGTTGCCACTGTTTCGCATAATTTGAATCCTAGATACGAATACAGTGCCACAATGACTAATACATACATATTTTCTGTCCAGTTTATGTTTATGCCGTTTGTGCAGACCAAGGATAATATCACTATGGTTTGTTACTAAATGATTATTTTTTTTTTCAACAGTATCTGTTACATGTTCTACTATAATTAATGTAATTATTTAGGCGTTTCAAAAAAACCAAATAAAATCTGTGTCTTTATCTAAAAATAGACATAGCGTTTTGTGTACAATTCGATACACATTTTAATATCCCTAACCTTGAGTGCCACCTTTCGTGGAATTAATAATTATTTTGTCTGTGACACAGTGACACAAACGACACCATCGACCGCACTCTATGGTGACCAACCCTGCTACGTTGAAATTGATATCCTCACACTTGAGAAGGTATAGAGATTTATGTGCTCATATTTGTAACTTTCTATAGGGAGAGGGGGTAGGCAAAGTTAACACCGAGAGTGGTTGACCAATAGTAGTTCGGTGTCCCTACTATACTATGTCCTTGAAATTTCTTCATGTTTTTAAGCAGTTCCAGATTATAAGTGTGGGTTTTCTTTTTAATGTTGTGTGTATTCGGTGTATTGAATTTAATATTAAGTATATGAAATTTTTTGTTTAAACTGCATTAAAATTATTTTATTTAGGCTATTTATTTGCGTAAATATTTGAAAATTTGTCTAGCAACATTTACATTTTCATATCGAATGGTAAGCATTTCATATACTTTGAACTAAAAGTAGTACTTTTTTTTATTTATTTTGGTTATAGCTATATCAGTAAATAAGAGTACGCAGAACTCTTTACATAGATGTATAAATTGATGTCGCTTAACAATTACTTATTACCAGGGCAACCGGAAATATGCCCTAAAAATCGTGTTTTATGCGCATAAAATATGACGTAAAAAATGGCAAAATATGACCTTAAAATCAACAAAAACATGCTGTAAAAAATTAAAATCATACAATTTTATCATATGAATTAGAAATATTTTTAATTAAAGTATAAAAAAACAGCTTAAAAATTATAAAAAAAACCAATATTATTTTAAATTCAGACTTTGTAAGTATTTTTGGTAAATATACATACACAAATGTTAAGTAAGTAAAATAAAATAGAAATAAATATTTAAGTATTACTATTTAAGGAACAATTAAAAAAATATCACATGAATTTATTTAACATTAAAGTAACAAAATCTTAAACTAGTTTCCTAAGTATCACTGTGTTTTTGTATGTTGAGCATCTTATTTGAGATTGTTGTTGCAATAAACTACAAAATATTGAGATAAATTATCGAACAAAAAATTTTGTCTAACATATTACAACGTAAAATGTTTTTGTACATTGAGAATGATCTTTCGACATCCACAGATGTAATTGGAGCGAATTTAAGGGACAGTATTTCCTTTACATCGTATTTTGATGTTAATGTTGGCGCAGATCCACACAATTCTTTACAAAAACTTTTCACTACTTCCAAGCCAACGTTTTGGGATACAATTTAATTAAATTATTTTTTACTATTAAATTGATTTCGGAATTCTATAAATTATCAAGGAATTTAAATGTGTCTTCAAACACCTGAACTTGTTCAATAAGCGTAAGACATGATGTTTGCAAATTTTTAATATGTTTTGCAATAAAACCGTAATTTGAAGCAATATAAATTAAGTCAGATCAAGTTTAGGGGTCAGTCAAGACATCCTTTGCTGTTTAAATGGATTGTGCATCCAACATAGACATGCCGATTGACTCGACACTAATACTGCGAAGTTGCTGTCGAAAACATTCGAGGGGAGCCGACAATGATAGAAAATTGTTCTTTTTTTTAAGATGACAGGAGCCAGGAGTTGAACCTGTGATCTCCCGCATAGTATAGTTGTATACATTTTTTATATGTTTAGTTCGAAGAACTTTTTTGGATGGCACTTGGTAGTCCGTGTATTTCTCAAATAGTGTTCTTATATTTTGATTTCTCATTTTGTAAAGTGGAATGTCAGCAGACACAAAAGCTCGGTACAGTTTTTCTTGAAAATCATGTTCTTTTGAGATTCTACCGGAACATTCTGGCAAAAATAATTGTTTGGTCTGCTTATTTTCACTTCTATTACTTAGTTGAATATGTTTACGGCTTTCCACATTTTGCATCACTTGAATTCTGCGATCTACTAAAATACAGTAGTATTAGTAGTAGGCAAACATGTAGCAGATTTGGCTGTTACGTTTGAAAAAAAACAAAGTTGCAAAGACTTCCTTGTTTTTACGAGCAAATATGTGAAAAAACATAAAATATGCTTAAAAAGAGATATTTTTTAAGAAATATGACCTAAAAAATATAAATTATGCTTTAAAAAAGGAGGGTTTTTTAAAATTATGCCCCTAAAACCAAAATTTGACGAAATATGACTTTATGGGTAAAATATGTCAAAATATGCAAATAGGTCTGAAAACACTTGTAGGACCATGAAACATGTAAATATATTACCCATTTGTTAATATCTCGTTGTAAAAAAAACATGATGTAGCATATTTCCGGTTGCCCTGCTTATTACCAATCTTAATGTCGAATTTTTTTCTCGTAAAGTCTGGTACTCAGTCAATGTTTCGTGCGAAAAGTTGTCAAATCCCATACAAATTATTTTGCTTCGAAAAAAAATGAGTACCAAGTTGTTCACACGAAAAGTTGAAAATGTTCCCAGCAACATTTACACAAAATCGGACGACTTAAAGTCGTGCCCCAAAAGGTCAGAGGTCAAATCTATATATCTATATATATAAAAATGGTGGCAAAAATGTATAGTAGTTCATCAATTGAGAACTGCTGGGCTCAAACTTTTTTTCAGTTGTTCGTTATTGCCAGGAGAAGGTTTATGTGAAAGACTGGGAAAATCTTCCGGAAAAGTCGAAAAATTGGAAAAATCTACAATTGCCTTTTTGTATGGAATTTTGTGTGCAATTGTTACAGAATGGCTTTTCGAATAGAAAAATGTAAAATTTTTGTTGAAAAATGCGGAAAATTCCGAAAAATATTCAAAAAATTTGAATTTGTTTTTTTAACGAAATTCTGCATTTTTTTTTTTTTTTTTTTTATTTATATTAATTCAACATTATATACACATTATTATTTTTATAGTATGGTTTAACAAATTTGGACGATGGAACTGTGAAAAATTTCGGATAATTATTCCAAAAAGAAAAAGAAAAATTTTTGGTGGAAAACTCGAAATATTCCGTAAAAACTCGAAAAATGTAGATTTTTCGACGAAATTTTACACTGTATCGCTTGGTGTAATGATTTCTGTCGACGTAAAGGTGGAACATTCGTTATGATGCTTGGAAAATTTGGGATTATTATATTAAAAGATTAAACACCAAATGATCGAACAATTTCAAAATCTTCTGCCTGAGAATAACGCATTGGCCCGATTGTTCAAAACTGCATTGCATACAATGCATTCCACAAATCAGAGCAGACAAAAGACCCTCTGGTTGCCATGCAGGACAAGTCAATGATCCCACTATAAATGAAGTCGCAGTGGTGATTGGTGGGAAGAATGTGGAATCCCTAGATAATGTTCTCAAGCGTCGGGATAGTAGACAACTGAGGCATGACTCATAGGTCATATGATGCACTTCAATACCCGTTGATGTTCTGTCGTGGAGAGGATGGCTATCACCTCAATTTAAAAATGGTCAATAGAACAAAAGGTTTGTTTACAAGTCATCCCTTCCTTTTATTTATTTAATGTCGAATTTCGATCTTGAAATTACTGTCGAAATTAGAATACCAGCGTCAAATCGTTCGATGCACTATGCATTCAATCGCGAATTGCAACGAGATCAAGCATTAATCGAGATGAGCTGACTAAAAGAGTCCGAAAAAATGTGCCGCCATTGAATGCCGAGGAAACGAACTCGTACGATTCGCTGATGGAGGTTGTTGACGATGGAACAGAAGGCATTTACTTTCTCGATGCTCCCCCAGGCAAGACATTCGTCATTTCTTTGATTCTGGCAACATTTGGTCCATATCGCAAATTCCGTAAGCTGTTGCATCTGCTGGTATTACTGCCACATTGTTAAAACGCGGTCGACCTGTACTTTCCGCTTTGAAGCTGCTGATGAATCTTCTCACGGTTGACAAGCCAACGTGCAGCGAAATTGTTGCGAGAATGCAAAATCTTCATTTGGGATGAATGCACGATGGCACATAAACGAGTTTTGGAGGCAGTTGACCGAACGATTAAGGATTTACGAGGTAATTCGAGATGATTTGGTGTGGCTACGGTATTTTCGGTATTATGAAATTAACGCATGACTGAAATCGTCATCTTTGTGTTACTGAATTTTCAAGACAACTACTGGCATTTGGTAATGGCCAAATTCCTGTTGATGTTTCAACTGGATTGATGACGTTTCCGGCAAATTCTTTAAAGTTTTCATCGTCAAAGGAGGAACTTATCACCAAAGTTTTCCCCGGCATTGCAAAAAATTATAAAAATCAAGATTGGATAAGTGAATGGGCCATACTAGCAGCGAAGAATAAGGTAGTCGATAGCTTGAACTGCGCTCAGTGTGAATTTTATTATTCAAAGTCGAATCGATGGAGAACTGCATTCATGCAAATCCGTTGACAGTTTGACCAACGAGAATGAGGCGACCAACTATCCGACAGAATTTTTGAATTTTTTAGACGTGTCAAGAACTCCACCGTTGGAATCGATCATAAGCATGTTGCGGAATCTGAATCATCTTAAATTGTACGGTACGCGTTTGTCGGTCAAGAAACTGATCATCAATGTGATTAAAGCGACGTTCCAATGAGAGGAAATCCGTATCCCACGAGTTCCTATTATTCTAAGCGATCTTTCCTTTCAAATTCAAGCGAATTCAACTCCCCATTCTATTGGCTTTTGCGATGACAATCAATAAATCGCAAAATACATCAATGAAAGTTTGTGGGATGAATCTTGAATTTCCCCGCTTTTCGCACGGTTAATTGTAAGTTCGCGTGTCGGCAAACCATCTTCATTATTTGTTTTTGCGCCGAAAAACAAATCGAAAAACATTGTTTAACAGATCGCTCTTCACTGATTTATATTAAATTCAAATAAATTAAAATAAAATCTGAACCATCTGTGTTTTTTAATATTACCCTGCCGCTTATATGGAGGCGTTAACTTAGGAGCGAGACGAAGATCGCAGGGTCCGAAGTTGTATGGCAGAACAACGTTTGCCGTGTCAGCTAGTGATGTGTAAGATTATTTGAACTTGTACATGAACATAATTGTAGCTAAATTTTACATTGACTACGTTTCTCATCATGGTAAGAAAGACGTTAAAGTAAAATGGCATTTAAAGATTGTAGTTTCCTTTCCTCATGTTGAAATAATAATCGGATACCGATTACATTGTTTCATTGTTTTGATTGTTTTTACATCACGAATATTATTTCATTATTTACGATATTTTTGAAGATTTTTGAGGATATATTTTTCAAAATGGAATTCATGAATAAAAAGTCTCTATTTAAATACTTTTCTATGTGCGGAATGATCATGAAGAAAATTTCCTACACAATGAATACATGCAACGGCTCTTTCTCATACGAAAAATGACGAAAAACGCAATATAAAGATCTCAAATTCATAAATAGACAATAAATTGTACAAACGTCAAGTTATAGCATGCTTAAATTGTTGTTTTTTTTGTGTTTTTTTTTATCCTATATAGGAGACCGGTATAGGATACCAACAAAACGCTTCGCCGTTAACAAAAAGAAATTACTTGGCTGCACAGTAATTTATGTCAAATAATTGTTTGTTTTTCTTTTTATTCATTTGTAAATATTGTATTTTTGATTTTTTTGTTGATATTTTCAAAAAATGTTATAATATTTACATATATAAAAATGATTCATATGAACCTTCTAAGGATCTAATGTTAAGCAGAGACCTTAAGTCACAAATTTGAACTTTTTGTTTAGGGTTTGCATAACAAATTTGCTGTATAATAACCAGGGCAACCGGAAATATGCCCTAAAAATCGTGTTTTATGCGCATAAAATATGACCTGAAAAATGGCAAAATATGGCCTAAAAATCAACAAAAACATGCCCTAAAAAATTAATGTCATACAATTTTTTTCATATGAATTAGAAATATTTTTATTAAAAATAAAAAAAACAACTTAAAAATTAAAAAAAAACGATATTATTTTAAATTCAGACTTTGTTAGTAGTTTTTATAAATTTACATACACAAATGTTGAGTAAAATAAAATATAAATAAATATTTTCGAGGAAATATTCCACGGAAAATTTTAATGTAGGTCTCCGAAGTCATGAACTATCCCAAATCTATTTTTACACATGATTTATCATTTTCTTTTATTTGACATTTGACCAAAAAAATCTTACTCTAAACTACTGTAAACCAAAATTGTGACTTATTGGAGCAAAATGTAGTTTAGGGTTTTGTTGGTTCACTCCCGAAAAAGTGCGTTGCACTGTTTGCCTGAAAATAGACTTTTTAATATTTCATTTTGATTTTATTTTTGAACCTTTGACTCATATGAAATACCCCAAACGTATTTTTACAAATGATTTTTCATTTTGGCCAAAAAAATCAAACTTTAAACCACTGTAAAAAAATTTGCGACGTATTGGAGCAAAATGGAGTTTAGGGTTTTTTTACTGACGTCACCCCCCCCACCGAAAAAATGTGTTGCACTGTATTATCTATCAATTTAAAAGTGTCTTCATTCACCTGAACTTGTTCAATAAGCGTAAGACCTGATGTTTGCAAATTTTTAATATGTTTTGCAATAAAACCGTAATTTGAAGCAATATAAATCAAGTCAGATCTAGTTTGGGGGTCTGTCAAGACATCCTTTGAAGTTTTAATGAATTGTGCATCCTCATCGTTTAATGCACTTAGGACCTATAAAATGTCTTCATAATTGTTGGCATAATAGTTAACTGCTTCAAGCCATGTTACCCATCGTGTTGTTATAGCTTCTGGACGTAATGATAGGTCTGGAAACATTTGTTTAAAAAGTTCCTCTCTACATGGAGCTTTTAAAAATAACTTCTTCACATTAGCAATAGTTTTATTTACGTTTTCATATAAATTCCTAATACATTCACACAATCGATGGACACCATGAGCATTACATGTCACATGCGCCACTTTCGGATAAAATGCCACTATAGCTTTTGCAGCCTTTATCATGTATGGAACTGCATCCGTCACAAAAAGCTAAACATTATTCTTATTGAAGTTGACGTCCTGATTTTTGATGGCGTCGTCCCACAGTCTAGCAATTGTTGAGTAATTAGCCCTTTCCAAGACTGGTGTATTTAGTAAAAATTTCTCACTTGCAATTACCTTAATACACCCGCTAAAATGTTTGCAACATTTCTGCCTGTTGCATCTATAGTTTCATCGATTGACATCCATATAAATTGATTTTTTAGTTTTGCTCGTATATTGTACATGCAGTCGTTATATACATTTTTAAATGTTTAGATCGAAAAACTGTTTCGGATGGCACTTCGTAGTCCGTGTAATCCTCAAATAGTGTTTTAATATTTTGATTTCTCAATTTGTAAAGTGAAATGTCAGCGGACACAAAAGCTCGGCAAAGTTTTTTCTTGAAAATCATGTTCTTTTTAAAGTCTACCGGAACATTCTGGCAAAAATAATTGTTTGGCCTGTTTATTTTCACTTCTATGACTTAGTTGAATAAGTTTGCCGCTTTCCGCATGTTGCTTCACTTCAAATCTGCGATCTGCTGCAATAACATTGCTGCTGATTTTAGAATAGAGGAATCCACCATCAGCTCGTAAGTCTGGAAACTTTTCTACAACCGCCTTTAGATTTGCTCGTAATCGGTGGTGGTTGAAAAGCACCTCTTTTTTATGTTTTGTTTACTTATTAAATAAGAAAGCGCGTTAAAAGATTAATAAACGTTTAACATTTCACAGTTGTGTAAAACATGATTTGGCTGTTACATTTTACAAAACCAGTTGCAAAGACACTTGTTTATACGCACAAAAAAAAATAATGTCAAAAACACAAAATATGCTTAAAAAGGGATATTTTTGAAAAATTATGACCTAAAAAATATAAATTATGCTTTGAAAAAGGAGTTTTTTTTTTAAATTATGCTCCTAAAACTAAAATTTCTCGAAATATGACGTTATGGGTAAAATATGCCAAAATATGCTCTAACAAATAGGTCTCAAAACACTTGTAGGACCATGAAACGTGTAAATACATTACCCATTTGTTAATATCTCGTTGTAAAAAAAACATGTTGTAGCATATTTCCGGTTGCCCTGATAATAACATTTTATTAAAAAAAATTGCATTCAAATGCAAATTATTTTATTTGACGTTCTCTTGCCTTTTATATTTATTGTTTACCCCTGAAATAAAAGATTTTGTCAAATTTTTAAGGAAAAAGTTTTTATGAATAAGGCCGTTATTATGTTTCATATTTTCAGCTTGAGAGAAAAAGCAAAAATGTAATAATAATTTACTGGGTTTCGGTCCCTATGACTAGATTTAGCAGTTTTTCTTATCAACGAATTTTACACACTTCAAGACTCATATTGAAGAAAAACTTCATGCTGGTCAACAAGGCGTATTATACTCTACCACGCGGCATCAAAATCTCAATTTACTGAAAAAGTGGATTCAGCAGGTTTGCACATTAAGCCGACGGGATGATAGGGGTAAACAAAACAACAATTTAGTTCGGTCAATATACCAGATTATTAGCTACAATAAACTTAACGATCGTCAAAGTTGTTGTAGAAAATTTGTATTTACAAAAAAGATTAAAAACAAGTAGTTCTGTTTTGTAATTAAATTTCTAGTTATTCGACTTTCTTTTCGATTGATATCTTATCTGAAATTGAAGATTATGCTTAAGTTTAATGTAATCTTAATATGAATTTCTACAATAGGGTTGATAACTCCTTTAGCTGATAGTTAGTGTAGGTACTACATTATAAAAGGAATTCAATTTTAGGGTTGAACTTCTTCTGTCTTAAAACTTATAAAATATTCGATAAAAAAGTGAATTTTTTAATACTTGATACGGTTTGATGACGCTTTGGTTCTATTCAATGTTATTTCTTAAGTGTAGTATGTCAAAGACTGATTGCATATTAACCAAACGAAAAAGATTTCCATATTATTGCATTCCTTATGAAAAAGCGAAATTATCGTTTGAACAGTGTTCTCTAAAGTGCCTATAAGAAACCACTGATGAATATATGTTAACAAGAAAGCATAACATACTTTCTGGCGCATACCTGTATATCAGTAATTATCTACACCAGCAGTTTTGCGTACGCAACAACTGAACCACTGTTTTCGCTGATAACTGTTCATAAACGTCACCAAATATTGAAAGTTAATCCATTCCGTATAGGTAAATTCCTAATTATACGGAGCTTCATTCCATACGTTGTCTGCCTGCCTATATCGCAATGTTGAAAAAAGAGGTCAGTCATTTCATTTTTGTTCTGTTTTTTACGATCGTTATCTATCTACAGTTTTTGTTTTTATTATTATTATTGGGGGTACTATTCATCTACACACACGCAACCACATTGAAACAAAAAAGGGCTGTAGGTACGGAAGCCGATATACCTCTACTACATAGGAACATACATGTACACATATGTATAAATATATACTAGTTTCGTATGTATAAAGGAAAATGTGGTATAACTATAATATAGACGAATGTATGTTATATGTTCTTATGACATTTATGTATGTATGATTGCCAGACCTGGGTTCAATGAGTTAGAGTTTTCGAGGAAAGATAGTAGAACACAGAGATATTTTTCAGGTGGCGCTGGGACTGCAAAGTGTTTAGTTTTCTAAAAAAATGATAATTTTCTTTATTATATTTGTTTAGAAAATTATCAATTTCTTTTATAAACAATATGTTCACATAGTTATATAATCGAGTTAAAGCTAAAATTAAAATTAACTTGCCAGTATTAAATGTAATACTTAATATAAAAAACATGTTGTATCTGAGACCATTAGTATGAGAAATACCAGCGGATAAACTGTGCAATTCAATCACCACTAAAATTGTAACAATATTTTTATACCCTATACCCTAGGAGGGTATATATCATTTGATACGACCCAAAAGTGTAACACATAGAAGGAATCACTTTAGACCATAGGTTTCTTTGAAACAAATTCTATTCATGACTTTTTAAGTCGTTTGAGCTATGTCAGTCTGTCTGGCTGGTGCGCACAATAACTTTCGAAAGACCCAACAAAATGTTTTGAAACTTTGCACGAGTTATTATTTTCCCAAAACTACTTACGGTATTGCAAATGGGCTACATGGCCCCCCTTCTGGGGGCCTCCCATATAAATGCATCATTCCGCCCATTATAGAGATGGAGTAATAATATCAATAAATCCAACATGATCGTATCCAAATTCTTTATTTAGTAAAGCTATAACAGGATAAAGTTTTGGAGAAAAAAATTGGAAGACTAGCCACGCCCCATCTGGTACCTCCCATAAACATGAATAAATGAGAATTCCCAACTTTTTTTCGGTTTTATTTTACTTAAACTGATTTTAACCGATTATTATTTTTTTTAATAAAAGCTGAAAATCATAGCTTTAAAACAGATGTAAGCTTTTGAAAATCGTAATTTGTAATTTTAGCAATATCGTTGTTTCACTTAATTTGCTATAAAATTTTTACTTAACGAAGTGGCCCAGAAAAATTATAAGTATCATTGTACTCTATGGACTCCAATCTATCAGAAATGCTACATGAGAACCCCTGTATATTTTTTTCCTTCACATTTGCATCACTGTTTTATTAATAGACCTAACGCGATCGTGCCCCAATTTTGTATTTAGTAAAGCTATAGCAGGATAACGTTTTGGAGAAAAAATCTGAAAGTCTAGATACGCCCCTTCTTGTACCCCCCATACAAATGTACCACTCCGCCCACGTTGGAGATGGAGTAATAATATCAATACACTCGACATGATCGTGCCCAAATTCTGTATTTTGTGACGCTATAACAGGACAAAGTTTTGAAGAAAAAAACTGGAAGTCTAGCCGCGCCCCTTCTAGTACCACCTATACAGATATACCACTCAGCCCACTTTAGAAATCGAGTACTGGTTTTTCTCCCTATAAGTCATATTGTATGTGGGGTACCGGGATGGGCATGGCTATGCATCCATCTTGCAATACGAATAGTAAGTAAGTAAGAAATAATAAAACAAGTAAGACAGTTTCAATCGGGTAAACCGACTTACATATACTCTCACCTTCAGTAAAACGATAAAATTTGGATATAAAAAACTTTTAGGTATTCTGGGAAATATCAGAAACTTTATCCTGTTATAGCTTAACAAAATACATAATTTGGTCACGATTGCGTTGGGTGTATTGTAATTTACATGATTTCCAAAGTGGTGGGAATGGTAAATTTGTATGGGAGGTACCAAAAGGGTTGTGTCCAGACTTAAAAATTTATCTTTATAGCTTTATCCTATTATAGCCTTACTAAATACAGAATTAGGGCACGATCGGTTTGGTTGTTTTGATATTATTACTCGATTTTTAAAGTAGGCGGAATGGTAAACTTATATGGGAAGAGCCAAAAGGGGAGTGGCCATGGTGCAATCCCGTAAGTAGTTTAGCGAAATTTCAATCTGTGCAAAGTTTTAAAAAAATTTATTACGTTTTTCGAAAGTTATTGTGCATAATAGCCAGACAGACAGACGGACATGGATCAAAGTCGTCCATCGAATTTGGTTCAAATTAACCTAGGGTATATGTGACTTTTTATATGTGTTACCCTTTGGGTTGCACAAATGATATATACATTCCTACCCGTAGGGTGAGTACAACAAGTACAACACATGATTTTGGGGCTCAATTCTGAGAACTGCATGTGAAAGTAGCCCCAAAAAGAAGATGTTCTGCACCATTTGTTTTGTCAGTAATAATTTAATTTTGCCTATGATAACACTATGACACAAAATCAAACTTTTTGAAAAACACCCCTGATATATCGAGAATTGATAGAGATAGTGATAATATACACATATACTTTTTAAACATATAGATTTTAACTTGATTAACCTTAAAAGTTGAAATATATAATTGCCCATAATAATCTACATCGAAATTCAATTTAAACATTTTTAATAATTTTTTTAAAAATGCCCCAACTTCTATATCAAATATCTCGGCGTCTATAAGAGATATGGTAAAAACAAACACATATTATTTTAGGTCTTTATTTCAGCTATTGAACGGCTTGTTACTACTAAGTCTATATACGAAAAAAAAATACCCAGCGCCAATACACTGATTTGAGAACAAATTCATACTTTAACCTCATTGCGGCACACCCTAATGTCCAACTATCGATACAAAATTTCTCACAATATATTCCTAATATTAGCAAAAAGAAACGTAAGGTGAAGATAGATGACCAACATCGCGATTAATACATATTTTTAACGAAATTCGATAAAATTTCATATAAGGAACACCCTAATGCTCTTTGTGAACAATTAAGGGGGTGGAGTATTCCGATCATATTGGTTGTTTACAGAAGTTATTCAGTTATACAATAAGTACGTTTTTGGTAAAGATAGCAAGTAAAAACATTGCACAATGGCCCAAAACTCCTAAAAAACTGATTTGTTTAAATTAGATAGTGTGTTTTGAGAGCTATTTAATATCCCTAGACTTGTTCAGATTGCATAGGTTTGTTCAGAGAAGTTATTCAGTGTTACTTAAACTACAATTTTACTGAATAGAGTATGCAAAAAATATGGATTCCCTACGACTTATATAAAAAATAGTGAAAAAATTAGAATTTTTATCGAAGTTTTTTGAAAATAAACGAGGGAAGTCTAATTTTTTTGGGAAATTTTATTATATCAGTTTCTTAAGCGGACTATTAGCTAAAACTTTGTTGAAGAAGAGAAAGAGCTAGATTAAAAACTGTAGAAACTGTTGGCCAACAAGTGATGTCACCTTTTTCCAAGGGGTCCAAGGGATTTCAAAAAGTTTAGGGGGCCAAAAAAAAAATTTGGATGCCAATCTAGCCAAACTGAGCTAGGGTTTTACTCAGCTCCGGTTGTACTATCGAACCTATATAGTCTCGTTCGGGTGTTTTTTTCACTGTTGCACTGTGTAATTTAATAACGATTTGAAGTTAGTAAGTATCGTATAGGAAAATTTGTCACGTTTTAGGCTTTTTTGTTATATTTTTATATGGTGGCGTATGATTATCATAACTAATATTCCACGTAAATACGCCATGAAGTACTACATTTTATTGTAACTGCTACAAACTAAACCCAGTTCAAAATCATTTGATGAATAGAAAAGTGAAACTGTTGCTTAAACGGAAACGTTATATGATTAAAGGAATTGTAATTCTTCATTTTTTTAAAATTTGTTTTCAAAGAGTGATAAATTCCTCTATACGATACTTACTAACTTCAAATCGATATTAAATTATTATGGCATGTAACTTGACAAGACGAATTATGCAGAACTTCTTCTTTTTGGGGCTACTCAGAACTGAATTCCAAATCAATGAGCTGAAAAAGTTGTACTGTGATATCTATTGTAATACGGTAATTAGGATATATAGATTATACGTCTTTAACGACATCTAATCACAACAAATTTATAATAAAAGTTATAAGTTAGAACCACTAATACATATATCGTTATCAAAGTTTTAACTGACTTCATTAAAATGTCTAAATCAGTGATAGGCATCCCATAGCCTCGCGAGGCCGGCAACAATCGTTTTTTACACACAGATATGATCGATAGTTCACACGGCCTTATTTGATTCAAAACATTCAGTCTCTGCTTTAGTGTTATGATAGCAAAACCACACACGCTTGTTTCACATTCAACACAACAAAAAGACACAAGTACAGGCAGAGAATCAACAATTCTTAGGTGAGCATCGGAGCACGATTGTTGGGATAGCACAACATTTTCATCGTGTACAATTCGACAACACTGACGCTATGGTGTGCAACCGCTATGGGTGTACCAGAAGGGTTGGAAAGACTAGCCTATAAGCGCAAGATATTCATATTATGATATCATACGATCGGTAATAGGAATCTCTTTGTCGAATGGACCAACTCAAAGTTAAAAGTACAAGACATAATTCTGTGTGGGAGATAAAAGTAGGTATGGGAGGGATATTCGATCCCTCTACAATACTGTAACTACATTCAGCAATTATAAGTTCTGGTAAACTTTCGTTAGACTCAGTGAGAGTTTACTCTAGTTATCGTGTTTACTAGCCATTCTATCAGCCTGACAGACGGACATAGCTTAATCGTCTTAGGTCATCCAGCAACAAATTTGTTCTTAAAATTCAAATGGTCTACCTCATCTCCTTTAATGCGGTATATTTATACCATCACCCTTAGGGATGAAGGTATATATCATTTGATACGAGCCAAAAGTGTAACACATAGAAGGAGTGACTTTAGACAATAGGTTTCTTTGAACCAAATTCGATTCATGACTTTTTAAGTCGTTTGAGCCATGTCCGTCTGTCTGTCTGTCTGTCAGTCCGGTGGCTGTCCGGCTGGTTCGCACGATAACTTTCGAAAGACGCAACAAAATGTTTTGAAATTTTGCACGAGTTATTATTTTCTCAAAACTACTTACGGTATTGCAAATGGGCTACATGGCCCCGCCCCTTCTGGTACCTCCCATACAAATACATCATTCCGCCCACTTTAGAAATCGAGTAATAATATCAATACACCCTACGGGATCGTCCCCAAATTCTGTATTTAGTATAGCTATAATAGGATAAAGTTTTGGAAAAAAATTTGAAAGCCTAGCCACGCCCATTCTGGTACCTCCCATACAAATCTACCTTTCCGCCCACTATAGAGATGGTAAAAAATATCAATAAATTAAACGTGATCGGAACCAAATTCTCTTTTTAGTAAAGCTATAACAGGATAAAGATTTGGAGAAAAAAATTGGAAGTCTGTCCACGCCCCATCTGGTACCTCCCATACACATCTGGTACCGCCCACTTTAGAAATCGATTAATATTATTAAAAGACCTAACGCTATCGTGACCAAATTCTGTATTTGGTAAAGTTTAAGTAGGATAAAGTTTTGGAAAAAAAAATCTGGAAGTCTAAACACGCCCCTTCTGGTACCTCCCATACAAATGTTCCACTGCGCCCACTTTAGAAATAAGGTAATAATATCAATACACTCGACACGATCGTGCTCAAATTCTGTATTTTGTTATGTTGTAACAGGACAAAGTTTTGGAGAAAAAATTGAAAGTCTAGCGACGCCCCTTATAGTACCTCCCATACAAATGTACCTTTCCGCCCACTTTAGGGATGTAGTAATAATATCAGTACAGCCAACGCAATCGTGCTCAAATTCTGTAATTAGTAAAGCTATAACAGGATAAAGTTATGGAGAATAAATCTGGAAGCCTAACCACACCCCTTCTCGTACCTCCCATACAAATGTACAACTCCGCCCACTTTCGAAATCGAGTAATAATATCAATATAATAGAAAATTATTTATTTTACTGAGGGTAAGGGTAAATGTAAGTCGGGCTGCCGGACTGAAACTTTCTAACTGATTTTAATTACAAATCGGTTAATTTCAATAACACAAGACTTAAACAATATCTTATATTGGGTGATGGTATTTATCAGTCAGTTTAACTGACTGAAATTTCTGTACTGGTTTTTATTTTCATATCAACTCATACCTATGGTTAAGGGTATAATGACTTATAACATAGGTAACATATTGCACCACACTTGTATGTTAATTGAATTCCAGACTTTGTCATATGTGAACAGCTTTAATTTGCCCCAGAAGTTAAAAAACTTTTATTTTATTACAAATATCTATAGTACTCATTTCATAAATGTTAAGCAGATGTAGTCATCCCGTATTGATGAGGGTATATATCATTTAACGTAAGGCATTAATAGAGGCTTATTAGATCCGAAGTATTTTTTTAAGGCTCTTCTTAGGGCCTTGTCCTTTAGACCAATTTGCGAAATTTGGAAAATTTGCAAGCAATATGTTGAAATAAAATCCATTAGCTATATGTATTGCTATGAAAATCGTATTTATCCCATTGTATATTTTTTTATAAGTATCCAGAGTTTCGTACATGGTGCTTCAATTTGATTCGTGGTAACCCTACCTGTGTACATTCATATGTAACAAGTAAATTTCTTTTCACATACTTATTTCCTTGACGTGTGTATGTGTGTGTGTGTGCGCCTATAGGTACATACGTCTTTTGCCATCCAACTCACGCGATTCCTATTATCAACTAACCTCAACCCACAAAAAGAAACGACAAACACAGCAACAAAATAGTTTTTTAACCCATTTAGATACTTTCAAAGTTAAGAAGAATTCATTAGAATTATTTCATAGTATTTCGTTGTTGTAAAAAAAAAACAAGGAAGAATTTCATTTTCATGTCCTGATGTTGTTTTCGATAACCGATTTAAAACATGTGGTTTGAAATGGGGCAAAACGTTGTATCATGTGCTGTACAACGCTTCATTTTTGAAGCAGGGGCCATAGTGTCCGACAAATATGAATGATTTATCTTATCTGTCGAAAATTGTGGGTGTTCCCAAGGTGTGTTTAACTTTCGCTCGAATCGATAATACTGTAACAGAAAATAAGATACTGTCAGATTTGTTTGCCAGTGTCACAGTCACTTAACCGTCGCATATGCGGACGACGTGGCACTTATAGTCACCGGCAAAGATCCGAAACTACTCTCCGAGCTACTGGAATCTGCGCTGAAACTTCTTTTAAAATTGTGTCATGACTGTGGACTGGGTGTAAACCCGAGTAAAACAGAACTGGTGCTATTTACACGGAGATACAAAATCCCTCAATTTGCCAAACCAAGATTAAATGGAGTCGCACTTACACTCTCGGATAGTGCCAAATACCTCGGGCTAACATTGGACAGTAAACTGAATTGGAATCTGAACACTCAGACTAAGATTAGCAAAGCGGCAACGGTTCTATACTGCTGCAAAAGGGCAATCGGCCTAAATTGGGGAATTAGCCCCAAGAACCTAAACTGGTTATACGAATCAGTTATTAAACCAATCTTATTCTACGGATCGGCAGTCTGGTGGCCGGCGCTAGATAAAGCGTCCCAAAGGCTGAAATTCGAACGCATTATGAGACTGATGGCAATCATGATAACAGGGGCACTTAGAACTACTCCAACTAAGGCACTGTTCACGATCCTAAACTGGTTACCCCCGGACATTGAGGCGAGGAAAATAGCGGCGAATACCGCAATGCGTTTAGACGCCACAAAAGCATAGATGCACAGAAACTATGGACATGCCAAAATTCTAAACCAAATCAATGTGATCTACCACACGGATTACACCATACCTGAACCTCTATTCGATCCGGATTTTATAAGGAACATCCCGGATAGGTCCTACTATAATCATAATGATAATGCCCTGAACTTTGGGGAGGATGTCATCCTAGTTTTCGCGGACGGTTCAAAATCAAAGGAAAGAGAGGGCTGTGGAATCTTTTCGGAAGTGTTGAATCTGAGTTTATCAATCAGGCTACCAGACCATTGTAGCATAGTTCAGGCTGAAAAAGCGGCCATTAGAATAGCCGTAGAGAAAATTCAGTATCTTGGGATAATGGACGGCAATATTCATATTCTTACTGATTTTAAAGCGGCTATCAGATCCCTAGAGAACGTGTACACCACTTCGAGAAATGTTCGTGAATGCCGGTCGTCTCTTGAGGAGATAGCGAGACATTTGACGGCTACCCTAACATGGGGACATATATGGAAATCAAATGGCCGATACGTTGGCCAAGGCCGACATAACCGTGAAGTCGGGCGAAGTTTACTGTCTCATTGGGATCCCTAAGAGGCTGAAACTACCCTACAACGATTTTTGTAGAAGCTGCAATGATGAGGAAGAAGAAGAGACCACGGAACATTTTCTATGTCACTGCCCGGCTTTTGTTGACCTGAGATACGAAAAGCTTGGTCATCGGACACTTCTAGACAATACCTGTCTATCCGTAGGCGATTTGCGGAATATCCATGCCTTCATCAGAGCAACGAAATGGGTTGACAGCGACGTTGGCCGAATTGAATAGGAACATTTGGTGCGAAAATCTTAAAATGGTATCACAACGGGACTCATACTAGGATCCAAATGAGCTGTGTTCACGTTTGTTTTTGTATAAAACAACAATTAAAAATACATTAGCGTTGTTTAAATTAGGTGACATATGAGAGTATGTTTGTTTGTGAGTCATGTTTACAGTGAAAATAACGCAACAAATGGACGAGATAGCATGATGTCTGCACACGACTGCTCATATCGTCTGAAAAATGCGAATAGTATCAAAGGGACACACATCGACAAGTGTGTTAAAAATGAAATTGGGCAAACGGCAATGGACTTTTTTGCCCAAATTTGCAACTTTGGTTTTTTTTTGAATAAAAAATGCTAATAAAATATTGTATTTGAGAGTAAGAGGTGCTAGATAAAAGAGGCAGCATCGCCCATTTTTAAGTATTATATAGTGAAACCATTCTAAACAACGTAAAATAACACAGTACAACATTTTTCAGCTCATTGAATTAGGACTCAATTCTGGGAACTGTACGTGAAAGTAGCCCCAAAAAGAAGAAGTTCTGCATCATTCGTTTTATCAAGTTACATGCCATAATAATTTAATATCGATTTGAAGTTTGTACGTATCGTATAGGAGAATTTGTCACGTTTTAGGCTCTTTTGTTATTTTGTTATATGGTGGCGTATGAAAAAAAAATATGCATTTCAATGTATATAGGTAAATTCGGTCATTTGTATGTGATGAATGAGAAGATACCTCTATCTTTCCTTTCTGAATTTATGGGATTAATATTAATATTCCAAAAATAGGTACATGTCTATGGAAGGTAACAGGGGTAATCTGATATATCTCATATTCATTCCTGAGTCTGATGTTTATAAGCTTCAGCAAACTAACAAAGAAGATATGCGTGTTAAACTATATTGATAAATCAGGTCATTTTTGTGAGAGGTATCGGAAGGGGTTGTGGCAAATGTATCGGCGTGTTGTTTGAGATCCCTATCTATATATATAAAAATGGTGGCAAAAATGTATAGTAATTCATCAATTGAGAACGGCTGGGCCGATTTTGCTCAAACTTTTTTTAAGTTGTTCGTTATTGGCAGGAGCAGGTTTATGTGAAAGAAAATTTTGGGAAAATCTTCCGGAAAAGTCGGAAAATTGGAAAAATCGAAAATTGCCTTTTTGTATTGAATTTTGTGTGCAATTGTTACAGAATGGCTTTTCGAATAGAAAAATGGAAAATTTTTGTTAAAAAATGCGGAAAATTCCGGAAAAATTCAAAAAGTTTGAATTTGTTGTTCGACGAACTTTTGCACATTATCGTATGATTTGATAATTTTGGACGATGTAACAGTGAACAATTTTGGATAATTATTCCGAAATGACTTTCCGAATGAAAACATAGAAAAATTCTCGGTGGAAAACTCGGAAAATTCCAGAAAAACTCGAAAAATTTGGATTTTTCAGAAACATTTTGCATCGCAAATTGAGTTTTTTTGTGCAATTGTTCCGTAGTGACTTTTCGGTTGAAAAAAACAGAAAATTTTGGTTGAAAAATTATGGAAAAATTCCAAAAATTTGAATTTTTTTTCGACAAAATTTTACATTTTTTTGTGTGTTTGAAAATTTTGAATGATGTAAATGTGAAAATTTCGGATAATCATTCCAAAATGACTTTTCGAATGGAAAAATAGAAAAATTCTTGGTGGAAAACTCGGAAAATTCTTAAAATAACTCGAAAATTTTGAATTTTTTCATCGAAATTTTTCATTGTATCGCTTGATTTGATGATTTTAGACGACGTAAAGGTGGAAAATTCGTTGTGCTGCTTGGAAAAATTCGATTTATTGTGAAACCTATATGTATAAAAACGGTGTAAACAGTGTGTAGTAATTTATCATGGGAGAACGGCTGGCCCATTTTGTTTTAAATGTTTATACAATTGTTCGTAATTGGTATTAGGGTTTTATGCAAGATAATTTTGGGAAAATCCTTTGAAAATGTCGGGAAAGTGGAAAAATCGAAAATTGGTTTATTGTATGGAATTTTGTGTGCAGTTGTTACGGAATGGCTTTTCGAATGGAAAAATAGAAAATTCCTAGGGAAAAACTCGGAAAATTCCGGAAAAGTCAAAAAAAATGTGTTTTTTTTTATTGACGAAATTTTGCCATTTTCGCATGATTTGATGGTTTTGAACTATGTCTAGGTGAAAAATTTTCGGTTAAATGTTGGTTGGTAACGAGAAAAATAATATTTAAATAAAAAATCCGTCGAACCCGACATTGGGAGTGCCAGCGTCAAATCGTTCGATGCAAAATGCATTCGATCGCGAATTTTAACGGGAGCAAGACTACAATCTAGATGAGCTGATTGGAAGAGTTCGAACTAATGTGCCACTGTTAAATACCGAGTACAAGAACGTGTACGATTCACGATGAAACTGGAGGCATTTACTTTCTCGATGCTCCGAGTGGGACACCTAAGAAATTTTTTGTTGATTCCGGCAACAATTTGGTTAAGATCTCAAATAACGTTAGCCGCTGCATCCTCTGGCATACGAACTGCAAATTCCACTTTAAAACTGTCGATGAATCTTCTCATGGTTGAAAAGCCAAAGTATACAATGACCAAGGATTTCGGATCGGCGAAGTAGAGCGGAAATGTCAAATCAACATTTTGGGATGAATGCTCGATAACGACTAAATGAGCTTTGGAAGTAGTTGACCGAACGATAAAGGATTTACGAGGGAATTTAAAACGATTTGGTGGGGCTATGATTTTGCTCAAAATGTCTAATGCTGCTGATTTACTAAAACCATGCTTGAAAACGTCAAGAAGTTGTAATTGACCAAAAAATTAGGGGCTCAATCCAGAACCTCCCATCTTCTGCTGAATTCCCGAAACAACTGCTAGCGCTTGGCAATTACCAAATTCGGGTTGATGTTTCGACTGAATTGATTTTGTTCCCAGCAAATTTTTGCTAGTTCACATCGTTGGAAAAGTAACTCATGACATTGCACAAAATTATAAAAATTTCGATTGGATTAATTTACGGGCAGTATGTTACTAGCAGAGAAGAATAAATACATTAATAGCTACAATTTCAAATTAGAAAATTAAATCGCTTGAGAACTGCATTCGTACAAATCTGCTTACAGCGTGACCGTAAAGAATGAAGCGACCAACAATCCGACCGAATTTTCCACTCGCTTAATATGCCGCATAATTTACAGATAAAGGTGGGATCGATCATAATCATATTGCAGAATCTGAATTAACCGAAATTGTGCAATGGTACGCGGTTGTCTGTCAAGAATCTGATAAAAAATGTGATTTCAGACAATCATAAAGAACAAATTCAATGAAGAGGAAGTCCTTATCTTACGAATTAGATAATTCCAACTGATCATCCATTCCAATTCCCCGACGACAATCAATAAATCGCAAGGCCAATCGTTGGAAGTATGTGAGATTAATCTCGAATTTCCTTGTTTTATGTCCGTTCAGTTGAACGTTGCCTTTTCGAGTTTTGGAGAACCGCCTTCGTTGTTTGTTTTTGAGGCGGAAAACTAATCGAAAAACATTGTTTATCCAACATTCTCTACTGAGTTTATCTAAAGGCATAAAATTGGGGCGAGACGAAGTTCGCCGGGTCCGCTAGTTAATATTATAAATGTGAATGTTTGTTTGTGTGTTAGTGACTCAATCATGGCTAAACGGGTGGACTGATTTCAATTTAATTTGGAGGGTAGTTATTATACAGTATCGAAATTACCGTAGGCTATATATTTTTAAAATTATCGACACAATGGGCGCTGAGGGCGTGTCACCTAGAGAGATACAATTTGATACCCAGAAAGTACTCGACAACGCAAATATGAATAACAGACGAAATTTTTATTTTTGATCCAATAGGCGGAGTGGGCGTGGCAAAACTTTTTTTGGAGCTAGAGAGATAAAATTTGATACCCATATAGTACTCGACAACGGGAATATGAATATGCATAAGAAATTTTAATTTTGGACCCAATGGGAGTGGCAATACTTTTTTTAGAGCTAGAGAGATAACATTTCATACCCAGATAGTACACGACAACACGAATATGTATAAGCAAACGAAATTTAAATTTTGGATCCAATGGGCGGAGTGGGCGTAGCAAAACTTTATTTAGAGCTAGAGAGATAAAATTTGATAATCAGATAGTACACGACAACACGAATATGAAAATGTAGACGACATTTTAATTTTGGATCAGAGGGCAGTGGGAGCGTGGCAAAACTGTATTTTAGAACTAGAGAGATACAATTTGGTACACAAATAGTACTCAAGAACACGAATATGAATATGCAGACGAAAATTTAACTTGAATCAGTGGGCTGAAAAGGCGTGGCGAAACTGTATATAAGCCCTAGAGAGATAAAATTTGACACAAAGGTAGTATACGGCAAAACTAATATGCTAATATGCAAACGACAAAACTTCATTTTAGACCAAGAGAGATACAATTTTGTAGGTATTCGGATAGTACTCAGCACTACAGGTTTAAATTTTCAACAAACTTATTTTTGGTTAGTATGAAGTTGAGGAGAAGTGAAAAATTTTTTATCCAATAGAGATCCTTGAGAGCAGGCGGATGGTCATATAGAGAGATAACATTCGACACAATAAAACTTTGTTGTCTGACCTGGTTTAGGAGTTACTTGGGGTAACGAATCGTTTACATAGAACACAAGACCAACGCTTAAAATTATCCGTTTAAGAAAGCAATCCAAACATATTATTATCGAGGTAGGAAAACGTTCCCAAATGGCATAAAAGCCCACTTCTGCTCACGCAGTAATTTAAACAAATATACCAAATATCATCTTCATACCTCTGGTAGTTCATGAGATATAGCAATTTTAATGTTCATGGGCGGTGTCACACCCTTTTCCCAATCATAACCAAGTATTGCGAAGGACTATCAACAGGTCATCAGTACTAATTTGTAAAACTTTTGGTATCAATAGGTCTATAAGAAAAACCGTTAGAGCAATTTTTGAAAAGGGGCATGGCACCGCCCACTTCTGCCCTGGCTGTAATTAATACTTTACCATCAACATATACTATGCCACATCTCATATACAAACCTCTGATAGTTCATGAGATAGTCATATTAAGTTTCAAGTTCTATGGGCCGTGCCACGCTCCTTTTCCCAAACACAATCAAGTATAATCGGTCGGTTCGTAATAATCGGTCTGTTAGAAAAGCCAATAGAGCGATTTCTTAAAATAGGCCCATTTCCATCCTGTCTTTTAATCATACTGCACCAACAACATATATTTCAAATCTCATCTTCATACCTCTGATAGTTTATGAGATATATCCATTTTTAGTTTCAAGTTAATCCAATCACAACCAAGTATAGACAAGGACTATCAGTGAAATTTTCATAACAATCGGTCTACACGAAAAGCCGCATCGGTCTATTAGAAAATCCGTCAGAGCGATTTTTTAAAAGGGGCGTGGTACCGCCCACTTCTACCTGGCTGTAATTTATATTGTACCATTAACATATATACCAAATCTCATCTTCATACCTTTGATAGTTCATGAGATACAGACGTAGTAGGGGCGGCGCCACGCACCTTTACCCAATCATAATCAAATATAGACAAGGGCTATCAGTGAAATATTCATAACAATCGGTCTATACGAAGAGCCGTATCGTTCTACTAGAAAAGCGGTCAGAGCGAATTTTGAAAAGAGGCGTGGTACAGACTGCTTCCAACCTGGCTGTAATTCCTAGTGCACAAACAACATTATACCAAATATCATCTTCATACCTTTTATAGTTCATGAGATACAGACGTTTAAGTTTCAAATTGTAGGGGCAGTGACACGCCCCTTTACCCAATCACTACCAAATATAGACAAGGGCTATCAGCGGGCCTTTCATAACAACCGGTCTATACGAAGAGCCGTCTGAGCGATTTTTGAAAATAGAGCGTGGAACCGCCCACCAAATATCATCTACATACCTATGATACCAAATACCAAATATCATCTTCATGCCCCTGATAGTTAATGAGATACAGTCGTTTAATGTTTCAAGGTGTATGCCACGCCTACTGATCCGTATCCGCCCATTTTTTATTGGATTACGAATTTTGCTGCCAAATGCATCCACACAAATTTTCAAGGCGATTGGTAAAAGAGTCCTCAAGATATTGCATTTTCTAAATTGGGTCTAATGGACGGGACCGCACCCACCTCCCATTTCGCCCATTTGCGAGACGCAAATCCTTCATGTACCATTAACATATGTAGAAAATCTTATCTGCAGACATTTAATGGCTTGTAAGATGTGACCGATTCTATTTTGGTTTGTGTGGGCGGTGCCACGCCCCTTCGCCTAATTTTGTTTCCATATATCCTGCTATAGGGGCCCCACGGACAGTACCAAACAGTGAAAATGCCATTGCCATCGGCCCAACTATTTAGCCGATATAAGGATTTTTTTAAAAGGGGCGTGGCACCGCCCTTCTTCCAGCGAGACGTAATCCTTCTTGTACCTTTAGCAAATTATGTTTTTATATATCCTATGCTAGAGGTCCTATGGACAGTACCCAACAGTGAAAATGCTATTGCCATCGATCAATTTATTTCGCCGATAAAAAAATTTTTTTGGAAGTCCAACAAACGATCTAAATCTCGACTTCGTATATATAATGGTTTATGAAAAACAGCCATTTTACTTTTCTAGCTATATCAAGCGGTGCTTTACCCTTTTCACCCCCTTGCAGTCCGAATTTCCAAAAATCTCTCTCTCTCTTGGTCGAGCCTTCGTCAAATAAGGAACCCACGTTTCAAAATTTAAGTTTCTAGCTTTAGCCGTTTGGGTTACGGCTACATATTATTTTTGGTAAATTCTGTAAATTCTTCTGTATTTTGGGTTTATATTCAAAAGTTACGAATAGTTTTTTTAAGTACATCAGTTTTTTTCATTATTTAATCCCTTAATTTTCAAGATTTCGTCGAGGATATTCAACTATAGTTAGTTGTGAATCTAAAAATAGAAAGCGTGTTCATTCACAACAACGCGAGAAGCTATCCCATACCTCATTCATGGGGTGCAAAGGGAAATTAAGTTTTTTTTTAAGTTATTCAACTATTTGCCTAATTTTCCGCAAATTATGTTATAAAATTTGTATGAACTTGCCCCGCCACATCAAGACAAAGGGGCATAATCAGCTTTCAATTACATTATAGTTAAGTAACATTTTACATGTTTTCTTAATGATACACTAATGAAGAGATAAAATAAAATGAATTTAATTACCTTTATTTAACGCCAATAAAATGTTGCCAAGTTATTTTTAGATTGGAAGTTGTGTGGTATCCTTAAATCCTTGACGTGCTGCCGCTGTATTAAGAAGTTTCACAACACTCTCCCATATATTAAGGTGTGTTCGAGCGTGTGTGTGTGAGAGTTTGAGTGTGTTGGGAGTTACATAAACTCGTCTCTCCTCACTTTGCCGGCTTCTTTTCTTCTTTTCTTGTGGTGTTCTGATGTATTTTTATCTGTATTTTAAGTTTCATGAAATTGTTATTTATAACCTTTTCTCTTACACAAGCACAACATAGCGTACATAACTACCCCGTCCGTGTACGTCACTTTGATCTCTTGATATTCACTTTACACGAAATCCACTTGAAAATTCAAAAGAATAACGAACATTACAAATTGTGTTTCTTTGTTGGTTGGTTGGTCTCGTTCCACTAAAGGTCATATCAAAGTTACCACCATCTTCAAAAGGCGCGCAGAGCAGGAAGTAGTAAGGATATAGGAAGGTATCACTGTATAACAAATATGTCTGTAGATGTGATTTACATGGAATGGAAATAGTTTACACAGTGTAGTTTATAGGTATAAATAGTGCATATTACAAACAACTGAAATGGCAGAGTAAATTGTCTAAGACCTGCACATTTCTAAATTTCTTGATAATCTTATTATATTATATTTTACATATATGTATGTAAAATTTTTATATTTCAATGACAACGAACATTAAAAAAAGTTTACGATTTAACAATTTACATAAGATGTTTGGACAACTAGCAGCATACTACATACAGATTTGTGTGCAGAAGAAAAATGTTTCACCCATTCTCTATTTTTTAAATGAATTTCGGTTAGAGTAATCCGTAGCATAACACAGTACAACACATGCTTTTGGGACTCAATTCTGAAAACTGCACGTGAAAAGAAGAAGTTCTGCATCATTCATTTTGTCAAGTTACATGCCATAATAATTTAATATCGATTTGAAGTTAGTAAGTATCGTATAGGGGAATTTGTTTGACATAACATAAATACTATATGGTGGCGTATGATTATTATAAGTAATATTCCACGTAAATCATACGCCACGGATTACAACAGTTTTATTATAATATACAAAATATAAAAGTCCAAAATCATTTGATGAATGGAAAAGTGAAACTGTTGCTTATGTAGGGAAACGTACACTGTTGCTTTTTTCAAATTTATCTCTCATGTTTGACAATATTCTATTTTCTTTCGCAATAGCGTTAATTTGTGATGTATTTTGCAAGATATGATAGCGGACAGCATTACTGTGGCGTAAGTAAACAAAAACACGCGTCGTCGAAACGTCGAAGGTTACCTTTTGTGTGACTTTTTGCACTTGCAAAAAAAGTCACCAAATCAAAAAATATTTTGATTTTTTAAATTAAAATATTTAAAATGTCTGAATTTCCAGATGATTTAATTGAAAATTGTGAAAATGCTCCTGAATACTCCAATTGCGATTCGATGATCGAATAGCAAATTGAAAAATATGTAGAGGAAGATGTATTTTTGCATGAGGAGGAGTACGACTGCGATGACGATATTATACCAGATTCGGGTGATGAAAATAATCGTGAGCCGTATCTAGACTTGCAATATATTTTCCAAAACTTTATCCTGTTATAACATAACAAAATACATAATTTGGGCACGATCGTGTCAAGTATATTGATATTATAACTCCAACTCTAAAGTGGGCGGAGTGGTACATTTGTATGGGAGGTACCAGAAGGTGCGTGGCTAGACTTCCAGATTTTTTCTCCAAAACTTTATCCTGCTTGAACTTTACTAATTACAGAATTATTAATCGATTTCTAAAGTGGGCGGTACCAGATGTGTATGGGAGGTACCATATGGGGCGTGGCTAGACTTCAGTTTTTTTTCTCATAAACTGTATCCTGCTATAACTTTATAAAAACAAAGAATTTGGGTACAATTACTACTCCATCTCTAAAGTGGGCGGAAAAGTACATTTGTATGGGAAGTACCAGAAGGGGCGTGGCTAGCCTTCCAATATTTTTTTCAAAACTTTATCCTGTTATAACTTAACAAAATATATAATTTACGCACGATCGTGTCGATTGTATTGATATTATAACTCCATCTCTAAAGTGGGCGGAGTGATACATTCGTATGGGAGGTACCAGAAGGGGCGTGGCTAGAATTTCAATTTTTTTCAAAACTTTATGCTGTTATAGCTTTACTAAATATAGAATTTGGGAACGATCGAGTTCGATGTATTGATATTATTACTCGATTTCTAAAGTGGGCGGAATTGTACATTTGTATGGAAGGTACCAGAAGGGGCGTGGCCTTGTAGCCCATTTTCAATACCGTAAGTAGTTTTGGGGAAATATTAACTCGTGCAAAATTTTAAAACATTTGATTGCATAAGTTATCGTGCGAACCAGCCGGACAGCAGACAGACGGACAGACAGACAAACGGACATGGCTCAAACGACCTAAAAAGTCATATATCGAATTTTGTTCAGAAAAACCTAGGGTCTAAAGTCACTCCTTTTATGTGTTACACTTTTAGGTCGTATCAAATTATATATATTCTAATCATCGATTAGAGCAACAACCAGTAAGAAAGTTTCAGTCGGGCGACCCGACTTACATATACCATCACCCTCAGTAAAATAAAAAAATTGCTATTATATTGATATTATTACTCGATTTCTAAAGTGGGTGGAGTGGTAAATTTGTATGGGAGGTACTAGAAGGGGCGTGTCTAGACTTCTAGGTTTATCCTCCAAAACTTTATCCTGTTATAGTTTTACTAAATACAGAGTTTGTGCACGATAGCGTTGGATGTATTGATATTATTACTCCATCTCTGAAGTGGGCGGAAAGGTACATTTGTATGGGACGTCCCATAAGGGGCGCCGCTAGACTTCAATTTTTTCTCCAAAACTTTATCCTGTTATAACTTAATAAAATACAGAATTGGGGCACGATCGTGTCGAGAATATTGATATTATTACTCCATCTCTAAAGTGGGCGGCGTGGAACATTTGTATGGGAGGTACCAGAAGGGGCGTGTCTAGACATCCAGATCTTTTCTCCAAAACTTTATCCTGTTATAGCTCTACTAAATACAGAATTTGGGCACGATCGTGTCAAGTGTATTGATATTATTATTCCATCTCTAAAGTGGGTGGAAAGGTACATTTGTATGGGAGGTACCAGAATGGGCGTGTCTAGACTTCCAGATTTTTTCTCCAAAACTTTATCCTGCTTGAACTTTACTAAATACAGAATTTCGTCACGATCGCGGTAGTTCTAATAATAATATTAATCGATTGCTAAAGTGGGCGGTACCAGATGTGTGTGGGAGGTAACAGATGGGGCGTTGGTAGACTTCAGTTTTTTTTCCAAAACTTTATCCTGTAATAGCTTTACTAAGTACAGAATTTGGGTACGATCCCGTTGGGTTATTGATATTATAACTTGATTTCTAAAGTGGGCGGAATGATGCATTTGTATGGGAGGTACCAGAAGGGGCGTGGCCATGTAGCCCATTTTCAATAACGTAAGTAGTTTTGGGGAAATATTAACTCGTGCAAAATTTCAAAACATTTGATTGCGTCTTTCGAAAGTTATCGTGCGAACCAGCCGGACAGCAGACAGACGGACAGACATACGGCCATGGCTAAAACGACCTAAAATATCATATATCGAATTTTGTTCAGAGAAACCTAGGGTCTAAAGTCACTCCTTTTATGTGTTACACTTTTAGGTCGTATCAAATTATATATATTCTAATCATCGATTAGAGCAACAAAAATAAATGAGGAGCAAATAAGAAAATCCGTGGTTTCTGGCACTGCACAAGAGACCTTGAAACGGTTTCAAGGCTATTTTTTTCAATACATGTGTTTGTTGAAATGCAAGAGAGAGAGAGAGAGTGGGTTTCACAAGCAACCGCTTATCCCCAAAATCCCGTTTTCATTAAACAAATGAATGGGCAAATTCATAACTATGATGGACATTTTCGGCTGATAGCTACTTCACATGCACATGTTTGACATAATTGTAGATATATATATAGCTGATGATGTACCATTGTGCATCAGTTCGTCACAAAGGGGTCTGAAGATGAACTCGTCATGGAGTTCGAAACGCGTCATCCTAGTGCGTGACACACTGAATTTGACCAAAAATATCAAACAATAAATAAAAAACACTTTTCAGATCTTGAGCCGAGTTTGTTGTATCATTTCGATACACTTAACGTAAATTAATATACAAATAAGCGATTTTTACAAACAAATATGCGTTTTACTCATAAAAGCGTTCACTTTCTGAGTAAAATAATAAACATGAGGGTCTCCAAATAAAATAGTGGATAAAAACTACTTCAAACTCAAAAAATAGTTAGTAGTAATTAGTAATATTTTTCAATTCGAACTTATGTGATTGTAAATAGGCAAAATAACCCCTCCCCTTCTGGTACCTCCCATACAAAATTACCTATTTTTGAATAATTTATATTTCTTTCATAACTTCCAAACGGACGATCGTAGGATATTTAAATTTGGTCAGTTTATTTATCTTGCAAAAGTAGACAAACCCTAAGATAACCGAAACCTTTGCCATACCCCTTCTGGTACCTCCCATACAAATGACCTAATTGACCATTATAGTTTTACATACATATCTTTTTTGTAAGTTAGCTTAATTTACTCAAATTTTGAGTATGATGTTCGCTTATGAAAATAAGACTCAGGAATGAATATGGACTATATCGGTTTACGCCTTCTGGTTCCTCCCATACAAAATTACCAATTTTTGGAAAATTAATATTTCTCCTATAAATTCCAAACGGACTCTTGTGGGATAATAAAAATTGGTCGATTAATTTATGTTATTATAGGAGGCAAAACCCCAGAAAACCTAACTATTTGACACACCCCTTCTGGTACCTCCCATACAAATGACCGAACTCACCCCCATAGTCTTACAAACATATCTTTTTTCTAAGTACACTGAATTCAGTCAAATTTTTCGTATCGGTTCACCCCTTTTGGTACCCCCTATCAAAATTACCTTTTTTGAAAAATTAATATTTCTCACATAAATTCCAAACCCCTCCTACACAAATAAGTAAAGTTTTGGACCATTTTGCACCACAAGCAGGGGAAAAATTATACATAAGTAATTTTATTTTAATTAAAAATCTATTAATTTCAATAACTCAAGACTTCTACATTATCTTATATTGGGTGATGGTATTTATCAGTCAGTTTATCCGACTGAAATTTCTGAACTGGTTTTTATTAAATTTATGTAGGAAGGCAAAAAAATTGCTCAAGTGACAAAGAAAATTGTATTCTAGGGATCAAAATAAGAAACTTTGCCCGAGGAACCATACCTCTAAAACGAATTCTGATGTCCTGACTTTTGACCCATAGGTTCAAATTTTGAAATATCTCATTTTGACCCATTTAGAGTGCCCCAATGGAGACTAAATGTATAACCGGCAGTGGCATACCCCTTGGGTGGAAATACAAACATTGCAAAAAATCAAAATTTTTGGCACTGAATTGGAATCGATTGGGCGCTTTTGTTCATTTTTTTGGTTAGATCGCATTTGTTGTCATTCCTCGCGATTACAGCCGTTCATTAAGGGCTATAAGCTAAATTTGCATGTAAAAAAAAAAATTGCACTAAACTAAAAAAAAAACCCTTGTGCAAAACCTACAAAATTTCAATTTTCATTTGCTTTTGGTTTCATCCCATTCCCATGGTTGTTGCACAGTGTAATCAATAATAAAAGAAAATCATCAAAAAAAATATAGTTTACTTTTAATATTTTATATACATAGGTACAACTTAAGAACCCGCGAGGTTTACTCCACCCATTTTAAATGATGAATTAAATCGAATAGATCTCAGTTGGTACCGTATAAGACCCTGACGGTTTTCCTATACAAAATGACCAAATGCACAGAGAAATTGAATTGAACATACATTTGTTGGCGAAATTATTAGCACTTATTACACTGCAGTCTTTATTACAGTATTTCTTATCTACATGTCTTTAAACATCTGGTCTTACGACAGAAAGTCCTACATACACCCCATTACGTTTCATTTAAAAATTAGTCAATAACTCAAGACCTAGAGAATATCATACATATTTTTTTAACAAAGTTGTTAAATTAAATTACTATCTATTTATAGTACTACATGTATACAAACTATTATCGTAGTTGTAAAAAAAAAAATTTATGAAACGAATAATAATTATCTGCAGAGCTTTCATTTAGGTTGCAATTACATTTATTAAATTGGGGTCCATTCTCATTCCTTAGGGGGAACCTGTATGTGTTTGGGCCTCTTAATATAAAGAAACTTATGTCCTCAAATATATATTATAAGTAAACCCAAAATAATATGGAGCAGCTCTCCGAAAACTTATTGTGGTTCATCTTCTCATACCTTCTCCCAATTTCATAATTAAAATCCTTCCATTGAAAAACTTTAACTGAATCCCAAAGTGATAAACTTTGTTTGCGAGTATGATTTGGGATTAATTTTCATTTATAAATTCATTCCGCCACGATATCCTTCTGCCTGTTGTTAATACACCACACACATGTTTGAAAACACTAAAACACCCTTCCCTTTACTATATGCCGCACCTTACGACAAAAAGCTAACGAAATTATACCATATTCTGCCTTTTTAGTAGCCCACATTAGAAGTTGTAAAAAATACCCATAGCAGTAAGGTGCGGATGAAGCGGTGCTTTATTAGTATAAGTTAATTCAACCAACCGTCTTCTTAACACTACTAATGTTATCTTTAATCTACGAACCTTTCATGCCAACCAATATTATTTATTTGCTAATTTTTATACTTCTCAGCCTTGAGTAAATTAATTAGTTGTGGTTCATAGTGACCTTTGGCATCCTTGGGTGAATCAATATCAACTTGATAGTTCATGAACTGAGCTGCAAACAAATTAAGAAGTTAACGCGAATTTCGAGTAATCAATCATTATTTTGTGCAAAACTGCATTTGAGTTAAGTTGAGACTTTGACAGCCATCGTTGGCCTTTAGCTTTGAACATTTTCTCTTCTTGACAGAAGGTGGTCAGTCAGTTTGTCCGTCAGTCCCTTCTCTGTCTTACTCTGTCTCATATGTTTGAAATATTAACATGTTAAGCACCGTCGATATCCGTTTCCTGCGTGTCCTTAGTACGTAGTATGTGTGTGAGTGAAGTGAAGTAAGTGTGATTTATAAAAATGTATAACGGAAAAAGCACAAGTAAGTAGTACTCTGAATACAATACAATACGTTCGTGCTAAGTTCTCATACGTTTGCCGGGGGAGAGACATATGTATGTAGGTTTTTGTTGTTTGTCCATATTTTTGTTTTGTTTTTAACCATTCGACACTTATTCATTTATTTTATCCCAACTGTTTACTTGTGTTTGTATTTCGTAGGGACTTTGTTTGTGGTAGGTGTATTGTACATACTCTTCCTTTATCCCTTGACCACTACATTCCCTGTGGGGGAGGGGAGGGTCGTAATTCTTTTAACTCCCCGTTTTTTTGTGTTACTTTTTTGTATTTGTCCTGCAAACGCCGTTCAATCGATATTCATTAAATTTTCCCAAAATTGAAAAAAACACTATAACTAAAATATGACCTGATAGTTGTAGTTGTTATCAGTGACGTTGTCGACATTGAAATACATATCACATAAATTTTTCTCTCATTATGTATAATTTTGTTTTTTTTTGCTTTTTAATTATTATCCACACGAACTGCTTAATTATTTGTTAGTCGTAATAATATGAACAATTTAAATGAATTTGTTACAATGGCAACATTCCATTTAGATTTTTTCGTTAGTTTTCAAAAACATTTCATTAACTTTTTATCGATTTTGTCGTTGAAATCGTAAGTAAACCCAATAACAATGCGCTATTTTAAGGTAATTTCTATGCACATTTTCTCACGTTATAGGTAAGTTTTGTTATCGTTATCCTTTATGCATTTTTTACTTTCATTCGATTCGATTCAGTTTTACTATTCTTTGTGTTTGTTTTTGTTTTTTTTTTTTGTTTGTCGTTAGTTAGCGCGCGTATTAACCGTTTTATTTCAAATTGTCCATCCTTTTCGAAAAAGCCATTCAGAGCGACTGATATGTCGCCAAACAACGCTCACTCGACAGGCGGCGAGTCCAGGCGATACGATATGAAAACACCACGACACAGTTAGGCACGATACACCAGTGCCAGTGCCCACGTTACGAGATACGATACCATACGAGACGACGATTCCCATCTACCATGTATCTCTCTGGCTGTTATGTTCGTTTGTTACTTCGGACATACACATTTTTCTTTCCGTTTAGTTTTCGTAGCTGCTGCTCTCGCGTTTTTCACCTGCTTGTGTAGGTATCGTCGTCGTCGGTGGAGTGAATGTTTCCACTACTATCTATCTCTATATCTTTACCGTTAACAATTAGACTCTCGTGCTGGTGTGGTTAGTTGGTGGTCGGTCGGTCGGCTTCAACAAAAAGCAACAATTTTTTATTACATCGTAATTCTCGCCGTCCGTACTCATTTACATTGTTCAGGGAAAACTTGAGTTTGTCCCATGTACTTTCCATTTCCATGTGCTGGTGGCAGATGTGGCAAACCTAAGAACATAGGGGCAGATTAAACAGGAGGTTGATGTTAAGCTTATACATTACAGTCTGGTACATACCAGACTGAAGTTTTTAATACATCCACATACATCGTTAAATTTATGTAAAACCGAACGATTTTGGATTGAATTTACATTACGCTATTAATTTATTAAAAGAATTTAAAACCAGTACAGAAATTTTAGTCAGATAAACTGACTGATATATACCATCACCCACTATAAGAAATTGTTTAATTCTTGAGTTATTTAAATTAACCGATTTGTAATTAAAACCAGTTAGAAAGTTTCAGTCGGGCAACCCGACTTACATATACCCCTTACCCTCAGTAAAACAAATAATTTTCTATTATATTGATATTATTACTCGATATCTAAAGTGGGCGGTGTGGTACATTTGTATGGGAGGTACAAGAAGTGGTGTGTCTAGGCTTCCAGATTTATTCTCCATAACTTTATCCTGTTATAGCTTTACTAAATGCAAAATTTGGACACGATTGCGTTGGGTGTATTGATATTATTACTACATCCCTAAATTGGGCGGAAAGGTACATTTGTATGGGAGGTACCATAAGGGGCGAGTCTAGACTTCCAAATTTTTCTCTAAAACTTTGTCCTATTATAACATAACAAAAATGTCGAGTGTATTGATATTATTACCCTATTTCTAAAGTGGGCGGAGTGGTACATTTGTATGGGAGGTACCAGAAGGGGCGTGTCTAGACTTCCAGATTTTTTCTCCAAAACTTTATCCTGCTTGAACTTTACAAAATTCAGAATTTGGGCACGATCGCGGTAGGTCTTTTAATAATATTAATCGATTTCTAAAGTGGGCGGTTCCAGATGTGTATGGAAGGTACCAGATGGGGCGTGGATAGACTTCCAATTTTTTTCTCCAAAACTTAATCCTTTATAGCTTTACTCAAAATAAAATTTGGGTACGATCACGTTTGATTTATTGATATTATTCCTCCATCTCTATAGTGGGCGGAATGATGTATTTGTATGGGTGGTACCAGAAGGGTCGGGGCCATGTAGCCCATTTGCAATACCGTAAGTAGTTTTGAGGAAATAATAGCTCGTGCAAAATGTAAAAACATTTGGTTACGTCTTTTGAAAGTTATCGTGCTAACCAGCCGGACAGCCAGACAGACGGACAGAAAGACAGACAGACAGACAGACAGACAGACAGACAGACGGACATGGCTCAAACGACTTAAAAAGTCATGAATCGAATTTGGTTCAAAGAAACCTAGGGTCTAAAGTCACTCCTTCTATGTGTTACACTTTTGGGTCGTATCAAATGATATATACCCTTATCCCTAAGGGTGATGGTATAAAAACAACTTATTTAAAAACGTATTACACTTAGCATCAAATAAATCAGAAATGGGCGTGCTTCTAGAATTTGAGTAAGTTAACACTGTTATTTTCAAATGATAATAAAATTAGTTCAGAAATTTCAGTCAGATGAACTGACTGATAAATGACGTCATTTCGACATTAACCACAATGTCTCGTCATACGCCTAACCTGCTGTCAACATAATACATTTCACAATTCTTGAATAAAAACCTATTGGCAATAAATAATTACCAATAGAACTGACCTTAAACCGAACTATGACAATATCAGAAATTAGTAATTTATGAAAACCAAAAAAAAATAATAAGTAACAAACGAAATTCACCAAATTTTGACGGCCCCCAAGAACCTAATAATGACCACGATATAATAATATGCACCTGGAACGTGTAACTACTGTTTCTAAAAATACTGTATTTATTGAATTATGAAACTACAAGCATTGAAATTTAAGTTTTGTGGTGACAGAGAAAATTTTTATTTTTGAGGAGTCGAGAAAAATTCTGAAGTGGAAAGGAAGTAACAAAAAAATTTGAGACGCTATTCTGTTCGGAAAATTTTATAAAAATAGATAGAATATCGTGAAAGAGAAACGGCAACGGATTACAGACAATATTGAGCAGGAAGTTCCGAAGCGGAATTTTTAGAAAAGGGATAACAATTTCGTTCCCTTCCTTCTTGGATATTACTCAAAAATCCTTTAAATGGTGTCTGAGGGATTATAAGCTCCATCAATCAACACAATTCATGTTGCTGCAACAGACGGCAGAATCCAGCTTCCAATTATGCCTCAATCCAACTTATGCCATTACCTATTAATACTATTGAACAAACTCTTTCTTGGATGTTACTAGAACGTATCATTGGTCTAAATCAAGACAGCATCTCCATCTGAATTTCATTAAATTACAACTATTGAATTACATAATCTAACCATTGAAGACGTCTTCGTAATCGCAATTAATATTCATTAGAAATAAGTATTTATTTTTTTTGTACATAACTTCGGATCAATGAGCAATACAAATTAACCCATTTCAATAATTTAGCTGTATAAAGCAAATGGAATCAACAACCTCAGTCAACAGGCCTGTGGACAGCGGAGGAAATTGTGGTGAGTCCAAAATAATTTACTAAATTTGTATTTGCTCATGATTCCCTTTGATATTATATGTTTTATTGTCATTACAACTATTTTTTTTTTGTTGTTCCCGATTATTTAACGTAATTTTAAATTTAACTATTAAACCTTTTTACTTATAGTGCTAGTTTTTTCTTTAACACTTAAAAATATTCTATTACTATTGATAAATATTATTAACGTAATTTTATATCCTACTTGAGTCATTAAATGCTTGTAAATATGTTCTTTTAAACAGTGGCTATTAATTCACGAAAGGTGAAGGAGGGACCGTAATCTAAGGGTAATATGAGGGCTGGTGATTAAATAAGTAATATCAGCGTGGTAGGGCGGGTGAACATATTAAAAGATGCAATGAACAACTACTGCATACACTTATTGTAACGTCACATTTCCATTTCTACATTCTTTTTTTTTTTTTTTTTGTTTTTTTTTTAAGCATTCAATGCTTGTAGTTTCATAATTCAATAAATACAGTATTTTTAGAAACAGTAGTTACAAACCATTGCATGCTTAAAAAAAAAAAAAAAAAAAAAAAATATTGTGTCCTGGTTATATCCAAATGTCCTTGGCATGATAGATACCCTGCCTTCCCGTCACAATGTCCTTCAACTCATAACATGAACTACCAACAAATAATTGTTCTCCTTAACTCACACATTTCCAAGTTACTAGTATCACAATCCACGTCTTCTGGATCATCTTCTAATACCGCGACATAAGCTCTGCTTTGATAACTACGTAATCTACCTGACCCTTGATGATCCCTTACAAATTTCTCATGTTTCCCAACGGCTTTTCTTAAATCCGAAACAGTAAATATATCTAAATGAAGTAGTTCATGTCTTATTTCCGCTTTCAAATTTCGAACCATGATTTCGCACAGCTCCTCATCAGAAAAAGGCGAGCGAAGTTTGTCCGATAATACCATTATTGCATCGTAAAAACTATCAAAACTTTCATTGGGTCGTTAGCTACGACGCCTTATGTCATCTTCCACATCAAAATCATTATAAAAGTCTTTATATTGCGTTTTCAATGAATCTGACAACCTGATCCAGTTGAAGTTTTCGTTCTGTTTGTGGAAACGCCAGAACCACTGTAAGGCCTTCCCCTCAAAGAGCATATGTGCATAATCGCACAATAATTCAAAATTACCCTCTAATGTGTTGGTTGTCATGATATTTATTCTGTAGATGAATTCATCTACAGCAATATCAGTATTACTGCCAGAATATGTTAACCGCCAATTACGAATAATATTCAGAATCTTTTCGGAATTGTCCCGGGGCATCGCTGGTCCCCGTCTATTTTCCCTGGACGATATTCCATATGATGTATTAGGTTGTCTGGTCCTTGTGTTTGAATTTAAATTAATGTTCTGCATTAAGTTCCCTATCTCAGTAGATATAGTCGATCTAATTTCTGAATGTAAATCTGTTAACGATTCAGAAATTATTTCGCGAATTCGATTTTCATTTTCATGACTAAAATTCCCGGATTCATTATTTAATCGTTATTGCTGTTCAACCTGCCTAGCTTGACTAGATCTCGACCTGGTCATTGGTCTTCTCGCCGTCCCTCTTGGATTGCCCATATCAACCGTGAATGAGGTATTAACTGGGGCGTCCAAATCGACAGCCAACAGATTTTCGGTGCTTCTTATTGTAGTCATTTAATTTCCCAAACAGGATGTTGTGTAAAAAGTCAAACTAATAAAAATTTCCGAAAAATTTGTCAAAACAAATTTTCAAAAATCACATAAAATGTATTCACAATATATTAGAAGAATCAGTTAAGTAAAAAATAAACTTATCACTACTCGGTGAAGGACAAAAACCTAATCATGGGCATAAAATTAAAACTATATTGTAACGTCATCATAATAATATGTTAAATTAAATAGAACCTTTTCTGGAGTACAAAATCAAAACATAGTTTCAAATCTGTAAATCTCCAAATAAAAATTATTCCATTTTCAGTTTATCAAATAATGTGAATATACAATATGTACGAGGACGAATCCGACATTGAATCAAATACAACAAATCTACAATACAAAATGCAAAACACTGAGGAAGGTAAAAATAAAAAAAAAAATCCACATATACAGCGGTGGAACAAAACAGAAAACAAACATCTGGAGTCATAATTACGATAAATATTCCAGAACTATAATTCTCAACAAAAATTTGTTTTCTGTACATGACCTCAGCATTACAAAGGAACTGATGAAAGCTGTTCCCATAAATTATATTTCATTTACAATGTATTAGCTGAGGCCCCACGTTGGGCGTTCCTGGCGGGTGAACATATTAAAAGATGCAATGAACATCTACTGCATACACTTATTGTAACGTCACATTTCCATTTCTACATTCTTTTTTTTTTTTTTTTTTTTTTTTTTGAAAAGAGCTACCTTATTTTTCTTTGCTGCTAACGCATCCGAACTATTTCTTATGGAAAGAACCGCCCCATGACTGAGCACGGCCGGGGCCACGAGGTAGCCACTTTCATAAGAACTAGGGCCGATTTATGGTGGATCGTTACAAACGTCCAAACTTTTTACAGAGGATTCAAAGCTGACATTACCGCCATTAAGGAGATGAGATGGACTGGACAGTGATGCAAAACTGGGATGGGAAAATTTTCTTGGTCTATCGATCGGTAAATTCAGCCTGCATACCAACACGACCGTGGTTTAAGCTGGTTAGAAGGCATACATGGATGAAAATCTGGTCACAAATACGCAGAGAGTGCTGCATATATAGAGGAAACACTTCCAGCAATAGCAGTTTCCGGAAGGCACAGCATGAGAAAGTATCACGCCAATTGTCGACGACGACTTATATTGCCCCCCACCAAGCCAAATCGAGGTAAGAAGACTAATATCACTGCTAAAAAAAATAATAAAGCAGCTGGTGCCGAACGACTTCCAGCAGAGCTCTTCAAGTCCGGTTGCGAGGAGCCGATAACGTGCATTCACCAGCTCCTACGCACGGTTTGGCTTAACGAGTGCACACCCGATGATTGGAATCTTAGCGTATTATGCCCTATGCTGAAAAATGTGATCCAAATGAGTGCTCCTACCACCGCGGGACTGTTCGGGACGTATCAGTGTGGCAGTGTGACCTGGGAAATCAACAACTGACCAGATATTCACACTTCAGCAAATCCTGGAAACCCTCCAAGAGAAACAGATCGACACGTATCTACTTTTGGTCGACCAAAAAGCAGCCTTCGACAGCCCAATTTGGCAGAAATTATTGGAAGACATGGCTGAATTTGGTATTCAAGCGAAACTGATATGCCTTTGCAAAATGATGCTGACTGACACGAAGTCTTCAGTGAAGACCATTCTATACTAGACGAGGCCTGAAACAAGGCGACGACCTATCGTATGATGGAGATGATAATGCAGAAAGCTGCAGTAACCACTAGAGACATAATATTGAACAAAAGCCTGATGACGTAGACATCATCAGCCGAAAACTAAGGGATTTGACTACAGCCTTCTTAGGTATATAGTAGATATGGTCAATGTGAGTAATTTTGACTCGCGTTCACGCACGCTCACGCTCGAAGATTTAGTCACGCACGCTCACGTGAGTAAATTTTGTACTCACGCACATTCACGCTAAATAAATAGTAAAAAAAAATGACATCTTCTTTATATATATAAAAATGGTGGCAAAAATGTATAGTAATTCATCAATTGAGAACGGCTGGGCCGATTTTGCTCAAACTTTTTTTCAGTTGTTCGTTATTGCCAGGAGAAGGTTTATGTGAAAGAAAATTTTGGGAAAATCTTCCGGAAAAGTCGGAAAATTGGAAAAATCGAAAATTGTCTTTTTGTATGGAATTTTGTGTGCAATTTTTACAGAATGGCTTTTCGAATAGAAAAATGGAAAATTTTTGTTGAAAAATGCGGAAAATTCCGGAAAAATTCGAAAAATTTAAAATTTTTTTTTACGAAATTTTGCATATTATCGTGTGACTTTATAGTTTTGGACTATGTAACAGTGAAAAATATCGGATAATTATTCCGAAATGACTTTCCGAATGGAAAAATAGAAAAATTCTCGGTGGAAAACTCGGAAAATTCAGGAAAAATTGAATCGCTAATTGAATTTTTGTATTACATTTTGTGTGTAATTGTTTCGTTGTGGCTTTTTGGTTGGAAAAATAGAAAATTTTGATTGAAAAATTATGGAAAAATTCCAAAAATATAAATTTTTGTTCGACGAAATTTTACATTTTATTGTAAGTTTTGATAATTTTGAATGATATAATTGTGAAAAATTCGGATAATTATTCCGAAATGACTTTTCGAATGGAAAATTAGAAAATTCTTGGTGGAATCCTCGGAAAATTCCGGAAAAAATCTAAATTTTTTGATTTTTTCGACGAAATTTTTCATTGTATCGCTTGATTTGATGATTTTAGACGACGTAAAGATGAAAAATTCGTTATGATGCTTGAAAAATTTCGGAATATTGTAAAATTTATTATGTTAAAATATTAAATGCAAAATGGTAGAACAATTTTAAAATCTTCTGCATAAACATAATGCATTGGTCCGATTGTTCAAAACCACATTGAACACATTGCATTATGACGTCCACAAAATCATTATCAGAGAAGACAAGATCCCTTTGGATGCCATGTAAGACAATTCAATGCTCCCACTATAAATGAAGACGGAATTGTTCTCAAGCTTCGGGATGGTGGACAAGTTGGACGAAATGTCTGACGACATTTGCACAGAGTTCGCACGACAACATCCAATTTCGATCTTGAAATTATCTTCTGATCAAAGACATGTGCGTGCTAATGTGTGGCAGTCTACTGTCGAAATTGGGAATACCAGCGCAAAATCGTTCAATGCATGATGCATTCAATCGCGAATTGCAACAAGGACAAGACTTTGATTGAGTTGAGCTAACTGAAAGAGTCCGAACAAATGTGGCGCTCTTAACTGCCGAGCAAACGAATGTGTACGATTCAATGATGAAAGTTGTTGACATTGGAACGGAAGCATTTACTTTCTCGATGATACCGGTTGGACAGGCAAGAGATTCGTAATTTCTTTGATTCTAGCAACAATTCCGTCATGATCGCAATTAAGTTAGCTGTTGCATACTTTGGTATTGCTTCCACAGTAGAACTGCACATTCCGCTTTCTTCTTACGGTTGACAACACAACGTGTAGCGAAATTGTTACGAGAATGCTTAATCATTATTTGGAATTAATGCACGATGGCGCATAAACGAGCATTGGAGGCAGATGACCTAACGATGAAAAATTTTCGAGGTCATTTAACGAGAATGAGGCAACCAACTATTCGACAGAATTTGTGAACTCTCTAGATGTGCCAGTTGTGCATAATTTGCAGCTGAAGGTGGGATCGATCATGATCATTTTACGGAAACTGAATCATCCGAAATTTTAATTAAAGCGACGATCATCAAGGGCATATGCAAAGGAGAGGAAGTCCTTATCCCTCGAATCTATTATTCCAACCGATCTTCCCTTCCAATTCAACTCCCCATTCGATTGGCTTTTGCGATAACAATCAACAAATCGTAAGGCCAATCATTGGAAATTTGTGGAATCAACCTCGAATTTCCCTGCTTTTTACAGGGTCAGCTGTGCGTTGTTTGTTTGCGTGTTGGCAAATAGTCTTCATTGTTTGTTTTTACGCCGGAAACAAATCGGAAAACAATGTATATCAGATCGCTCTTCACAGATTTCGATTAAATTCAAGTAAATCAGATTAAAACTTGAACTATCTGTGTTTTACTATTATACAAAGGTGTTACCTTAGGAGCGAGACGAAGTTTGCCGGGTCCAAAGTTGTATGGCAGAACAACGTTTGCCGGGTCAGCTAGTGTTTCTATAATTACACTGTGGTAGTCAAAAAAAACAAGACCGGACTCGACGGTTTTACCCTAATTCGGACAAGAGAAATCGAACTGCATCATTGATTTTTTAAGTTACAATAACGGTATCATACAAATTTTTATACCCTCACCCTACGGGTATATATCATCTGATACGACCCAAAAGTGTAACACATAGAAGGAGTCACTTTATACCCTAGGTTTTTTTGATCCAAATGCGATGCGTGACTTTTTAAGTCGTTTGAGCCATGTCCGTCAGTCTGTCTGGTTGTCTGTCCGGCGGGTAAACACGATAACTTTCTAAAGACGAAACCAAATGTTTTGAAACTTTGCTCGAGTAAATATTTTCCCAAACCTAATGAAAATGGGCTACATAGCCACTCCGCAAATATACCATTCTGCCCACTTTAGAATTTAAGTAGTAATATCAAAACGCCCAAAGTGTAACAGGATAAAGTTTTGTAGTTTAGGTTAAATGGAAGTGCAATGACATAAACCATAATCATACTTGTGCTTCAGTTTGTACATCACAGACTTGTGGACGAATATAAGTACTATACTACTTATATAGTTACGGGTATTACTGTGGTAGTTAGTTGATAGACTCGAATAATGTTTATTACCGAATTCAACACTAACAAACATGTTGTTTCTCTTTATTTTATTCTCGTTCCTACAAGTACAATGAGATATTCAACAATTGACGAGAAAAGCACTTCAGTCTGTATTATTTATGCATGTGGCCGCTTGTATGTATATGTACGTATTTTAATGTACACATGTAAATACATTCGAAAATTGTACATACACATATGTGTATTAATGCATAAATTGATAGATATTACAACATTATTGTACTCTGTACCGTAAAGGTTAATAGACAATGAAGTTTTCATAATTTTGTTAGTAAGGAAGTTAGTTGATGGGATACTTATTATCGTGGAAGGCCGGCAATTACGATGGATGTCACATTTTTTGAGTTAATAATTCGAGATTTCATATGCCTACCATGCATACCACAATTTGTAATAGAATTCGACAGAGTCGTATTTCAGTCCCACAATCGACATGTATATATATATATATATATATGTATATAAAAAATTACAAATATTCGATTTGACTACATAATAAGGGGGAATATATATATCATTTATAGATCTAACTATAATCGATCACTGATAAAACTTTTTTTTTAAATTTTAAGAATAACGCTATCAAATTTCATCTATGTTTTATAAATTCTACCAAAATCTTCTACCAAATCTCCCATTTGATAAGGCAACATATATACACCCTCATTCCACTTGCTTTGCTTTCTCACACTTCTCACTGCAGTATAAATTAAATTTCACCTACCTCTTACAGTACGAAGTAAACTATTTGCCAGAATTAGGTCAAATGTCTACCTGGGTGGGTCTGTGTGCACGCACCCACACTCCATAGTAACTAAGTTACCCTTTGCCAGAAGCGCACCCATGACCCCACTACAACATGCTACATATTGTGGGGCAAAGAGTTGCGACCAAAGACGTACCTGTCTTTCGAATGATATCTCTGGAAGTGAAAGCCAAACGAAGGGGTGATGCGTGCTCATAATCAAATATCCAAGCGACAAAACGGACACCATAGTGTCTGGGGAAGAATTAAAGTAGTCCAACCCACCCCGCCAAACAAGCACTACATTTCAACGGTTAACGATTCCATACATAGATCAGGAGTAGCGACACTTGGCATAGGGGAATGTAATAAAACAACGGGTTCAAATGGCAGAACTAGGAATATTGTGCATATAGTACTATCGGCAATACTTTGGGTGTTCGATATTTAGTTATTGGATTAATGTGACAAAAATTAATTAAAATATTTGAATAATCAATCATGTTTCAAATTTGTAATTAACGTTGGCGGGCACTATTTCATATGGCTGCAATGTAACATATTAAATTTACTTTTATGTATTGGTAAGGAGAAACCTCATATGAGGCGAAAGTGAAATTTTATTACACATAAATGTTTAGAGAACATAAAAAATATAGTTCATGTCATTAAAGTTATTTGTTTTACAACTAACATAAAGAACGGTTATGAGAAAATTTTAACGTACCATCTTATATTGAGGATATGCAACACACAAACTTCCGGAAGTAATGTTTTGTTGCAAGTTTGTATAATGGTTAATAATGAATATTAAAAATAAGAGAATTTTTATTTATCATTCAATATCAATATCTTGTATTTGCACGCATTTACTGCCGATAAGTATTAAATTGACAACATTTAAATGCGAGAGAATAAAAGATGTCCATTAGATGTTAATTAAGGCTTTAACTTATCGTTCAATGTCTGAAGTGCTTTTTATAGTTAAAGAAAACCGCAGTAACATTGCCTTTTTTAAAGTTTTGATATATAAATTCTATTAGAATCTAGTGGAATGTCAATCACAATTCTGTGGTTTCACAAGCAACCGCGAACAGCATTTTTTGTTGATTTCGACTGTATTATAGCAAATTGCATTTGTGACACTTATAAAGTCTAATTATTTTCCCAAAATAAAATACAGTTACGACTTTTTTAATGCTAAAAACAATACAAATTCATCGACTTATAAAAATGTTTTCATGATCAAAAACTTATGTAGACATACTTACTTTCTTACTTAGGCGACACTTCTTTTCAATCCTATTGGATAGTATACCGCACTTAGAAAAATAATTTAAACGCTTCGATCTTCTGCGCTTCTTCTCAAGTTAGTCACACCAAGTTCTGCAAGGTTCTCAGTAATCTGGTTATTTTCAAGGGATTTTTGGTCGCCCTATTCTGCGCCGTTCATCGAGTTCAGTGTCAAAGACATTTCGAGCTGGAGCATTTTTGTCCATGCGTACAACATGACCTGGCCAACGCAACCACTGCACCTTAATGCGCCTGACCACGTCAATTTTAGTGTACACCTCATGATTCATTCGACTTAGATAATCTCCGTTAATTCTCTCAAATACTTCCAGAACCGATTCATCCGCTTGTATCAAAACCCAAGATTCTGTACCATACATTAAGATAGGTAGAACCAGTATCTGGTATAGCTGGATTTTTGTTCGTCGAAATCGCTTGCTCATTTACAAGCAGGATTCTTCTAACTATTTCAAGGCTGACATTATTTGTTTTGATGATGGCGGAGCCTATGTAGTTAAAATTATCTACCACAACGTAACTATAGGTGTCAACGGTCACAAAGTTTCCCAAACGAGTAGATTCTTTATTTGTTGAAACTAATAACTTCCTCGTTCGCCTCTAGACCCATTTTCGCTGGTTCCTTCTGTATACTTCAGAAGGCTGCAGTCACATTCCGCAGTGTTCGACCGATGATGTCTTCGTGATCAGCGTACGCGAGTTGCAAATGGCTTTTGTAGAATATCGTGTCAGATGTGTTTACTGTAGCTTTCCTCATTATCATCTCTATCACTATGTTGAAGAGATCACACGATAGGCCGTCGTTTTGTTTTAGGCCCCGTCTGGTATAGAATGGCGTATCAGCTTCGCTAGAATACTAAAGTCAGCCCTGGCTTCGACATACTACGCTTAGATTCCAATCGTCCGACATGCACTCATTAAGCCAAACCGTGCGTAGAAGTTGATACATGCTCCTATCAGCTCCTATCCACCGGACATGAAGAGCTCTGCCGGAAGTCTGGGCACCGGCTGCTTTATTATTTTTCAGCCTCGATACTGCTCTTCTTACCTTGGCTTGAATTGATGGTGGGCAATCTAAGCCGTCGACGATAATTGGCATGATACCTACTCGTGCGCTGCCTTGCTGGAAGTGTTCTCTCCATATATGCAGCACATTCTGCGTATCTGTATCAAGATTTCCATCCTGTCCTTACAGGGGCCTATTACAATAGCTTTTTACTTTTACTTTCTGGTAAAGTTTTCAAGCCTCACTCTTATCCCTGTATCGCACTATATTCTCGTTCTCTCGTTCCTTCATCTGACGTTTTTTTCGCTTAAATAGCTGTCTCGCCTGTTTTTCTGTCTCTTTGTACCGTTTCCTAACAGAATTGGCTGTAGCGTTGCTTTATAAGCAGCATCCTGTTCCTCAGACACTATGCGACATTCTTCATCGTACCAGGATTCGTCTGGGCGCTGTTTTTCACATCCTAGCACGGTTGTTGCGGCGGTTGCCATGGAATATTGTTATGCTGCCACTGTGTACCGGGGACGTCAGAAGTAGAGGCGTTGTGTCGTAGAAATTGGGAGAGCTGGTTGGAGTAGGGAGTAGCTATTTTTGGGTATGGCAGCTTTGCGATGTCCAGCTTTCTTTGTGTTTGGTTACGTGCTTTTTTCGCTCTGTTAAATCTTGTGCGCACTTTGACTGCGACCAGGTAATGTTCCGAGCCAAAATTAGCACCACGGATCACGCGCACGTCCATGACACTAGATGCATGCCTTTCATCAATAATTACCAAATGATTAATGTGATTTTTGGTGTTTTGATCGGGGGATAGCCAAGTTGCCTTGTGGATATCTTTGTTCTGGAATCTGGTTCCACTCACTACCATGTTCCTTCCCGCTGCGAAGCTAACCAGCCTAAACCCGTTTTCTGACGTGTCGGTATGCAGGCTGAATTTACCGATCGATGGATGAAGAATATCTTCCCATCCTATTTTTTCATTAAAGTCTCCCAGAACAATTTTAATGTCGTGGCCAGGGCAGCGGTCGCATGTTTTCTCTAGGCGCTCGTAAAATGCATCTTAATTCTCATCGTCTTTATCTTCTGTCGTGGCATGAACACAGATCAGCGTGGTGTACAAATATTCGCTTTATGCGGATTGTGGCCATTCGATTACTTACAGGATTGAACCGCGAGGCAAGAAGTTAGAGTCTCTTGCCGTATTCTGGATGGCGGTGATGTCAGCCTTATATTTTTTAAGACATCCGCCAGTCGGATCGTAGCAACTTCTCTATAATGATTCCGGACGTTCCAGGTGAATATCCTTAAATCATGGCCCTTATTATTTGGGGAATTCCGTTTGTTACTATTTCTTTTTCGTGTTTTCATAGCCAGCAAAGGACCTTAAAGCGCTTGGCTACCTCAACCATCAGGGTTCGTCGCTCACTCTCTGCCGCTATTCATGATAAAAATTTCACGGATGGGATGGGTTTTATTTCAGGGAAATCGATCTTATCAGTACAAAAGTTGCGAAAGAATAGGGAAGTACTTACATACTTACTTACTTAGCTGCCATTTCCTTCTATTCGTAGATTTTAATTATCCATTCATCCATGCGCACATCACGACCTAGCCAATTCAAACGCTGTACACTTTCCCAAATAGATTTTTATACCATCACTCTTAGGGATGAGGGTATATATTATTTGATACGACCCAAAAGTGGAACACATAAAAGGAGTCACTTAAGACCCTAGGTATCTTTGAACCAAATTCGATTCATGACTTTTTGAGTCGTTTGAGCCATGTCCGTCTGTCTGTCTGTCTTTCTGTCTGTCCGTATGTCTGTAAGGCTGTCCGGCTGGTGCGCCCGATAACTTTCGAAAAACGCAACCACATGTTTTGAAATTTTCAGGAGTTAATATTTTACCAAAACTACTTACGGTATTGTAAATGGGCTACATGGCCTCGCCCCTTCTGGTACCTTCCATACAAATGCATTATTCCATCATTCCGCCCACTTTAGAAATCGAGTAATAATATCAATACACCCAACGGGATCGTACCCAAATTTTGTATTTAGTAAAGCTATAACAGGATAAAGTTTTTGAGAAAAAAATTGGAAGCCCCATATGGTACCTCCCGTAACCATCTGGTACCGCCCACTTTAGAAATCGATTAATATTATTAATAGAACTAACGCAATCGTGCCCAAATTCTGTATTTAGTAAAACTATAACGGGATCGTACCCAAATTCTGTATTTAGTAAAGCTATAACAGGATAAAGTTTGGAAAAAAAAAATTTTTGAAGTCTAGCCACGCCCCTTCTGGTACCTCCTATACAAATGTACCTTTACGCTCACTATTGAGATGGAGTAAACTTACTTAATTTCCTTTTGCACCCTATGAATGAAGTATAGGATAGCTTCTCGCGTTGTTGTGAATTAACACGCTTTCTATTTTTAGATTCACAACTAACGGCACCTACTTGTTTATCGGCGAATGCGAACGTCACTGTTTGAGAAGCTCTTACTAGACACGCCGATTGACTCAACACTTAATACTGCGAAGTTGCTGTCAACAACATTCGAGGGGAGCCGACAATGAAAGAAACAATTTATTTTTCAGATGACGGGAGCCAGGTTTAAACCTGCGATCTCCCGCATGGTAGTCGCGTGTTCTAACCACTATGCCACGGCCAGTCCCGAGATGGAGTAATAATATCAATAAATCCAACGTGAGAGTTCTCAAATTCTGTATTTGTTAAAGCTTTAACAGGATAAAGTATTTTAAAAAAAAATTGGAAGTCTAGCCACGCCCCATCTGGAACCTCCGATACCCATCTTTAGAAATCGATTAATATTATTAATAGACCTAACGCGATCGTGCCCAAATTCTGTATTTAGCAAAGTTCAAGCAGGAAAAGTTTTAGAGATGAAATCTGGAAGTACCTTCTGGTACCTCCCATACAAATGTACGACTTCGCCTACTTTAGAGATGGAGTTACAATATCAATACATCCAACGCCATCATGCCCAAATTCTGTATTTAGTAAAGGTATTACTTGATAAAGTTTTGAAGAAATAATCTGGAAGTCTAGATACGCCCCTTCTGGTACCACTGGTACCACTCTGCCCACTTTAAAAATCGAGTAATAATATTAGTATAATAGAACATTTTTTGTTGTACTGAGGGTGATGAACTTTTTTACTGGTTTTGCATAAGTTCGACAGATACAGTCTTGTTAGTTTCCACAGTTGGTTGGGGATACCAGAAGGGGAGGACCATGCTGACTTATTATCGTGGTATATGTTATATACTACAAAGTAGTAAGACCGTAGAGTCCACCAACATTAAGTTAGCGACAGAATATTGTTTTAAATGAAGTGGGTCATTTTGTACTGGACGCACTTGAAGGGGCAGGCTATTTCACCCATTTTCAATCTAACGTCTCATCCATCAACATTTTCTTTAATCGGCGGCCCCTTGATGTTGACAATAGCAACTTCGCCGTATATACAGTGTCGGGTCAATCGGCATGTGAAATAAATGTCTTTCGATAGCTGAAGTTCGCATCGTCTATAAACCAGTAAGTGCCGCTTGTTGTGAGTCGAAAAATATAATGTTAATTCACAATAACGCGAGAAGCTGTCCTATACCTCATTCTTTGAGTTTTAAAGGGAATTTAGGAGGTTTAAAAGAACTTTATAGAATCGTAATGCAAATCATCTGGAACGCTTCAACTTTAACCATTTGCAATTTAAACGAAATCTGATGTCGCACCACTGTAAAAATTTTTAATTTATATCGAGTTTAAAAGTAATTAAATTTGTCTGCGAAAAGTTAAATCTATACATTATTTTGCAAAACCAAAACTAATGTTAAAATTTTGAGAGCGCGTGTATACTTTATGTTAACCCTACATTATGTTCGTAAATACCTTATAAAATTTATTGTATTATACTCGCTCAAATACTAGCGACAACAACAATAACAATCAAGCACTATTACAAGCGACACGATGACAAATCAAATGTCACGTCCGTCTAATAGAGAAAAACTATTCCTCATTTCTTTCTCCTAAAAAAAAAAACGAAAAGAAAAAGAGAAACCAAAACAAACTTAATACGAATTTCGAAAATTCGAAAAAAAAACGAGCGCCAGGTGTGTGTGCTCAGGTGTAATCGTGTTCAATGACATGGCGGGGGCAGGACAACAACGTATACACAAAGGACCAATATGAAGTATGAAAAATATTGTTACTAAAATGTACAGTTACAATTATAACTTGCATATGTGTAAAACAAACAATCGCCAGCACACATGCAAATAAAAATAGTATGTCTGTATGCAAATATCCTTGTAAGCGTGTGCCAGTGTTTGAGCGACTATAACAGCGAATATGCCAGGAAAGGACCGGCGAAGTAATGAAAACAACTGTTCAATCATTGCGGACATATGGACGTTAGATTGGCTAACTTTAGCTGAGCATTTGCTTATTCAATTTGGGAGTCATTGGGACAACTGTCGATTTCACTCAGCTCAGTTGGTTGTGTGGGCGGCCAACCCAAAGGATTGGGTGTGGTATTATGGTGTGCATGGTTTGTTGGCATTTTGCCTGAGCAATAGTCAACATGCAAAGTTTATGCTCTTGAAGATGCGTCCCATTGGGATAACGTGTATAGAGATATAAGCGTTTAGTGTCAAGAACAGGTCCCCTCCCCCCTCCCATAATCCAGTGTGTTATTAGTTAACGCAAATAAATTGTGACGAAATGTGTATGATTATTACAGAGACATACACATAAATTATTGTGATAAAATTGGGACATATGCAATGGTGTGTATTGTGGTCTATATTTAGAAAAAAAAGACAATAATTGGGTTTCATTACATGAGTTTAATAAGTTCGCTATATCTTGACAGCATATGAGGGTGGGAGGGGGCAGGGAATAAAAGTTTGCTGGTACGATATATATGCAAACATGCATAATACATAAGTAAAATAATATTGGGTTATATTACATAATCAATGACACCACATGGCCTTTTTTACGAATTGTTATTTGATTGCATTGCTATTAAACAAAAATTATGTTGATCTACAAACCATATACAACACATTGCTCATTTGGTGCAAAAGTGATATAAATCAAAAGTTGATTCTGAAATAATAGCATTAACTCAAAAATCACGTTTCTAGGGTTATGCCGGTCTTGCACCAAATGGGCGAAATAACAATAACTTATACAGTACAACATTTTTCAGCTCATTGAGTTGGGTCTCAATTCAGAGAATTGCACGTGAAAGTAGCTCCAAAAAGAAGAAGTTCTGCATCATTCATTTTGTCAGGTTACATGCCATAATAATTTAGTATCGATTTGAAGTTTGTAAGTATCGTATAGAGAAATTTGTCACGTTATAGGCTCTTTTTATACCCTCACCTCACAGGTAGGAGGATATATCATTTGATCCGACGCAAAAGGGTAACACATAGTAGGAGTCACTTTAGACCAAAGGTTTCTTTAAACCAAATTCGATTTATGACTTTTTAAGTCGTTTGAGCCATGTCCACCTGTCTGTCCGGCTGGTGAGCACGATATCTTTCGAAAGATGCCACCAAATGTTTTGAAATTTATCATAAGTTAATAATTCACCGAAACTACTTACGTTATTGCAAATGGGCTACATGGTCACGCCCCTTCAGGTACCTCCCATTCAAATACATCATTCCGCCCTCTTTAGAAATCGAGTATTAATATCAATATACCTAATGGAACCGTCCCAAATTCTGTATTTAGTAAAGACATAACAGGATAAACTTTTGGTAAAAAAAATTTTAAGGCTAGCCAAGCTTCTTCTGGTACCTCCCATACAAATGTGCCCATCCTCCTACTTTAGAGATGGATGGATGGATGGATCAATAAATCCAACGCGATCGTACCCAAATTCTTTATTTAGTAGAAAACCTGGAAGTCTTGACACGGCCCATCTGGTACCTCCCACACCCATCTGGTACCGCCCACTTTAGAAATAGATTAATATAATTAATAGACCTACCGCGATCGTGTCAAAATTCTGTATTTAGTAAAGCTCAAGCAGGATAAAGTTTTTGACAGAAAATCTGGAAGTCTTGACATGCCCCTTCTGGTACCTCCCATACAAATGTATCACTCCGCCCACTTTAGAGATGGAGTAATAATGTCAATATACTCGTCACGATCGTATCCAAATTATGTATTTTGTTAAGATATAACAGGACAAAGTTTTGGAGATAAAAACTGTATGTCTAGCCGAACTCCTTCTGATACTTTAGAAATCGAGTAATGTTATCAATATATTAGAAAATTATATGTTTTACTGAGGGTGAGGGCATATGTAAGTCAGGTTGGCCGACTGAATCTTTCCTACTGGTTTTCTTCTTTTTGGGGCTACTTTCATGTGCAGTTCTCTGAATTGAGTACCAAAATCATATGTTGTACTGTGTTAATGAATTTCACGGCAATAGGTTAACGAATATATTGATGTGGTTTTATACCCAAAGAAATAAAAGTTGAGTAAATTGTACCATTATCATAACTTTAGTTAAGCGAAATGATATACGAGAACTGGCCAAATTTAAACTGAAACCCTTACACCAAATCTAAACTCTTTTCATTTGTATCAAATTGAGTTTTGGTTTATTTTCAATCCAAAAGTCGTAATAACATTTAACATGAGGATGCATTGAAGAAATTGCTTCAAAAGTTAAAACAGATATCAACGCCAAACCCTTTGGGGGTTTGACTATACTGACCTAGTACCTTTACCATGACTTTTTTCACCCTCCCAGATATTAATATTGTAACGATGTGTGTATGATTTATATTAAGTTCTCTTAAAATTAATATTACTCATACGTTATACATTAGTGCTGCTCAATTTGTATGGGGTAAAAAATGCACCAAGCGGTTTTCAAAATCGTAATCTACGATGAATTCTAAGATAATTTGCCCAAGTAACCATGGGTCTACAGTGAAGATTGGCAAGGACCTTACGGAGCCATTCTATACCAGACGAGGCCTAAAACAAGGCGACGGCCTATCGTGCGATCTCTTCAACATTGTGATGGAGATGATAATGAGAAAAGCTGCAGTAAACACGAGAGGCACTATATTCAACAAAAGCCACATGCTACTCGCGTACGCTGATGACGTAGACATCATCGGTCGAAAACTGCGGGATGTGACTGCAGCACAGAAGGAATCAGCGAAAATGGGCCTAACGGTGAACGAGGACAAAACAAAGTTATTAGTTTCAACGAACAAAGAATCTACTCGTTTGGGAAACTGCGTGAACGTTGACAACTATAATTTCGAGGTGGCAGATAATTTTGTCTACCTAGGCTCCGCCATCAACAAAGAAAATAATGTCAGCCTAGAAATCCGGAGAAGAATCCTGCTTGCAAATAAATGGTACTACGGACTAAGCAAGCGATTCAATGACAGAGCCCTCTCTCGACGAACAAAACTCCAGCTATACCAGATACTTGGTCTACCTGTCTTAATGTATGGCTCATAATCCTCGGTTATGACACAAGCGGATGAATCGGTTCTGGCGGTATTCGAGAGAAAAATACTCCGTAAAATATATGGGCCCATCATCGTTAACGGAGAGTATCGGCGTCGTATGAATCATGAGCTGTACGAGCTGTACACTAACATTGACGTGGTCAAACGCATTAAGGTGCAACGGTTGCGTTGGCTAGGTCATGTTGTACGCATGGACGAAAATGCTCCAGCTCGAAAAGTCTTCGACAATGAACTCTATGGACGGCGCAGAAGAGGGCGACCAAAACTCTGTTGGAAAGACCAGGTTACTGAGAACCTTACAGAACTCGGTGTGACTAACTGGAGAAGAAGCGCAGAAGATCGAGGCGCTTATAATATTTTTCTACGTGCGGTATATAATCCACTAGGATTGCATAGAAGTACCAGCTAAGTAAGTAAAGTAAGTAACCATGGGTCTAAAATCAAAATCGAGTCCTCGGTTTATAACGAGAAACTTAAAAATCGAAATCGCCACTAGAGGGTCAAATGTATAAACGACATTCCTTCTTAACATTTTGCCCAAACATACCTTACCCCCACCTTCACCCCCTAAGGGGTTTTTTTTTTATAAAATTTGATCCCACCGCTCTATCTGCGCCGAGGTCGCCGCTAGAGGGATGTAATAGATGACCACAGCCCCAACTTTTTTCTACCCTCTATCTTTAACCCTTAAGGTGGTCCTTATACATTTTTTTATTTTTATAATTTTTATGAAATCAGGAATAAAATGTATGACCGACTCCCACTAGTATTTCGCTCTTAACATTTTCCCGAGCATACCTAGTTCCCATCTTAAGGTTTAAATAAATAATTTCTATTAATTTAACGCCCTTTTTCATAAATTTTTCCCAATAACTCCAAATTCCTGGCCATATATAATCTGTCTCATCTCTAATAAGTAGGAATCTCTCACCCCAGACAATGACCTCGATATTGTTCCATAGTTTCATCTGTTCAAAAGTTGCAGAATTTTTTCCAAGAAAGGAATTTCGGGTCACCCTGTGATATTAAGAATCGACATAAAACTGTATGTCCCATTGTATGAGTTTAAAAATAAGAGCGTACATTGACTCACTCAAATGCAAGAAGCTCTCCCTCAAATGCCATTCATGTAATGAAAAGGTAAGACGCGTTTTTATAAAGTTTTAAGATACGATATTTTTGAAGCTAATATTGGACTCATAGCTTTAGGGGTTCATTGACAAAAAACAAGTTAAATATTGCTATTCATTACTATGTTTTTTTTCTATCTACTCCCAGCCACAAATGTACTAAACACCTCTCGAAGTTAAAGTTGACAATTTTCTTTGAGTGCCCTTAATTTTCGTTGTATTGACAGTATGCCATTGTTTTTAAAGGTGAAATTGAATGTTTGTCTAAACCTATCCAATAAATTCATATTTTATTTATAGTTAATTCAATCAGTTATGCAATTTGCGAACGACATCTATCCCAAATAACATTGGTTACAATCAAAAATCAAGCCGCCAAACGTTTTTGTGAAAATCAAAAAAAAAAAAAATACAATAAACTAAATGGAAATCGAACACAAACATTGGCAAATATATCTACAACACGAATGCATAAACAATATTTAGTGTCAGCCACCATATGTTACTTCCACATGACATCTATTTTTAAATGACCCACGACGACCGATACGAAATGACCGTAACAAAACCGAAAACCATATCAAGGAACAGAATAATTTGACAACAAAACCGCAGTCGAGTGCGACCGAAAAGGAAAATGGGGCCTCCGTTTGGGGCTCTAATAGTACATAACTATAAAGTGATACAAAAGTTAAGGAAAACAATGTAGGCTGGAGTCCATAGAGTACAGGGATACTTATAGTTTTTCTCGGTCACTTCGTAAAGTTATGTTTTTTACAGCAAATTTAGTGAAATGACGATATTCGTAGAATTACAAGTTTAAACCACTTGCATATACCCTCACCCTCAGTACAAATAATTTTCTAGTATATTGATATTATTATTCGATTTCTAAATAAAACTTTATCCTGACTTTTCTTTACTAAATAAAGTATTTGGGAACGTTCAAGTTGGGTGAATCGATATTATTACTTCATCTCGTGACTAGACTTCCAATCATTTCCTAAATTATATCCTGTTATAGCGTAAGAAAATACAGAATTTCGGCACGATCGCGTTGTATGTATTGATAAGAGGTACCAGAAGGGGCGTGGCTAGACCTTCAGTTTTTTTTCTCCAAAATGTTATCCTTCTATAGCTTTACCAATTACAGAATTTGGACATTCGCGCTGAGTGTATTGATATTACTACTCGATTACTGTTTTCTCCAAAACTTTATCTTGTTTAGTTTTACTAAATACAGAATTTGGGCAGGATCGCGTTGGGTGTATTAATAACAATAATCAATTTCTAAAGTGGGCGAAAGTGGTATATTTGGATGAGAGGTACCTGAAGGGGTGTGGTTGGACTTCCACATTCTTTCTCCCAAACTTTATCTTGCTTTAGCTTTACAAAATACAGAATTTGGGCACAAACGCTTTGTTGTATTAATATTATTACTCGATTTCTAAAGTGGGAGGTACCAGGAGGGGCGTGGCTACACTTCCAATTTTCTGTCAGAAAGTTTATCCTGTTATAGTTTAACAAAATACAGAATTTAGGCACGATCGCGTTGGATGTACTGATATTCACCCCTATTCCCGTAGTTGTCGTCGACATCGTCGTCGTTTTTATGTCAATGTCACTTCGATTCAACATCGTCGTCACATCAATGCTATTTCGGTATTCTGTAACTACAATAAGACGACGTCGACTGGTAATCGATAACATGAAAGAAATGACAACAGCTGATGTAACATCTGTGCATCAGCTGATTTATTTTGATTTTTATTGTGTTTCATGAAAAAATATTTTTGTGCCCGAATCAAATTCAAGCGATGAGGAAAGCAAGAAATATCTTATACTGGAAAGGAAAATACTTCGACTATGATCCGATGATTTTAAACTTGCCAAATAACGAGTATGTTCATCGGTGTTAAAATCGTAATTTGAGGTTATCTGTTGGCCGGCCTTCTAACTTTTTTTTAGATTCGAGAACTACTTAAGTCTTAATATAGCAGCATTTATTTACGTAATAGTTCCTATCATGAAAAGTGATCTCAGGACACATGTTTCAGTCATAATTAAGTTGTCAGCAACATTGAGGTCCTTTGGACAGGGGCCTTACAACCTAAATGTAAGTGCAGCCAGTAGTTGCAAGATTCCTGTCGAAACCCTGAATGCATTAGAGAGGTGATTTGTCCACCTTGGATACAATTGGAAGTAACAGAAGATGACAAATCGGAAGCATAAACTAAATTTTTTTAACAAAACAGGATTTACTGGAGTTATTGGATATGTCGATGGAACCCATATTAAAATTTTTGTTACAAATAAAGAAGACCAGATTCGTAACTACAACCGCAAAGGTTTCTTAAAGGCGCTCCAAAGGAATTAAATTGTTTTTCACCAATTTTCTCACATTACCCCTTAAAATTAGACAAAATCCTTGTACCTATGAGGGATTTTGTTTCCAAGCCCCTATTTGTTACTCGACATTGTTATTCCTGACGTCATTAAACAAACCCTTTTTTTATATTTACAAAAACTAAAATTATTCCTTCAAATTGTTTCAAGTCGTTACTAACAACTGTGACGACAGATTCAGAGTCGTTTCGATTCAACGTCGTCGTCACATTTCCTTACAGAATACCTAATTTGTGTCAATAGTAACCGATAGTTATCGAAAACGACTACGAGAATACCGATTTTACAGCGTCGTCACAAGACGACGTCGTTTTGCGTCGACGACGACTACGGGAATAAGGCCAATTATTACTTGATTTTCAAAGTGTCGGAATGGTACATTTGTATGGGAGGTACCAAAAGGGGCGTGGCAATGTAGCCCATTTGCAATACAGGAAATATTAACCCATGCTGAGTTTCAAACCAACTGGTTGCGTCTTCCGAAAATTATCGTGAGTACCAGCCGGACAGACTGGCTGACGGACATGGCTCAAATGGCTTATAAAGTCATAAATCGAATTTGGTTTAAAGAAACTTATATTCTAATGTGACTACATCTATGTGTTACACTTTTGGGTAGTATCAAATGATATATCCTATCCCTAGGGTGAGGGTCAGTGATGGTATATTTGACGATTTATCGTCATTTTGACGATTTTTTGTCCAACAAAACAGAAATGACGATTTGACGATTTTTAACCCTCAAATGACGATTTTTGCAAATTACAACTTTCCTTTCCAAGTTTGCGCTTGGTACACCTTACTTAATCAACACACAATGAAAGTGATGCCAAAAACTGCAGAATTCATTCCAATACATGGCAACAATACTTTTTGACACACTATATGCAAGGGAAATTCTGCTTGAAACAAAATATCCACTACATGAAATAGATGAAATTAAAATACACCGCATTAATTTTTACATCGAACTTTGTGATCAAGTTCTGAAACGATTTAAATTTGAAAATAAATTCAAATCATTAAACTTAATTGATCCGAATGTATTAATAAATGGTCCAGAACAGTCTTTCTCTATTATTGTAAAAGAGTATCAACATTTTATTGAATACGATGAACTGCAAAATTTAGGCTCCGAATTCCGCGAAGTATCCCAGTAAGATTTTAGAAAGATATTTAAACAACGATGAGTTGTTGAAATTTTGAAAAACAGTCTCTGAGATAAGACGTGCGGACTCTAAACTACTTTTTCCAGTTTTAACAAAATTTATTTAAAAAATTCTAATACTACCACATACATCGGCAAATGTAGAAAGACCTTTTAGTCATTTTATTAAAAAAAAATTAATTAAATTTATTAAAAAAATTCTAATACTACCACATAAGTCGGCAAATGTAGAAAGACCTTTTAGTCATTTTATTAAAAAAAAAATATTGAAACCGATTAGAAAGGAATTCAATGAAATGTATTCTCTTCACAAAAGACTTCCCTAAATTAAATAAAGCAAATTGTTATGAGTTAAAGGTAAAAATTGTAAAATTATTTTTTTTAATAATTTTTTAAGACTGGCAAAACTAGAAAGGTGATAGCTTTCTAAAAGTACAATGTAAAACAAATTATATAAAAATATATTAATATGTAACCTCTCACTTTTTTTTGATTATTGTTATGTTTTTCAGTTTTTGTTTGTTTTTTAAGTTATTTTATTCAATGAATTATTTTATTTAATTTAATATTTAATGTATTTTAAATTTAACTTTTATAAAAATGTATTTAATTGTGTTTTTTTGTTACATACAGGATAAAAAGAGTAAATTTTTGTGTAAAGATTTTTTGACGATTTTAAAATCAGGTTTTGACGATTTTGACGATTTCAAAACCCAAAAATGACGATTTTTGTCCAATTTTGTATACCATCACTGGTGAGGGTATAAAACTTATATCTACTCTTTATAATCCGATTCTACAAAGGCTATATTTGTTTGCGCTCCGTAGGTAATTCGTCACACCAAACTTAGATAAAAGCTTTTTCACCTAATCAATCCGAATTATTATTGCCGAAGACTTTTCGAGCCAGAGCATTTGAATCCATTCGTACAACGTGACCAAGCCAGCGCATTTGGTCCATTTGAAGGTGCTTGACTCCGTTGTTGTCCTTAACTATGAAACTTCAAAATTTAATTTCCCTTTACACCCCATGAATAAGGTATGGGATGCTTCTCACGTTGTTGTGAATTAACACGTTCTCTATTTTCATGTGCACAACAACAGCACCTACTTGTTTATCGACGAATGCGAACGTCACTGTTTGAGAAGCTTTTACTAGATATGCGGACTGACTCGACCCTTATACTGCGAAGTTGCTGTCGACAACATCGACTGGGCCGCAATGAATGAAAATGTAGATGACTGGAGCCGGGAGTCGAGGGCTTTGTCATTAAATCGCTTGCTTAGCGCATAGTAGCAGCGGTTTGCGATCAATACATGGCTCTTGATTTTAAGACTGAAATTAGTATTCTTTGTTCGTTGAAACAAATAACTTGGTTCTGTCCTCATTTAGCACCAGAGCCACTTCTTTTGACTGCTTCTTAATGATTGAAAATACCGCAGTCCTTGGCAATTATTATATCTATGTCAGGCAGCGTCTCTTTGTTCGTTGAAACAAAAAACGTAAAACTTCTGACGACTGCTGGGGACGGTATTCGGTGTTGGGGGGGTCTTCGTACAGAAATCACGATGCGATCAGAGTTAATCAAATCCACTTTCGTTTCATCTGACTACAAAATATTCCGCTACTTGGTTACTGGTCAATCCGCATGTTCTTTGTCGAAATCAAGTCTTCTTTTTACGTTTCGTTTATGGTAATATGGATGCTACATTTTACACAAATATTTTGAATGACTTAATAATGTCTTATGCTGAATGAAAAATGCCACTTCGATAGGTGTATCACAGACAACGACCTGAAGCACACATGGCAAATGGTTAAACTCAATTTCGAAACAACAAAGTCAAAGTTTTCAGATGGCCTGCACAATCGCCAGACCAAAATCCTATTAAGAATTTGTTTGGGAGTTAAAAATGTCTCTTAAAGGAAAAAAACCATATAAAAAGGATGAACTATGGGCAACAATTAATGCTTCGTTGGAATATTTCCAATACAGACGTGTCGAAAGTTAGTGGAGTGAATACCAAATCGTTCCACAACAGAAATTAAAAATAATGACTATTCTAATAAGTACTGAGGTAAAGTAAGATATAACTAAATCATTCGTTTAGTTTAATTCACTTATTTATTAACATTCAGGTCGATAAATTATTTGACTCTATTTTTGTTCACAGCCAAAAGCTGGAAATTTGAAATATTTTAATATATTTGTGCCATTTTAAGTTTGGAACTACCACACTGATGTTCGATTTCGTTAAATTATTATTGAAATTGATTAAATATAGGTAAAAGTTACATAAAAAAATATTTTTTTGGGAATTTTTCATGCTTTGAAAATTTTTCTTATGCGCGACTCTATTTCATCGCACACCACTGTATGTATACCATCGGCAGCATGTGACATTTATTAAAGATGGTACCAGTCATGTTCCTTATGATCATCTCCATGATAGATTATTATATAGTTGTCTATAGCCTCGAATGGTAAAAAAAAATGGCTCAGTCAGATTTATGCCTATTTTCACTAAAGGCTTATTGTCGGTCAGTGTCATACCGCATCAGCTTTGCGCGGATTCCAAGCTTAAACATAGCATCTTATAGTTTCTGTCATATCAGACTGTCGAATACATAATTGTAATCGATAAACAGATGGTAGGTATCGATCTGCATTTCTTGATTCTTCTCAAGTATTGATCGTACCGTGAACATGTGGTCTGTCAAAAGCCACACTGATAAGGTCCACAGGTTCTTGGAGATTGGCTTTAGTCTTTCACATTACAGATTCAAAAAGGAACTTGTATGCTTTGGGTAAAAAGCTGATTCCGAGATAGTTGGTGCACACACTTGGTCCGCCTTTCTTAAGCACAGTATGTACATTAGGGATATAACTTTTTAACAATTTTTTAAAATATCACAATTGGCATAGCACAGTCCAATAGAGCATAAAAAACTATAAGGGAACGTATATTTATTTTTTCGCTAAGGTCAAAAAAGTTCACGCACCAACCGCGATGAAGTTTTGAACATTTATAATTTTCTTTTTGGTTAAGGAAAATTAATAATATGTTTATTTATAACAAAAAATAGCTTAAGTATGAAATTTTATTAATATTTAGAGATGGTAAGAGATTTTTCCGCAAACCAAAACGTATCTTTAACCCTTTTTAACGAAAAAAAATAAAAATGTGTAACGAATAATCTCTCCTAATGCTAATAGTTAATTTGTTTACTAACACTTGCAACATTTATCGCAGGTGGCCGATCTAAATCCCCATTTAACAAAGTTAATAAAAATAAAAAAATATAATAAATTTTCAAATAATTTTTTAAACACCTGTTTAGAAAAACCAATTGGTGCGTGAACTTTTTCCAGTAAAATTACAAAAGATTATGATTTTCGTGGTTACTAGGACATGGTTGACCTCGAGATACTATGCCAAAAAATTGGTTATACCCCTAATGTACATATAACACTCAGATTCCAATCATAGGGCATGCATTCCTTAAGCCAAATCGTGTTTACGGGCTAATGCATACATAATGCCAACGCATCACCGCCGGCCATAAAAAGCTCTGCCGACAGTCCAACTGCACCGGCAGCTTTGTTGTTTTTAAGCCGTGTTGATCTGGTTTTGGCTCGGTGGCGGACAATCTACTCCATCGTTGATGATTGACGTGATTTCGCCACTTATGCTGTCTTCGTGAAAGAGCAGAGTACGAAAGTGTTTCCTCCATATTTGCAACACACTCTGTGTCCAAGACTAGATTTCCATCTCCTTCCTACTAGATGGGGTTCCCTGTTTCAAAACTTTTTTTTTATCTTTTTGTAGAACTTTCGGGCTTCAACTTTATCACTGTACTTTTGAATACACTAGCTCTCTCTCTCTTTCCTTCCACAAATGTTTTTTCTGCCGGCGTTTCATACCCTTCTCTACCCAATATATCGAGCCCTTACCGCCAAAATAGTGTAAGCGACAAAAACAAAGTTTTACAGGAGAAGGTTTTTTCTAATTATCTCTGCTTTTGGTCTAAGTATTACCGTGTAATTTAATATGTAAGCATTATTTCGTCTAATATCTTTTATATATATAAAAATGGTGGCAAAAATGTATAGTAATTCATCAATTGAGAACGGCTGGGCCGATTTTGCTCAAACTTTTTTTCAGTTGTTCGTTATTGCCAGGAGAAGGTTTATGTGAAAGAAAATTTTGGGAAAATCTTCCGGAAAAGTCGGAAAATTGGAAAAATCGAAAATTGCCTTTTTGTATGGAACTTTGTGTGCAATTATTACAGAATGGCTTTTCGAATAGAAAAATGGAAAATTTTTGTTGAAAAATGCGGAAAATTCCGGAAAAATTTAAAAATTTTTTTTACGAAATTTTGCATATTATCGTGCGGCTTTATAGTTTTGGACGATGTAACAGTGAAAAATATCGGATAATTATTCCGAAATGACTTTCCGAATGGGAAAATAGAAAAATTCTCGGTGGAAAATTTGGAAAATTCAGGAAAAATTTGGATTTTTTCGGAAACATTTTGCACCGCAAATTGAATTTTTGTATTACATTTTTTGTGTAATTGTTTCGTTGTGGCTTTTCGGTTGGAAAAATAGAAAATTTTGATTGAAAAATTATGGAAAAATTCCAAAAATATAAATTTTTGTTCGACGAAATTTTACATTTTATTGTAAGTTTTGATAATTTTGAATGATATAATTGTGAAAAATTCGGATAATTATTCCGAAATGACTTTTCGAATAGAAAATTAGAAAATTCTTGGTGGAAACCTCGGAAAAATCTAAATTTTTTGATTTTTTCAACGACATTTTTCATTGTATCGCTTGATTTGATGATTTTAGACGACGTAAAGATGAAAAATTCGTTATGATGCTTGAAAAATTTCGGAATATTGTGAAATTTATTATGTTAAAATATTAAATGCAAAATGGTAGAACAATTTTAAAATCTTCTGCAAACGAATGTGTACGATTCAATGATGAAAGTTGTTGACATTGGAACGGAAGCATTTACTTTCTCGATGATGCCGGTTGGACAGGCAAGAGATTCGTAATTTCTTTGATTCTAGCAACAATTCCGTCATGATCGCAATTATGTTAGCTGTTGCATACTTTGGTATTGCTTCCACAGTCGAACTGCACATTCCGCTTTCTTCTTACGGTTGACAACACAACGTGTAGCGAAATTGTTACGAGAATGCTTAATCATTATTTGGAATTAATGCACGATGGCGCATAAACGAGCATTGGAAGCAGATGACCTAACGATGAAAAAATTTCGAGGTCATTTAACGAGAATGAGGCAACCAACTATTCGACAGAATTTTTGAACTCTCTAGATGTGCCAGTTGTGCATAATTTGCAGCTGAAGGTGGGATCGATCATGATCATTTTACGGAAACTGAATCATCCGAAATTGTAATTAAAGCGACGATCATCAAGGGCATATGCAAAGGAGAGGAAGTCCTTATCCCTCGAATCTATTATTCCAACCGATCTTCCCTTCCAATTCAACTCCCCATTCGATTGGCTTTTGCGATAACAATCAATAAATCGTAAGGCCAATCATTGGAAATTTGTGGAATCAACCTCGAATTACCCTGCTTTTTACAGGGTCAGCTGTGCGTTGTTTGGAAACAAATCGGAAAACAATGTATATCAGATCGCTCTTCACAGATTTCGATTAAATTCAAGTAAATCAGATTAAAACTTGAACTATCTGTGTTTTACTATTATACAAAGGCGTTACCTTAGGAGCGAGACGAAGTTTGCCGGGTCCAAAGTTGTATGGCAGAACAACGTTTGTCGGGTCAGCTAGTTTATGATAAAATTGGTTTTATTCACATATCCCCAACTTAACGGGTATTTTTGTCGCTTACATTATTTTCGCTGTCATGCTAACAAGCTTCTGACTAACGTTGTGTCGGTTACGTTAATATAATTTAAAAAAAACTTCCAAACAGACACTTTGGGAGTAATGAAAATTAGTCGATAAATTTATATTGTGATAGGAGGCAAAACCATAGAAAACTTAACTATTTGACACACGCCTTCTGGTACCTCCCATACAAATGACCGAACTCACCCCCATAGTCTTACATACATATCTTATTTGTGAGTACACTGAATTCGGTCAAATTTTGGGTAAGTTGTACGGTTATAAAAATTGGACCCAGGAATGAATATAGACTATATCTGTTCACGCCTTCTGGTACCTTCCATACAAAATGACCTATTTTTGGAAAATTAATATTTCTCCCATAACTTCCAAACCGGCACCTGAGGGACAATCAGATTTGGTCAGTTAATTTATATTGTAATAAGAGGCATAACCTCAGAAAACCTAACTATTTGAAACACCCCTTCTGGTACCTTCCATATAAATAACAGGTATTGCCCTTTCACATACATATAATTTTTGTATGTACACTAAATTTAGACAAATTTTGCCACGGAAAGCAATAATTGAACGTTGATTCACGAAAAAAATAAGTCACGTTGTGCTGCCCCTAATTGTACCTCCTATACAAATAAGTCAAATTTTTTCACACATTTCTTCTTCAATATCTTCAAATTCTAATTCAGTAGTCTTCGAAGAAAAAATGTTTGTGAATTTATTATTTCCACAGAATCAGAATCGCTGTAAGCGATCTTTTGTTGAAAACTGAAACAGAAATTTCTTTTAAATTAAAAAAAAAACACGCTTACCTCAAGTTGATTTAACGAAAAAAAAAAAAATAGTCAAATCGCAAAAATATTGCAATACTTTGTTACAGAACATTTTAATGTAAGCGACACTTCGCAGTCACAAAAAATGTAAACAAACTAAGAATGTTCACTTACCTTAAAATTGCTTTTGCTGTAAATTCGTAACGGAACTTTTTACAGTCATAAAATTTTAAGAGATAATGCAAATAATAGTAAATAATCGATTTTCATTAAAAAATGAAAATCGATAAACGTGTCGCTTACACTATTTTGGCGGTAAGGGCTCGATATCATTCCAACACAGTACGCGTTACCAATGGTTGTAGTTTTATCTTGTACGCAAAATATATTTCCATAGACACAGACATCCGATATTAATACCAAAATACGGTATTTTTTAATTTTTTCCTCATAAAAAAACGAACTTACAAGTTCAAAATTAAATGTTTCAATTATTCTATTTGAATTCAACAAATGTTCGAAACTATACAAATGGAACACAGCATCTTAAGAATTTCAACAAATATTTTTGGGAGAAAATCTAAAATTTCAGAAAACTCTTAGAGCTATGTATTTTCCCTTACATCTAATGAATGAGATATGATCGATACTATACCATCGCCAATAACAGAGGCCAGTTATTTTGAGTTTTGCTGAATACTGTGAAATAATCAACTTGATGCATCTTTATAGAACCCATCGTCCGTTTTTTTATGTATATATAGAAATCTATATTTATTATAATCCCACATAGCATTTGGAAGATCATTTTAACAAAAATCACCTTGATGAGTCTTTTTCGAGCCCCTTTGATGATTTAAAAGAGACTAAATTCATTTGCGATTTATAGAAGAATCGATGCTCAAAATGTGATTTATTGAAAGTACAATAACAAAATGTAGAGCAATCACATATTGATTATGCAGGCGATTGAAATGTGATTATTATACTTTTGTTAAAAATAGAAAATTATTTTTGATATTTTTGTCATTGAGAAAAAATATATAATAAAAAATAGAGCTGAACCAAATGGTTTAAAACAAGGAAATACATATCGCTCGTTTTCTGCAAGACCGTCATAACTCAAAAAACGTGATTTTTGAGCTAATGATGTAGAATTGTTCATTACATCATACTCCATGTTGTGTAAAAAATGCATGTTAATATCTTTTATACACTCCGCATGAGAGCTATTTGAACTCCTCCATTTCGTAAAAAATAGGGGTTTATTAAGAACTTTAAACGCGTTTATCTGGGAATCGATTTTTTTGAGATATGACGGTCTTGCAGAAAACGAGCGATATAACTAGTTTGATGAAGAGATGCAGAAAAATGAAGATAAGCTGAGGCAATTTGTAAGTATTATAGGTTGACATATCAATTTGGTTATTTTTATTATGTTCAGAGCTCTATTATTTATAAAAATTTTCAAAAACAATTCATAGCAATAATAGGTGGAGAAGGGCCCACACAATTTATCAGAGCAGCCGTTCGAAAGATATTTACGGACGAATTGGCTTCTGCCTATAGCTGGAAGGGGACCAGTACTAAGCCAAGCGGCGAAAAGTGCTTCATTTGCACAACCATTAAAAGTAGGTATATATTTATATTATTGAGAAAATAAAACTAATAACTTTTCTCTTAGATATTTGCCATGTCAAATTTAAATGTACAGAAAAGGAAATGAACACTGTCTTACAAAAGCATTTTTTGCACGCTAAAGATCGGGTGACAAAAAGAAAACGCGTGGATTAAATTTATAAAATTTTTGAGAGCAAACGATTAGAAATAAGACTCGAAAAAGATTCTCAAACGATAACAAATATGACTCGAAAAAGACTCGTAAACGTTTAGAAACACGACTCAAAAAAGACTCGCAACGGTTAAAAATAAGACTCGAAAAAGACTTGCAAATGATTAGAAATAAGCATCCAAAATGATCAAAAAACGAGTTATAAAAGACTCTTCAAGAAGAGTCGCGGCTAGGGTACCATTTTCTCCCGATAAAAGTGTAATTTATGATCAGAAAACAAGCGCATTTATGACTATTTTAATCAGATAGAGGACTCGAAAAAGGCTTGAATGTGATCAAAAATTTCTTAAATGCTGGCTGGGAATTTGAAACGAACATTGTTCGAAAAGATTTTCAACCCTAAGGTTGAAAAAAAATATTCAACTTGAATGTTATTTATCTTTGTTGAAAATAAAAATTTTATAGTTTTTCCATCATTGTTCATTATTAATTTCGAACATGAGAGTTATGTTTTCAAACAAACATTGTTAGAAAACATATTGAACTCATGTGTTGAGAAATATTTTTCAACTTTTAAGTTATTTATTTTTGTTAGAAACAAAAAAAGTATCGTTTTCCGACCCTTGCATAGACATTATGCGACATTCCTCATCGTACCAAGGCTTGTCTGGCAGCGTTGATTTAAAATTCTATGCTGGTTTTATAACATTGAGTAATGTTATATTATGATTGAAACGTGAGTTTCTGGTCCCGCGTAGAGCTATTGATATTGCTTTTGATTGCTAGCGCCACCTACATCTCATATCTGATACCAAAGACACTGATACATACTTTTCATCGCATTCTCCAACATTTCGATGACATTGCCCTTCGTTAACAATCCCGCACACCACTCATCAATGACAACAACCTTACTCATTTTCATGTGATACGCTGTAATACAACCCTTCGACCGATTACCGATAAGTGTCGTCATCGCTTACCCTATCATCGCTATATATTTATCTGGCTTCTTCGATAATAAACACAGAATTTTTGCGGCTTTTTGGCGTGAGACAATTACTGGTGTGTGTGTGTTTTTGTTTGGTGGCTGCTAATTTACAAAATACTTATTTTTACTAAGTTAAATTAAGTGAAAACTACGAACTAAACTAAAGACATCCCCATAACTCCCCCAAAGCAGTGAATGTTATTGTGACGGCCAGTTTTTAGGACTGCAAAATCAGGATGCACGACGTTGGTGGTTTTCAAAGAATCGAAAAAATTGGCGAGGGAACCTATGGCATTGTCTACAAGGCGCGAGACACCAAAACTGGCAAGGATGTAGCGCTGAAGAAAATTCGTTTGGAGAGGTAAATTACAAAATGCGTTATTCATAAGAGCTATACAAGTTAGGACTCTCCGTTAGTTCAGAAAGTGCTTAACATTTAAAGAAAAATAATTGGATTATTGTGTAAACTTTATACCACATATATCCTTTTTCACTTTTATTGGCGTCTGTGTTTTTATATGTTTGTGTGTCAAATAGGCGGAACAACAACAACACACACATACACAGTCGTATTGGCCACAAAAGAAAGCCTTTTGTGTTGTTATTGTTTTTGTTGGCCCCAAATGTCTGTATTGGCGGTGTTGCTGCTTTTTGAACTCCAGCGATGGCACTAGCACCGCAAAAGGAGGTCGAGTCGGGGATGGAAAGGACGAAATGTTAGTACTATTGTTATACACATTTATTTTTTAATATGAAATTATGTCGCTCGTTTTCTGCAAGACCGTCATATCTCAAAAAAATCGATTCCGAGATAAACGCGTTTAAAGTTTTTAATTTGCACCCAACTTGTACGAAATGGAGGAATTCAAATAGCTCTCATGCGGAGTGTATAAAAGATATTAACATGAATTTTTTACACAACATGGAGTATAATGAAATGAACAATTCTACATCATTAGCTCAAAAATCACGTTTTTTGAGTTATGACGGTCTTGCAGAAAACGAGCGATGTATTTATATTTTTGCTGAAGCTCTGAAAATTGGGAGGATCGCTGAGTTGAAAATATAAATTTTAGAAAGGCAGGTCAAAGTTGAGGCTGGAGCCCAAGAAAATGTGCCTTGTGTTCTATGATAACCCAATGTTTGTGTGGGTACTTAAATGAAAGATGTACCACACCTAATTTTGTTATTAATTTAAACATAATCAAATTTATATGCCATAACGGACCATTTTATATCAAATCAGCTATCCATCCCATATTCTCCACTTTTTGCTCAAATCCTTTTAATATATGAATGATATTAATATTTTCGGTATGAAAATCATCTTCAAATTCTCTTTGGAAAATTGTCTTCCAAAAGAAATGTCCAATCGAAGTAGGAATTCCGTTAGACTACCTGCATTATTCGTTTTGTCTGGAAAATTTACCTCGGCCTCAAAATTAAATCTAATATATAAAATTCTCGTGTCACGGGGTGCGTGATTGAACTTCTCTGAAACGGCTCGACCGATCCTCATGAAATTTTGTGAGCATATCGAGTAAGTCTGAGAATCGGCCAACATCTATTTTTCATCCCCCTAAATGTTAAGGGTGGTCCACCCCTAAATTTTTTTTAATCTATATATATAAAACTAAAATGGTTCATGTATGTGAACCCATCACTTGAGAACGGCTGGAGCGATTTGGCTGATTTTTTTCTTCATTCGATTCCATATTTTTCAGGAGATGGTTTGTAAATAAAAAAAATCTACTCCAGGTGGCGCTATGGTGGATTCACATCGAAAATTTTAATTCATGTACCAATTCGACTGAAATTTAGAAGGGATATTTGTTTGATCATGAGAAAATATTTTTAGTACAATTGGACCGAGTTTTAACTGATTTTGAAATTTGTTGTAAACTTTAGCGAATCAAAATAATACAAATTTGAAACGCTAGTGTTGTACAATCGTTGCCATGAAGAAGGCTGCATAGAATTGTTGTGTTAGAAACACGTGATGCTGTTCGTGAATTAATACCACATGTGACACTGCGATTGAAGAAACCTTAAGAGGAAGCATACATTCGATATTAAAATAACATAATATGACATCGTAACAGGTGACGACGAATCGTAAAGGTATAAACTATCACCCCAACTTGATTTTTGTAAAATAAACATGGCCTCATGTAAAACTTTTATGGTAAAAGCCTATACGGCTTTATGCTCATCTTTGAACAGTCATCCGTATACAAACTCTTTGCATAAAAGTACCTACACAGTTAGCTTTCTTTATCGTACCGGATTGATTTCCAATTGAACTCAGTTGTTGGAGTAGTTAAAAAAATATTCTTATTAATACTTGAGATCAGAGATGATCTACCATCACCCTTAGGGATGATGCTATATATCATTTGATACGAAAAAAGTGTAACGCATTAAAGGAGAAGAGCTAGACCCCAAATATCTTTAGACCAAATTCGTTTCAAGACTTTTTAAGGCTGGATGGCTCGTGAGCAGGATAACTCGAGTAAACATTAACGGATCGATATGAAAATTCCCATACAAATGACCGAATTGACCCTCATAGTTTTAGATTCATTTTTTTTTTGTCAGCATACTGAATTCATTAAAGTTTTGCGTATGATGTTCGTTTATGAAAAATGAACTCAGGATTGAATATGGACTATATCGGTTCATGCCTTCTGGTACCCCCCATACAAAATGAAATTTTTTCGGATAATTAATATTTCTCCCATACAGGTCTGTTCTGTAAAACACGTGATTTCATATCTGTTCTGTAAATCACACGATTTTGTCTTTTACGGTGTGATTTGAATTTTTCGAAATCACAACAAAACAGCTGATTTTTTGACTTATTTTGTTGTGATTTAATAAGGATTATTCAAGTGAGTAGAAATTTGACGTTTTTAAGTTGAAAAAGAAAGATAAGTTTAAAGTAAAACGCCGGGTGCTATATTTTTTGCTCTGGAAAATTTGCGAAGGACACAATTAAACAACAACGCATAAAAAAGCATTGATTAAATCTTCGAAAACTAAACCAGCTGATGACATCAAGCAAAATCAAGTCACAAGCACTTCATTAACAAATCACAAACAAATTCACAAAACAGATACACAAAAAGTAGTGTCTCAAAAAATTGTTAATTTTAGAGCATTTATTGCGCTAAATGTGTAATTTTACTACATAAATTAAGAAATAACACATGTTGTTAATAAATTAAGCAATTTATTTTTAAATTCCCATAAAAGTACTCGTAAAAAGAAGCATGTGATTTGAAATCGATATGTGCTTAGGTGAACGGTTTGAAATCACAAAATTTCAAAAAGTTTGTTGTGCAGAACACCATTTTTGTGATTTCAAATCACATTTGTGATTTGTGATTTTCAGAACAGGCCTGATAACTTCCAAACCGGCACCTGGGGACAATCGGATTTGGTCTGTTCATTTATCTTCTTATTGGAGGCATAACATCAGAAAACCTAACTATCTCACACACCCCTTTCGGGCACCTCCTATATAAATAACAGATATTGCCCTTTTACATGCATATCATTTTTGTATATACACTACATTCAGACAAATTTTGCCAAAGTAAGCGATCATTGAACGTTGATTTACGAAAAAATAAGACACGTTGTGCTGCTCCTAATTGTACCTCCTATACAAATAAGTCAAATTTTTCACGCTTTTGTTCCAGAAGCAGGCCAAAAATAATACCTAAGTAATTTTATTTTAATTAAAAATCTATTTATTTCAATAACTCACAAAATTTTAAATTTAGATTGCATTATTATTACTTAAATATAACGTGCTGTAGAGTATATTAACCTTTTTTAATATATTAATAAGAGAAATTGGTTCCATTTTATACAAACGTTCCTCCCAGTGTTCTTACCTTTAAATACCGTTTTTCCAAATTTGTCTGCGGATTTTAATAAGTAAATGATTTAAACACCATTCCATCCAGAAAAGAAGTTAAAATTAATGGATTATTCGAATTATCGAATATTTTTTGGATTCGATTAAATTAAATATCAAATATTACAAATTATTTCTCAGTCATGGTAGGGTTTATTTTACCACGTTAAATATGTACGTCACATGACAGACCATCTCAAGTTGAGATGACTTCTGTAGCAGTCTTGGGTAGGTAGCAGCAACTTCCGAGTAATCGAGTCAATCGGCATTTATCTAGTTAACGCGTCGCAAAAAGTAGGACTCCTTACGTATGTATATAAGATGAACTCTTTCTTTCTCTAACTCTCTTTTATGCGAGAAATCGTTAAGTTAATTAAATTTTTCTGAAAGAACTGGTTTTTTTATTAATTTGCACCTGTTTGACAACAGGGTGACAATACAAAATTACTAAATTTTAGTTTTTTTTTGCAATAAAAAGAAAGAAAAAACAACATAAAGTGATAATCTGTACCCAATTAAAAATGGTCCATTGTTTAGTGAGCTCTTCCGTAAAAAACGTTATAAAAATCTCTACGTTGTCAGATTACTTCTTAAGACTCAAACAAAGAATAACACTTTTAGTTTTTTAGATTTTGAGTTGCCACTCTTTGGTCAAACAGGTGAGAATTGTGTGCTGACATCCAAAATATGCCCAGGTGCTCAATGGTGCCCAAACTGATTATTTGTATTTGATAAATCGTAAATAATTATTTATCGAAACATATTGTCCCAATTTACATTTAATCATATTTTAACAGTATAAGTACTATGTTAAGCATCATTCAGTTGTTTCTAATGCGTAAATTCCTGTATCATCCCTGATAAGAGGCATTAGACAGGTGCCTTCTGACGGTATTGCTTTTCTATGTGTGTATGTGTGTGTGTGTATGTGATGCCTCAAATGTCCTTCGTGAATGTCATTTGCCTTCGTCGATTTCTTTCAGCTGTGTGCATACGTACGTATGTATATATGTTTGTGTGTTTAAAAATATTGTGGTATTGTTAAAATCAATCTAAATTGATTGAACTCCACAATATATGTTTCATCTCCGCCGACTAATGATGCTGGACAAAATCCGAATCATGTACGTGCTCCGGTGTATTTGTGAACGTAGCACCACATGATTCGGCTTTGTAAAGCTATCAAATCCCAACGAGAAATCAAAACAAACCGTAGGAATTTTAAATCACATCTATGCTAATCTTTAAATGTATATATTTATTTCTTGCCTTCATGACTGGAAACACTTGAGGAGAAAGGTACAGTTAAGAATCCTAACATAATACAAAATAATTCTGTGTCGAATCCCATTTTAAATTACACTGTAAACTAACTTTACTTTTGATAATCATTTCAGCGAGACAGAAGGTGTTCCCTCAACCGCCATTCGTGAGATATCTCTTTTGAAAGATTTACAACATGACAATATAGTCCAACTGTTCGATGTGGTTGTGGCCGATTCTAGCTTGTATATGGTGTTCGAATATCTTAATATGGATATGAAAAAGTTGATGGATAAAAAGAGAGATGTATTTACGCCTAAGCTTATAAAGGTAAGTGATGAATACGAAAGAATTTGCTTAGTTAATTTAAATAATAATTCAACGGGTAAAAGAGTCACTTTGATTTTAGAAGTGATGAAAACTACAGAAAATGGTTGTGGGTTATATTTTTATGGGTTGGAGGTAAATAACCACATATTTTCGATTTGCATTCTATTAATGTCTTATAAGACAGTTTCTTAATTTAAGTAAGTTGATACACTTTTATTTTAAAACCCACACACACAACGTAGGTCCGGCTTAACTACAATTTCGAACGTCAACTTGTTTGGCAAGCTGTTACTAGACAAGCGATTTAACTCAGCAAGCAACACAAGGAAACTAATGTACAATTCACAAAATGGTTTTCTATTAGGACTGTGCTTTTTCCCAGGGGCATTTTAGTTGGTTATATTATATTTGCAATATTTTTTATTGGCCCAAAATGTAATCGAGTAAACATAATTTACATCTCTTCAAAATCTGTAATGAAACTAGATAACATAAATGTTTGTACTGCGAAAGAATTTCTGCTTGAGATACTTTAATTTTTATATTGCTACTTTAAGGTTTGTGATCTCTGAATGAATGGAGGCCACGAAATGTTTTGCATAGGGAAAGTAGTTTCTCAGAGAGGATTTAAAAAACGAAAGTTTTAGTGCTGAAATATAATAATATAATGAAAAGAGATGGGCGGTAGCCAATACGAGAGTTAGGTTTTAAAATATACGATGACAACAAAATCAGGCGCATCTATGTTATGCACTTATTACACATCAATAGCTTAAGGTATCTAAGTACATATTAGATTCTTGGGCACTCACAACAACAAATTATTAAATTTTACCGGCTTTTTCCACTCCTGAACATTCAACAAATATATATGTGTTTGCTTTTCTTACAGAGTTACATGTTTCAAATGTTCGATGCCATATCATTCTGCCATACAAATCGCATACTGCATCGAGACTTGAAGCCACAAAATTTATTAGTGGATATATCTGGGAACATAAAGTTAGCCGACTTTGGCTTGGCTAGAGCTTTCAATGTGCCCATGAGAGCGTATACACATGAAGTAGTGACGCTGTGGTACAGAGCACCCGAAATTCTATTGGGCACAAAATTTTACGCTACGGGCATGGACATATGGAGTTTGGGTTGTATATTTGCTGAAATGGTAAATAATCACACAGATATTTTCTTTAAAATAAATATACTCAAATGAATAATTACAGATTATGCGTCGATCTCTATTTCCTGGTGACAGTGAAATTGATCAACTTTATCGTATTTTCCGTACACTTGGTACACCTGATGAAACAACATGGCCAGGGGTGTCACAGCTGCCGGATTATAAAGCAAAGTTTCCAAGATGGGAGAAAACCAATATACCCGAACTGATTACCAAGCATGAGGGATTTGATCTCTTCAAAGTAAGGATGCTAAAATACAAATTTAAAGTGTAATTCCTAATGTTTTTGTTATCTTAGGCTATGATGATTTATGATCCCAACGAACGCATTTCTGCTAAAAATGGTATGCTCCATCCGTATTTTGATAATTTAGAAATTGTAAAACATGTGGACTTACCCAAAGAGACATAGCGTTAGTGGTCCCCTATATGCAAACCGTCTCGACCTCGCTTTCATTAGTGCATTTATACTTTTGCATGTTGACATTTAGACTAATTTTATACTATTAATAAAAGTTACATCTTTAAGACTAAGAAGACTTGTAAGTTAAATAAATTGTAAGATGTTTTGTAACTGATTGTATACATGTAAAACAAGGTTATCTTCAACAGACCTAGTAAAAATAAACTTCAGCTGAAAATCTTAAGCAAAATTATTAAGAACGATGTAATTTTTTTATAAGTATTTATGCAATATAATCGTTAGGAGCTTAATATCGCACATATTCACTATTAATGCGAAAGTGGTGCGAAAACACTTTTTTTTTTAATAATTCTTTAACTTGTGGGAGGATTATCGTAACTTGACAATATTTTTCAAAATTTAGAATATTTGGACAGCGCTTTTAAATAATTTTATAAAACATGTTGGACGTACAATTCCATGGGCGGATGGCCCAGGAAACGTTGGATCGTAAATTACATGTGATGACGCCAGTCGCAAGGGAAATTCTAAAACAATTGGGGGGGTCAGTCGATTTACGAAAAATCAGTACTCATAGTTTTGACAATATTTTATCATACAAAAGTAGCCTATAATTTTTTTTTTTTTTAATTTTAAGTCATCGAGTTCATGTAGTACCAAAAAATAGTTTTTAAACATCTTAGTTGTTTTGTTTTTTGAACATTTCATGAGCGATTTTAAAAATTTTTTATCTTGTGTTATTTGAAACAAAATTGTGCACAGAATGAACGTTTTTTTATTTTGAATTTCTCATCATTATATTGTTTTTAAATGTGTTAAAGTCCATGAAAAAATAATTTTTGACTTTAATTTCAAATATTTTTTGGATTACGACCAAAAAATTTTGAACTTCCGCAATTATTGTGAGCATATGTTATAAATTGAACTAAGTAAATTTTTATTGCTTATATACCAAAAATTCGATTTTAAACTATAAATAAAATAATATTTCATTTAAAAAGACTAATACGATAAAAAGTTACATCATCTATCAAAATAAAGAAATTTCATCGAATTTGACAATTTTTAAAATATAATATAATGATAAGGAATTTAGAATAACAAATCTTTCTGTGCATAACTTTGTTATAATACAATAAAAGATTTTGAAAATCAAGAATTGGGACCTAAAATTTCATATGTCCTAAAAACCCTTTTTTTCACTGTGGACGGTAGGCTCAAAACAGTTTTAGGTTGCATGAAAATGACGATGAAAAGTGTAAATGCCACTGTATTCAGGATTGATCATACATCAAAAAATGCTTGAATTAAAATCCTAGCTGATCCTTTTTTGAAAATATCGATATTTTTCATTACTTCAGACTGGACCAAAAATCTTTGTAATTTTTAATCAACGACAGTACAAAAACTGGACAAATGATATAAAATCTTTTTGTGTTAGTGTATCATTCGATACTTTGGCTAAACGATCAGAAAAGATTTTTTATTGTTGATATTAATGGTAAATCTGTTTAGTTATTATAAAAGTACACAAACAGGGATTTAATTATTATTCTCATATTGTCTTCGATATTTTGACATTGCTACAACCTGGAGGCTTAGCATGCATTACAATTTTACATTTAAGGTAAAAAAAACCTAGTTTGACAGATAAAAATAATAAATTTAGCATGCCATAGCCTCCAACTAGGAGAAATACAGAAATAAATTGTTCAAACTTCTATATCCTTTAAAATATTAAAGTCCTTTAACCTTTAACGAAACCGTGGATGAAAATGTAAGTATGCAGTTTCCTATACATAGTCACTACTATCACTTGTATATAGTTTCGATCATTGGTCATAGTTGGTGGGTGTCGCATGGTGTCATATACTTGATATTGGGTAAAGGATTTCAATTACGAACGTTAGTTTTTACAGGTTTTCTGAATCAAACCTGGTTTTAGAGTTTATTTTGGAATAACTTTCTATTGAAGTTATAGGTTGTTAAAATTGAGTCAAAATCGGAAAATAAAAATAATCTACTGTTTTAGTAAAAACAAAAATTATCTGTGAAAAAGTCTTAGAAACTCAAAAACTAATGATGCAGTTTGATTCCTCGTGTCTGAATTAAAGTAGCTTAATCTGCCACACCAATTTTCCAAGACCTTGTTAATGCTTTCGGGCTATAGCTCAGGCATTGCTTTAATGATATTAGCCTTAAGTGTTTGAATCGCTTCTGGATTAAAATAATCTATGATTTTAAAATTAACTTGTATATGGTCCACCCTCTATATCATTAGACACGAGGAAAAGTGTAACGTATTAACATTCAATTCTGGAGCCATGTCCGTCTGTCTGGGCGGCTGGCTGGTGTGTTGGGTAACTCGAGTAAACTTTACTGATCCTTTTATAGATTTAACAGTTTTATTATTTTCCAAAATTTAGTTTGAACTTCCTAATGAAAAACATAACTTCCTAATGAAAAACTAGACGATATTTGAATTTGGTCAGTTAATTTATCTTACAACAATAGGTAAAATCTCAGAAAACCGAAATATTTTCTACAACCCTTTTGTTACCTTCAATACAAATTGCAACAGCACTAAAAACAGTACAAATTTCGCGCAATCTTATCGCTTATTGAACGTTTACTTACGAACAAAAAATGGCCTCGTTCTGACTACTACTTCTTCTAATACAAGGTAGTCTAAATTGTCCCTATAATTTCAAGGAACTCTTTGTTAAAATATCCACTTGAATTTTGGAGAATGAACATAGGGTGAAAGTTCTTATCAGTTAGTGAAATTTCTGTACTGTTTTTTTTTTATTTTCATATATTACGGAATTTTGACAGATTTTCCAAGCTGTAGGGGGGAAGGGGCAGCTGCCCCCCCTGCTCCTACCTGACTACGCCCTTGGTCGATAGCCCAACAATTCCGACCACCAACCACCCCAAGGTCCTTTGTGCCACATTTAACAGCCTTCTCAGATACAACGCGCACGCCACAGCTATCTGCAACAAGATTAGAAGTAGGAACAAGCTCTTGGGGAACTGACAAAGGTGAACTATGCAGATCCAGTGTGGTCACCGAATGTGAGCGACTCGCAGTGGAAGAATCTTCAGACATGCCAAAATGCCGCCCTGAGAATTGCGACGGAGTGCCTCCTCATGTCATCTGTGGATTACTTACATGAGGAGACGAAGGTCATACCCGTGCGCCGACACAATTTCCTTCCAGTAGTACCTGCTTGGATGTTACCGGTCCAGCCATCCCAACCACCATCTAATGGATAGGATCCCTCCTCCAGGCAGGTCAGGAAAGAACTTCATGATCTAGAGCGCGAGATCCAACGGAGAGAAAGCCTCTAGATCAAAGAGCATTTCAGACAGGATTAGCAGACATTCACACAGACACAGTCGTGGAAGCAGCGAATAACTACAGAGTGAATGTCGTGCTCGGAGAACACCCTCCATCAGTGGCTTCAGAGGAAGGGGTGTTACCGCGGCAGACGAGAGTTGTATTGGCCCAACTAAGATTTGGCTGGTGTAGCTACCTCAATTCGTACTAGGCTAGAGCTGATGGCAATACGTCGAACGCCTTCAACTGCCAAGCCAACTCAGCTTGTTCCCAGGTCTCTTTGGACCCACCCAGTGGAAGTAGCCACCTTCCTTAGCCAGGAAACTGCAATGCAGCAGAAAATTACACACAAGGCGAACCAATCAACACCTAATGGATAAACAGACACATATACTGCTACAACAATAACAACCTTCCAGCCCCAGTAATCCCGTTTGCGGCCATCATTGCCGAGCATTTTCAACAAGTAACTCGTATCTACGCCCTCCCACCAAACCAGACATCCAGAGGTGATGATTCGCCAGATTGTCATGGTAAACAGCCATATTGTTACCTTCGGGCTTAGTCCCCAAATTTTTTACCTCTATGCAGAGTTCCGGAACGCATAAATGGCATTGATACCCATCTTTAACCTTTCCTCGATATTCCTTGACCAAATTAGCTTTTGATCAAGGACAAAATCTAAGGACTTAGACTCCGTTGAGAGCTTTAGTTCTACCCTATTCAATCTCCATGACCTGTAGTCCTTTACCTTATATCAACGAGTAAAGAGAACCAATTCCGTTGTCTGAGGGTTCACTTCCATACCACATGTCTCAGCCCATCGTAGCAGCTTTCCAAGGGCAATTTGGAAAAGGGTACACATGGTTGGTAGAAATGTCCAGTTTTATACCTTTTTTGGACCTCTTAGCTTTAAAAGTACGAATTTTGAAAAATCCCTTCATTTAGCTCTCTCATTCTGTAGAATACAAGGTCATAGAGATTTTCGTGATTCTACATTTAGCCGTTTGGTCCTTTTTTTTTTTAATTATTGTATAGTTTCAATAACCGAGCCTATAGGGCCTTATATGGTTACAAATATGTACTCATAAAAAAGTACGAATTTAGTACGAAATTCGAAAAATGTCATTAAATGTATGATGCACAGTGGTGCATCCTTATAGTTACAACTAATCAAAGCAGATGTAACAGTCTTGTACATTTTCTTGAAAATTTGTAAAAGATTAACTTGATATCTCGGTGCTACTAAATTCATAGAAATCGAAAAGATCAAATGTAGTCGAATTATATATTATACCCGATTGCCACCTAAGTGTTATTATAATACATTATCCGATTATAAAAACTCCCTCACCAATTTCAAGCTGCTTGACATTACAAATGAAAAATTCTCGTTATTTATAGTTAGTTTTTCATCATTTAACTTTACTCTTCATTTTGGTATTTTGTAATGTAACAGACAATTCTAAAAGAAAAACGGATGCACATAGAATCGTGGACTTTCACGAGGTTTATCCACAAAGCGGCTCTTCACAGGTTTTGATACGGCACTTTGTCTTCTTCTACTCGCGCGGTCGTCCTTCATATATGAACCCAGGACATTTCGCATAGTCTCCATTTCACTTTCCTGTGCTAATTTCTGACTCGAAGTGGATTTGGTTTTTTTCATATGCTTCACATTAACTTCATCGTCAGTGGTTTTTTTTAAGTTTGGTTTTGATTTGCGCACGTTTTCACCCGGATTATTAGTAAGCAGCATCATAACATCCTCTTCCGTTTCGGAGGCTTTTTTCAAGTTTGGTTTTGTTTTGCGCACGTTTCCGCCTTGCATATTAGTTAGCAGCATCATAACATCTTCCTCTGTTTCGGGTTTTAAGAGGTTTTTTTGAATTTTGATCATGCTAGTGGTAAAGGCTCGTTTATCAGCTGCGTTGAGGAATTTATTAGGATTAAAGGACACCTTCAAATTGCGCTCGCCGTACGAACCATCCTCATCGTAGCCCCAATCATCGGTATCTGACGGGTCATCGCCATAATCATCGCCAGACTCAACGGCAGCTTCAGCAAATCGGTCCCCATCACTGTCGTATTCATTGTCACTGTGATCGGCGTTATATTCATGGGCTGACGATTCGTCGTTTTCATCAGGATACTCGGAGTCTTCATGATCCTCGTGTTCCCTATTGGCATGCTCATAGTCATCTTCATTTTCATCGTAATCATTCTCATCTTCATCTTCGTTTGTATTGTAGCTGGCGTACTGAGGATCATAGTATTGTTGCTGATTGTATTGATCGGGTGATGAGATCATTTGCAGAGCGTAGTATCTGCCCGTGTTGGGTTCATAGAAATGCATATTATTTTGTTTATCCAAACCTACAGGCTGAAGTTGCAGTTCATTGAAAGCACTCTGCTGAGACGCATAGTCATAATAGTCGTTATAGTTTCTTGAGTGAGATTTTCTACGCGATTTGCTTCTCTTCTGTGATGGTCTCCTTCTCCTTTTTGAACTCTTACGTTTTCTCTTACGATCAACGTTTTGAGAACTAGCTACCGGGGTTTCAATGATTTCCTGTGCGCCGGCATTGAAAAGCTGACCCAAAGAATTGGTCATATTCCATCTGAAGGGGGATATATTTCTCATTAGAGTTGCCCAGTACCTTTGTATGGCGTTTGTTTGGGTGGCTTCCTCATCGTTGCCCGCACTGCGTGAAGCGGGAAACATGCGAATAGCAATACCATTAGGATATGCGTATCCACCGAATGCATCGTAAGGCACAGTTTTGGCTAATGACAGCCCAAGCCATGATAGAGATAATATGATAATTATCTGGAAGGAAATCAATTAATATTTGTTAAAGAGTTATTAATAGTTGTAAATAATGTATCTATAAATATTGCTAGCTAGCTTGAAAGGATCACATAACTTTTGGTTTGATCATACACTCTTAGGAAAAACTTAATCTAATCTACGTACTGGAATAATCACAAATTGTCAATAAGGTTCCTAGTTATCGTTTGAAATGAAGAACTAAGCCAGTTCCGTTTGCCTGGTTGGTCGGTTGGTGTCATTTGACAAAAAGGTGGCAGTGATTTGTTTGCTGAGTATGGAGAAACACCTTACCAGAGTCTATTCACTGCCATCTATTTGTGAAATTTCATCAACTGTCATTTAATTGCCTACTAGTTAGAATTGTGCACATCAGTCTCTCATCAGATTAAGACTATTCTTCCCGTAAACTTCAATTTGCATAAAGTGCATTCACTGACATTTGTTCTCATTAGTTTTGTTCTCTATTCGATGCGTGATTGTTTTGAAATAAGTCGTCTCCTGCAAAAGCCAACATAAATGTGCAAGTTGTCTAAGAAAATTATTTAAAATCATGTAAAAGTGTAACGGGAATGTGTTATTATAACTTGTTGTGCAGTGAAATTAAGAAAAAATTGCCATTTGGTCTCTCGGTCGGTGCCTACTGCCAAAAATGTTTCTACGAAAACATGATAAATGTTTGTAAGAAGTGTTGGTAGTAAAATAAAGTTAATAATTTTTTTAGTAACAAATGTTATTTTTTTTCGATAAATGATAGTGGTGGTGCAATAATCTTTAATTTGCAAATGTGTTGCTACTGCCTGCCGGATGCTATGCAGTCATATGTTTATAGTATTGGCCAAGCGTTTATTTCGCTTTAATTTTGTCTGTTGGCTTCGTTCGGTTTGATGTGTTGTGTGCTGCGTCTGTTCGATTTTCGGGTTAAAAATTCAACGATCGTTCGTCATGTCGGTGGAACAGTGGTTTGCTTGGTATTTCTTTGCTTGGTATATCTCTCTCTCTTTTGGTATATCGGCTATGATGACAACATAAGCAACAACTCAAAGGCGTATTATTTGTATAAAAAACCAACATAAAACGAAGATATACAATTTTGGCAGAGACCGTAACGGTTACAAATTTTATTTATAAAAGTTCCTCTTTACCGGTCTATTCTGAAGTGGTTACAATAGTCACCACGGTTACAATAGACTACTTTGGTTACAAAATCAAAAAATCGGTATTCCGAATCCTTATTACCGTAACAATTGTTACAAAATTTTTACCTGCCAAAAAGGAGGTAACAAGGTAGTTTCAGCTCTTTGGAATACTATTTTGAGATGTAAAAAAAATTAAATTATTGAAGTCGTTGGTAAAACACTTTAAGCCCTATTTTGCTATGAAAATGTAGTGGACAAATGTGTGGAAAGGGCACAATCGCCAAGAAACCTGTGGGACGGCTGTGACCAATTCTCCATGACACAGTATTTGTCCAACATTTTCGACTGTCCACTTATCTGGGATATGTGTCGTCTCCTTAAGCTCAGTCAAATGTGTAAAATATCTAAAAATTAAAAATATGTTTACTTTTCTCTGTATTGTGTTTTAATTTTTTGTTTTTTAAATTCGAAAATAAGCTGGGAATTGTCAATAATTTATATTTCACCACAAGGTGAACTTTTCCTTGTTACTAAATTACCAGAATACCCGTAACAAGAATTGGTTTCAAAATTGTAACAAATTTAGAGTGACAAATTTTTGTAACCAAATTATTAGAATAGGGCCGTTAAACGTTAGTTTTGATTTTTATTGTTTCTCTCCGAATATAAGAATTATTTTTGATTTATATATTTCACTAGACCATACGTCTACGGTGAAAATCGAGCTTCCACATTTTGACATGAAGTTTTTTCTCAAACCTTATTTTTTTGTTTAGTATTGGATCGAAAATTTCAATTGGCTGTTATAGGCCAAAATAACTAAAAAGAACGGTACAAAAAGTGGTGAATTTTCTACATTTTCGACTTTTTGACCATGAAAACGAAGTTTTTTCTAAATAATATGTTCAGAGAAATTGTTGCCCGAGACAATAGCAATAACCTGACTTTTGGAAATAAGTCCAAGTTTTAAACAGTTTGCAAAATATGAGCCCAAGAAAATTTACAAATTTTCCAAAAAAAATAAAGTTTGAAAAAAAACTTCAAGTCAAAATGTGGAAGCTCGATTTTCACCATAGACGTATAGTCTAGTGGACTTTTTTGCTTATATCATTTGATACGACCCAAAAGTGTAACACATAGAAGGAGTCACTTTAGACCCTAGGTTTCTTTGAACCAAATTCGATTTATGACATTTTAAGTCGTTTGAACCATGTCCGCCTTTCTGTCCGGCTGGTACGCACGATAACTTTCGAAAAACGCAACCAAATATTTTGAAATTTTGTACAAGTTAATATTTTCCCGCCCCTTCTGGTACCTCCCATACAAATACATCATTTCGCCCACTTTAGAAATCGTGTAATAATATCAATACACCCAACGGGATCGTGTACCCAAATTCCATATTAAGTAAAAATATAAAGTTTTGGGAAAAAAACTTAAATTCTAGCCGCGCCCCTTCTGTTACTCCCATACAAATGTAACACTCCGCCCACTTTAGAAATCGAGTGATAATATCAATATAATAGAAAATTTTATTTTTTACTCAGGGTGTGGGTATATGTTAGTCGCCTTTCCCGACTGAAACTTTCTTACTTGTTTTTTTTTTTGGTCAATAAATCATTTTATGTGGAAGGTACCAGAAGGGGCGCACAGTGGCATTTCGGCGAAAAAAATAGGGTTTTTCAACTTTCCAATTTCAAAATTTTTATGATTTGGCTTTGTAAAGAAATATTTGGGTAAGAAAAATTCAACAAGGTTTTTTATGAAAACTTAAATTTTGTAGTTAAAAAAAATAACTTGACTGCTGTTAGTTTTTTTAACTACAAAATTATTCAATGAAATTAGATTAAAATTATTGTTCAAATAAAGAACTTTCTGTCTGTGTAAGTTTATAGCTATGGATTTTGTTTTATTTTTTAGTGAAAATATAGTACTTACTCTTTTATAAAAAAAAAATTATTGAAATTGGAAAAGTAAACTAATTATTATAATTTAACAAAAATTATACTAAAAAATATCACTTTTCAAAAACTGGAAAAAAAACTTTATGTGCTTTGCCTTGCTTAGCCCTCTTACTGTAAAAAAATGAAAGGTCCGAGGGTGTACTTTCAATTAAGAAAAAAAAACCGCCAAATACCGACCCTTTTAATAACATCGATTTTAATGCATGCATTTGTGCGATATTTTTGGTGTATTTGAAGGCTAATATCTTTCGCGGAGAGTTGTTGGGGATAATATCTTCATTTGTATGGAGACAACACATGTTTAACTTTTGAATAACAACTTAAATTTTTTAACTTATATTAAATTTTCATATGATTCTAGACAGGAAAGAAAAACACCTAAAATTTTCATCTTTCAATGGGCGTAAAATCTAAAGTAGGCGTGGCATCCCCAATATGTTTATTTTTTTTCATAAGGAGAACTCAATTGGGAAGTGTCCCGAATTTCGAGTCCCTATGTCCAAAAATAAAAATTTTGGCAAGTGCAGTTATATGGGAGGTGGATGTGGCAGTAGGCGGTTTTCCAAGATTTTTTTCAAAATTTCTTAATTTAGCCCAGAGAAGTGTTTCCTTAAAATGTCATTGCTGTACGATCACTCCTTTTATTTTTTTCCAGGGGCGGTGCCACTGTGGGGCGTGGTGAATTCGCCGAATATTGCTGTCAGAAGAATTTTTATTTAAATCGGTGAATATTTACTCCAGTTATCGTGTTGACCAACCAGACAGATGGCTTTATAGTCCTAAAAAGTCCTACAATGCAGTTTGTCTAAACTAGGATCTAACTCGCTACTCTCACCTATGGATGCGAGTAACAAAATTAACAGAGGGACCGCATCTATTTTACCACATCACGTCAGGTTTTGGACATAACCTTGAGAAGCGCCTTCGATGCTAAATTACAAATTCTCTCAATATACCAGCCTCCTTTACCTAGATGATAATTCTTATCACGGACTTCCTATTGGTTTACATATCATTGATATTATACTCATTTAAGTGTCAAAAATCTTGTAATGACTAGATTCAAGCGATGACCAACATCGCGAATGTTACAAGGCAAAATTAATTTTTCTGTCAAATTCATTAATCGAAATAAGGACATTCCGATTGATTTTCCAAGCTCCTATAAAAGTGACACCATTTATATATACACGTATTTATATCCGCCATACTCAGTCTGCCCATTGGTTAAGTCAAACGATTTTCCCATCCATAAAACCAATCTTCTGTGTTTGACTACCAATAAAAATTTGCTGGTTGGCTGTAAGCAATTCTTCTATTTTAGAGTTTTCTAGCACTTACTGTAATTTGTATCTTTTCCGAAAACCACTTTCCCCTACGACGAATCACATGTATGTAAATGAAAGAAAATCCTTAGAAAACTAGAGATCATTAACCATTTTTCACATTTTTTAACTTTCAGTGACTAAATATGTGTCAAGCAATAACAAATTTCGCCAAGTTCGTTATACATTCTAACTTCGGAAAGTGTATTCGATGCAAATTCATTAATATCATTATTTCAGATACTACCACTTATGACATAATGGATTTTAAAACATTTTGAACTTGGTCCTAATGCACGAATTTTGTCTTGCATATTTCCATTATTATTTTACTTTACTTATGCATTTATTTGATAAATTCAAATACACTTGATCCAACATCGACTAATTTGAATACCTGTGATTTCAACATGATTTTATCCCTTGCAGAAAATATCCGGTAAAACGTGTGAATATTGCGATCTTATCTCTTTTCCGTTTGTAACAAAACTAAATTTCATCAACTAGTTCAACGAAAGTCAAAACCTTCTAAAAAGTATTTACTTTCTTTAAAGCGGACAAAAAAGAGTATGTCAACGAATCATTCAATCTTAAGAATCGATCGTTATTTGACCATTGTGTTTGACCATTATTGGACAAAATTTGAATGTGAATACGAATGAAAGTTGATCATCATTGATCAAAAAGAAAGAAGTATTAACATAAATTTCAACACAATCGTTGGGCAGATCGTTTCCTATTAACGTACAAATAGAAAGACAGACGGGCAGAAATAAAAGATGTATTGTTCAATATACAGATCATTGTGTCAAAACAAGTTTACGCTCTTGTAACTGTGCTTTGTGGTACATCATCACATTTTATACATTTGCATTTTTGCGCTATGGTGTTGACATTTCTCTCTTCAAAGTCAAGTTACGAAGTTACGAATTTACGAATCACAATTTTACTACCACTATGTATGAATGTGTAATTTATGGTACCAGCAGCTATAACCGATATAATTTATTAAAATTTGCCAAATTTTGTGAATATTTTGTGATCAGTCATTTACGTTTGTGTCTGTTTATTTTTGTAATGGGAGGTGACGGCTGTGACTCTTATACATATTAAGATTCATTGATGGATGTCATTTTGAGTGTCATCTAGTGGGGCTATGGAAATGTAAATATGGGCGAACTGAATATTAACTAAGCATCGTCGAATCATAAAATTTATAATAGCACATTTGGCATATTTTTTTATAGTCTTCTTAATGTTTAAATAGATGGCAATGATCTTAATGTTTTTCTCAGTCTATAACATGTAGTATGTTATTATGCCGAGGTAGTTATTCTAAATAACTTTCTTATTTCAGTAAATTTGTATATGCATATTTTTATTGCGGTCATTACATTTAATGATCTTCTTATGTGAATGTTTATGAGTTCATTTCATGTATTAAGGTTAACACTTTTAACTTACTGATGTTGTTTAGACATAATGTTGGTGCAAATTTGCAAATATAATTTTGCGGGATGCAATATTAATGTATGTGTTGGCGATTTCATTTATAAAGAAAACGGCAAACAGTCTACCTTCCCATGAATACGATGTATGCAAAACTTTATTTTCGGATGATAAAAATGTTGTGTGATTGCAAAAATAATCTTGAGCGACACTAAGTTTATCGCTGTAAAATATCTAACTAAGGTGCCAATACCGATTTTCTTTGGAGATGAAAGAATATGTTTAACGAATTGTTATTTAGTAATTTAAGTTGATATGTGTGCAAATTGGCTATTTGGCCACATAGGAGTGCAACCGCAGAGCGGTCATTTTCTGTCATGAAAATAATAAATAACCTAATAAAGAAATCGGTTAAACAGTGAATCTATAAGTATCCTAATATTTGCCAAAGAAAAGTGCTAAACCCAAATTTTAGAGAAAAGCTTTTGAATTTTGTTTTTATGCCATTACGTTCAAAATACTCCAAACCATTACGATCTGAATTTCTATTTGTGTGATAAAATTAATTTAGGCTGGCAACACTCTGCCAAAGTCAATTTATTGTTAGGTGCTTAAAACTCGCTCACGCAGTTGTCTTTGTTTAAATTGCTAATTGTGAACATTAGGGGAAAAATTAAAAGAAAATAAAAAATGGAAAACAGTAGAGTAATAAAGTATAAAGAATAAAGTATAAAGAAAAACTTGCTTTTTAACATAACCTAAAAAAATGTTTCGTTTCTTGAAAGTAAGCAGACTTATAAAGCTTCGGCAAAATTTGGCAATGTAAGAGTAAAAAGAAATTAATAAAATAAGGCCTTATGAGTTTATTTCTCTTTATTTCAAACTGCGCAAAAGTGCGCGGTAATCGGATAATCGGAAAAAAGGATTATTTTTTAAAGTTTGGCTGAAGGAAAACTAAAGAAGAGAAATACGACATGATTGTAAAGTATGTGTTGAAAAAAAATTGGTGATGCTAAAATTTCGATGAGGAACACTAAATAGTGTGCCGCATAAAAGTTATACTAATATGTTTATCGTGCCTGCTACCAATAAAGTCAAACATATTACAAACATTGTTTTGAAACATCTACAATTTTCTAAAAACTATACCCTTGGTTGCCAATGACAGCTACAGTATATAAGGTTCTAAAACATTCAAAGGACATTATCGAATATACAGTTCTATCAGTTGGTTCCTTCAGAGAAAGGCATAATGCTCGAAAAAACAGCCGCAGGAATTATCTTGCCTTTGTTTTTAATACAGCTCAGGATTCATCCGATCCACTTATATTTTCGAAGAATTCACAAAAGTGCAATCAGCAACGAAAACCTTTCACAATTTCCACATGAAGCAATTTAACTGTTAAGCTTTGAAATGACGATCGGGGACATTGATGTAGACAATGAATATGCTTTTGTCTGAAGAATCTGCAAGCATTTTTCAGAATTTATGTTTAGATAGCGAATTGAACTAATTTATTTTCTTTAATGTCAGCCCTCAGATGGGTTAATGGTCGTTAATCGGTTAAAATCTCTTTTTGATATGTTTGATTTATACATTTTATTTATATATTTTATAGCGTTTCCTGTGCCTTTGGATTCTATTACTGCGATATTTTCGCTTCAATTGATTTCGCACGGCAATATTGGTCATTTGACCTATAATGCAGTGACTTAATAATATTGCACAAAAGTTTAACTTTAGGAATGGATCATACATATAATTTTATTAATTACAAATGTTTGCTAGTCAATTAAAATTTATGTTAGTAACATTATAAAACATACAAATTTACAAAAACTGAGTTCCTGTTATTTCTATTTTTTATACATGCAATAAGTACATACACTGTGGTGCAAAAATGAGCCAATGTTTTAAACAAAGAAACATAAGTAATAAAATTTTTTTTATTGTTTATTAAATTATTTTCAGACTTTTTGTTAAATTTAAAATATGAATCTGTAAAATATGTAAATCAATAAAGAAAATATAACTTACATAACTAAGTATATTCAAACAAAACATTTTCTAAATCAGACCATTGGCACACTTTTGCTCCAAGGTTTTTCTCATCTAAATTTAATATTTAATCCAGTACTCTTTTGTTTTTTTCATCTAATCCATCCTATTTGGCGTATATTAACAAAGTTTAGCAACGTTATATACAGGAATTATGTTTCATTCAGTTTGAACCCTCTCCCACAGCTCATTACTACTTTTCCGGGTTTCTTCGTATTCTGCCAGCCCGTGCTTTGGATAAGCCCACAGTTTTCGAGCCGGTTCAAATCTGGAATCTGCGGCGGCCACTCCCTGACCCCAAACACCTGAGAACTATGCCATTCCTTGAAAGTTTTACAGAATGTTTTGAGTCGATGTCATATTAGAAGATTACATTCTCTGGTCTTTTTGGCAAACTGAATGAAACATAATTCCTGTATATTATGTTACTAAACTTTGTTAACATACGCCAAATAGTATGGATCAGTTGAAAAAAGCAAAGGAATATTGTATTAATTATGTAATTTAGATGAGGAAAACCTTGGAGCAAAAGTGTGCCAATGGTCTTATTTGGAAAATGTTTCTTTTTAATATACTTATATGTGGTTTCCATTAGCCTGCGTTTGGTTATCGCGTTAACGATTTATCGAAAATGAACGCATGGTGTTTCCACTGTGTTTTGCATCCGCGTTCACATCCAAACAGCTGATTGAGTAAGGTATTGCGCGTAATGGGTATGTGCAGAGCAAGCAGCGCTGCATATTTCATGGATAATGCACGAAGCGTCTGGTGATTTGTAAGTGTGGAACAATTTTCATTGATTTCAAGTAATTCTTTTTAACTTTTATTTAATAGCTACGTTATGGTAACTCTTGGGAGAGAAGCCTGTCTCAGAATTCGGACGATGTGTTTCAAGAAAGTTTCCGTGTAGAGAGGAGCATATTTCAAATGTTAGTACAGCGCCTTCATGCACTGACCAAGGAAGACACTTCATTTCGGCTCGCTATCCCGCTAGAAAAGCGTATCGCTGTTTCCCTCTACAATTTAATGTTTATGTTTATGCTAAACAGCTGTTTTAATAGGGATGTGGAATTTGCAGTTCTGCCATTAATAGGTATGGGTGGGTTTCGATTGCAAAAATAGTCGAATTTATAGTAAACGCGACTTCGTCCAATATGAACGCAACTTTTTCCCATACTTAACTGCCTATGCTTTTTGTATAGGCTTAAACGCGCGTTCATTGATTTTTGGATGTGGATGCGGCCGTAGTGGAAACAGTATATTACAGTTGTGTTAGTTAAATTTTTGTTATTGATTTACATATGTTACAGATGCATATTTTTAATTTAACAAAAGGTTTGAAAATAACTTAATAAAAACTAAAAAAAATATTTAATTACATACTTTGTTTAAAACATTGGCTCATTTTTGCTCCACAGTGTATATATGTGAATATTTTGTTATTTTTTTGCGTTTCTTTAAATAAAATGCACTTTCAAGTCTACCGATATTTTTTGTCGATTCTACCGAATCAAAAAAAAATAAGTGTGCACCCTGGTCATTACCCAGGATAAAGTTGGATCTTTGTTATTTGAGAGAGCGTTTGTCTTTAAATCGCTTGTTTAGCGGACAGTAGCGGCAGTTTGCAACCAATACTCGTCTCTTAATATTCAGGCTGACATTATTATTTTTCACGCATTATTATATTATTTCACGCAGCGTCCCAGACGAGTAGACTCTTTGTTCGTTGAAACAAATAACTCGGTTTTGTCCTGATTTATCACCAGACGCGGTAACATCCCGCAATCCACGGCCAATGATATCTATATCATCGACATACGCGACCAACATATGACTATTGTTGAGGATGGTACCATTCCTGTTTACTGCAGCCTTCCGCATGATCATCTCCATTAAGATGTTAATGAGATCGCAAGACAGACTATCGCCTTGTCTAAATCCTCGCTTGGTACAAAAAGGCTCTGACATATTTTTGCCAATTTTCACTGAAGACTTCGTGTCAGTCAGTGTCATCCCGCAAAGTATTGGAGTGTCGAATGCAGCTTTGTAATCGATGAAGAGATGATAGGTGTCGATCTGCATTTCTTGGGTTTTCCAGGATTTGTCGCAGTGTGAATATCTAGTTTGTCGTGCTTTTACCAGATCAAAAGCCGCAATGATAAGGTTCGCCAGAATGTGCTTTTGTCTTTTACATATTACACTAGAAAGGACCGTGTATGCGATGGGTAAATATCTGACCCTACGATAGTTGGTGCACACACTTAGATCGCTTTTCTTAAGCAAATGACATAGAACACTCAGATTACCATCATTTATGAACCGATGCAAGCACGTTGTCAACTGATCACCGCCTGCCTTATAAAGCTCAGTCGTCACTCCATCGGCTTCCGCAGCTTTATTATTTTTAAGCCGCGCAATTGCCGTGCTGATCTCGTTTTGGCTCGGTGGTGGACAGTCTACTCCATCGTCGATGAATGGTGCGATTTAGTCATTTATGCTGCCTTCGGGAACGAGAAAAGATTGAAAGTGTTCCCTCCATATTTGCAGCAGATTTCCGTCTCTGTCCTTACATGTGGAGATCCCTGTTCCAAAACCTTTACTTTTTACCTTTTGGTAGAACTTTCGGGCCTCACCTCTATCCTTGTAGTTTTCGATATCCTGGCTCTCTCTTTTCTTCCACAGACGCTTTTTCCGTCTGAACAGGCGTTTCATCTCCCACCTTTTCTCTTTATAACGCTCCGTCACCGCACGCGTCGCCATTGGCTGCATTTTTGCCTTGTATGCAGCATCCATTTCCACAGACATTTCGCGACATTCATCATCGTTCCAGGGCTTGCCTGAGCGTGGTTTTTCATAACCCAGTACTGTCGTTGCGGCAGTGGTCATAGAATTCGCAATATGCTGCCACTGTATGTCGGGAACATCAGAACTAGTGGGATTTGTTTGGAGTAATTAAGAAAGTTGGTTGGATGGGGCATTGGCTGTCTCAGTGGTATGCAGCTTTGTGATGTCTAGCTTCCTTTGCGTTTGATTACGAGTGTTTTTAGCACTACTTAATCGTGTACGTACCCTGGCTGCAACTAGGTGGTGATTCGAGTCAATATTGGCACCGCGCATCACACGTACGTCCATAACGCTTGAGTCATGCCTTTCATCAATTACCACGTGATTAATCTGATTTCTTGTATTTTGATCGGGAGATATCAAGGTTGCCTTGTAGATATCTTTATGCGGGAATCTGGTTCCACTCACAACCATGTTTCTTGCCGACGCGAAACTTACCAGTTATCGGAGGTGTTGTTGTGTAGCCTGAATTTTCCGACTGCTGAACCAAGAGCATTTCCCTTCCAATTTTAGCATTAAAATCTCCCAGAACAATTTTATGCGGATGCGAATAGTGGCTATTCGGTTACTTACGGGGTTAAACCGTGAGACCAGGTGTCAAAGTCTCTTGCCGACTATGAAACCACATCCAAATTCCTGTCTTTCGCATGGCAGCTGTGAAAAATGTCACAGTTCTTTCGTCGTGTGTATCCCTGTCCCGTCCATCTCATTTCCTGTATGGCGGTGATGTCAGACTTGTATTTGTCGAGGACATCCGCCAGTTGGATAGAGGCACCATCTCTGTATAGAGTTCGGACATTCCAGGTGTATATCCTTAAATCATGGTCCCTATATCATTTGAGGGGATCGTCAACATTTTGGGGGTTCTTGTTTTTTCTTTACTTCGTGTTTTCATAATAATTGTTTTGTTTAAGGAGTGGCTTATTAGGCCACCGCGCCCGATCCTAGTTTCTTGGGGTTGCCAAAACCACCAAGAGAGCCTGTGTTGAGCTTCAGTAACTTATGTTACCTACTTCCTAAGACGCATCGGTGGTAGCATGCCGATTAGGTTACTTAACATTTCGCCTTCTCACATTTGCTATCACTGAACGGATGTTCAGTGGCATTGCCCGGGGAATACGTGATCTCTCGGACGTTGTGAGCTGCTTGGGAACCTCTAAAGAGAGCTTCTGGTTATTCCCAAATGAATAACAATCAGAAAGACTCAGATTAGAAAATTGCCCATTCGTCAGATCCATTGATTTCAAATTTACGCAAACCACAAAACAACTCAAAAAGAAGGATGTTGATTATGATACTTTATAACTTTTGTGAGAACATTGTATACCTTGCACCTTAGATTCATCTAGCAGTTCAGAAAAACTGTTATAAACTATATTAGTAGTTTTGTTGTTTTTGCATTATAATTAAAAAAAAAGACAAAAAGTTATAAAAACAACTTAAAATTTTTGAAAACGTAATAAGGGCAAAAATAATTGTTAGAAATATTTTTTTTTTTTGAAAAATTAAATAAATAAACGTTTAATGTTAAAGTTAAACATATTGTTAAGGCCAAACGAAAGTGAAATATTAAATATATTAACTGTATCATGTTCTGCTGAATGAAATTAACAATGTCTAAAATGTAAAAAAGGGTGCAACTTTCAAAATAAACAAATATAAATATATTTAAAAAACCAGTACAGAAATTTTAGTCAGGTAAACTGACTGAAAAATACCATAACCCAATATAAGATATTGTTAAAGTCTTGAGTTATTCAAATTAATAGATTTTTAATTAAAATAAAATTACTTATGTATAATTTTTCCCCTGCTTGTGGTGAAAAATCGTCCAAAACTTTACTTATTTGTGTAGGAGGTATAGGTGCCGGTTTGAAATTTATGTGAGAAATATTAATTTTTCAAAAAAATTTGATTTTGATAGGGGGTACCAAAAGGGGTGAACCGATACAGTCCTTATTTATTCCTGACTTAAATTTTCATACGTACAACTTACGAAAAATTTGACTGAATTCAGTGTACTTACAAAAAAAGATATGTATGTAAGACTATGGGGGTGAGTTTGGTGCTTTGTATTGGAGATACCAGAAGGGGTGTGTCAAATAGTTAGTTTTTCTGAGTTTTCGCCTCCTATCACAATAACCGACTAATTTTCATTACCCCTCAAATATCCGTTTGGAAGTTATGGGAGAAATATTAATTTTTCAAAGGTACCAGAAGGGGTGACCCGATATAGTCCATATTCACTCCTGATTCATATTTTCATAAGCGTACAAATTACGCATAATTTGACTGAATTCAGTGTACTTACAAAAAAAAGATATGTTTGTAAGACTATGGGGGTGAGTTCGGTCATTTGTATGGGAGGTACCAGAAGGGGTGTGTCAAATAGTTAGGTTTTCTGGGGTTTTTCCTCCTATAATTACAGAAATTAATGGATCAATTTTCATTACCCCCCGATAGTCCGTTTGGAATTTTCCAAAAATAGGTTATTTTTTTATTGGAGGCACCAGAAGGCGTGAACCGATATAGTTCATATTCATTCCTGAGTCTCATTTTCATAAGCGAACATCATTCTCAAAATTTGAGTAAATTCAGTTCACTTACAAAAAAGATATGTATGTAAAACTATAAGGGCAATTAGGTCATTTGTATGGGAGGTACCAGAAGGGATATGGCAAAGGTTTCGGTTTTCTTAGGGATTGTCTACTTTTGCAAGATAAATAAACTGACCAAATTTAAATATCCTACGATCGTCCGTTTGGAAGTTATGAAAGAAATATAAATTATCCAAAAATAGGTAATTTTGTATGGGAGGTACCAGAAGGGGTGGGGCTATTTTGCCCATTTACAATCCCATAAGTTGGTTTTGAAAAATATTAATACTGGTAAATTTTCATACCGATCCGTTAAGGTTTACTCGAGTTATCCTGCGACCAGCCATCCAGCCAGACGGACATAGCTCAATCGTCTTAAAAAGTCCTGAAGCGAATTGGTCTTAAGATACTTGGGGTCTAACTCGTCTCCTTCTATGCGTTACACTTTTTTTCGTATCAAATGATATATACCCTTAAGGGTGATGGTATAAAAAATATTTGTTTAAAATTGTTGATTATTCTGCTTTAAACTAAAAATAAGTATTACGGAAACAAAAAAAAAAATTTCTAAGCGCTATTAATTAAACGGCGCTAGATGAGCCTTTTCGCCCACTGTGCAAAGTGCGTTGGAGTGGTATAGGGTGATCAGTTCGGTTTTCAGAAACCGGCTACTCGGTTTTTTTCACTCATAAAAACCGTCGGTTTTTTTTAAATCCCTGTTTTTCGAATATCGAATAATCCGGTTATTTTTTGTCGAATCTCGGTTTTTTGGCGTTTGATCCTTTTTATTTAAATTCATTCATAATTGTATTAAATGTGTACTCGTACATGTTTTTTTCCAGCTTCTGCCGGCTTCTGAGACTACAATATGGGAAAAAATATATGATTCCTATCTATCCAAAAAAGAAAAGTTAAAGAAAAAATTGATTTACTTAAAGCAGAAAAACTAGCTCATCTCTATTGTGGTCGATGAATGGTCGGATATATCTTACATAAAATACATAAATGTTACTGTGCGAACACTTGATCCCGAAAGCAAAACGTTCAAAACCAATTATCAGTAAATTTATATGAAATTTTAAAAAGACGTATATCAGAAAGACGTATTCAAACACTGAATACTCTCATTTTGTATTTAAGTACGAGTAAACTCCCAATTAGTGACGCATTTTTAAAAAAATCAAGTAAAAATGAAATAGTTAGCGTCCATTTTGTATTCACGATTATTTACAGAAAAACAAGATTCGTTTACAGATTTAAATGGCGAAATGATCGTTGATGCCACTGAAGATACTATAGAAACAGAACTAAATAAAGCTATAAAAAACGTTCAAAATCCTAAAACTACCATTAAAAACTCTACCAAAAATTTTCTTTTGGAATATTTTTTATATATGAATAAGATTATTAAATGCCTTGTACACAATAAGTCCAACTGGTACATTGAGTGAGAGTGCATTTTTAATGGCAAGTTTTATAAAAATCAAAGAAAAAAATAGTTATACACCCAAGCACTTAAATTGTATCTTATTTCTTAAATGTTACTTTAGGGAAAACTAAAGATTAAATTAAATATATTTTTATATAGTCAAGTATTTACAAATGAATTGTTATGTTTTGTTTGTCTTTGTTAAATACCAAACTGATCTCAGTGATGTTTTGCATTGTAATTATAATTAAACTAAAATTATACTTTTTTAAGTATATTTGAATTATTTTCTGTTATTTTTCAATGAAATTTTTTGTCAAAAATTGTGTTTTAATTTGTTATTTGGCATACATTTGAAAACCGGATTATCCGGTTTTTTGTGAATTTCAAAAAAAGCAACCGGTTTTTTTTAAATGCCATTTTTCGAATAATTCGAAAACCGGTTTTTGCAAAAACCCGAATAATTGATCACCCTAGAGTGGTAAAAGATAAGTGGTCGTTTTACAACAGGTGTTCCCCGCTGGGGCTTAGAGAAATATGTTTACATTCTGCAGCAGTGTGCATTTAATAAATAAAAACATTAGTATTAGTCACTATTATCGGAAGGGGCACATACGAAGCGGTTGGAATGCCCTGTTTAACAATGTTGTAACAAAAAATTTAAGTTAGTGGTTTATCCTAAAGGTTTAAAGGTATAATTCACAATACTTCAGCCGAGTTATCGGGAGACTAATGTACAAATCGGAAGCAAATTGATAATTCACAATATAACTGTACATTAAAGCCAAGGTTACAATAAAAAATAATGATAAAAGATACAAATTCAAATATGTATCTAAACGATAGTTTAGACACGACTAATGATTTGCATTTAACAAACTTAACATTTCTCGATATTAAAATTTCACTTCCTTCAAACTGTATATTACATTCCTCATACGTATGTAATTCATTCATTCCACAAATACCTTTTTAAAAACGGTAACATGCAGATAATATCTATAATATTACAAAAGTTCAATGCCCCAATCAACTAAGTCTGAAGCTAATAACAACTGCAGACATGTCTTGTACGTAAATGGTGCATATTTGTACACATTTACTTACTTCTATTTTTGTACTGACAACATTCTGCAGTAGTTACTCTAAACGCTAGGATGATTTATAAAGTTTTGCATGATACTCGATTACAACAAATAACAAAACAATTTTACAAATGGTGCCATTATGACTGACAGTAAATTAAACCAACAACTTTACGTACAATGAATATTGTTTACACACTCTCAAACACACACACAGTGAAATGTGTTATTTACGATAAATAACAAACATTTTATAATACCACGAGAACTATTAAGAGCCACCTATAGTGCTTACTTGCGCTTATTGTGTACATACGTATATATCAGATGCAGGTGCATTGACACCACCAGCTGAACGTCAACATGACACATTGGTGGTCAACATATTGTGGAGTGTTACAGCGTGGAGCTCCTTCTTCATCAGGCAATTGGTGAACGCGTGCGCTGAACAATTGTTTTCACCAACAAAAACATAAACAAAACATTTAACAAGTGTTTGTCAATGAAAGAAAGAGAGGGAGAGAGTGAGTGAGTTAGCTCGTGAGCTCGTGAGAACGCTAAACAATTGGTGTGTGTGTGTGAGTAAGTCAAATGCGTGAGAGGAAACGGAAGTTGTACTAAAACAGCTGAGAGAACAAAGATTTTGGAAAAGTTATATTATTGTTGCCATTACAAGATAGGAGGTAAAAACAACATATTGTGTATTTATTTATGAAGTAATGTCATCATTTTCCTATGAAAGCCTTTCAAACAAACGTTTTCAAATCTGATTTTTAAAAAAAATTGTCGAAAAATAGGAAAAACTTTTTGTGAAAATGGTAGAAAATTATTTTTAAAAATTAAGAAAATTTAATAAAAGTTATCACCAATTTCCAATTTCCTTCAACATCTAAATTTAAATCAAATAAATTAATTTTTTTATAGAGCTTAATTAAAAATTAAATTAAATAAATTTTTAATTGTTTTCGCATGTATTTATTTACGACAAGTGGCAACTCTGTTCTTAGTCTAAACTAAAGAAAAAGAGAGAGAGAGAGAGAGATTGTAAGATACATTGAGCTCGTTGTTTTGAGAAAAGATGTGATTGAGAAAGCTTCACACATCCCAGACATTGGGAAAAGTCAATGAAAACTGTAGTTACCTTCAGTTCGTGTTGAGACCCCTAGATATGAAAACGCTGAAACGCAAATATAAACGGAAAAGCGAAAATACATAGTTGTGTATTATAACTAAAAGCAAAGCAAAGCAAAAAATAGTGTTATCCTAGAAATACTAAATACAAAGCAAGAAAAAAATTCTATACATCTGAAGCAAACAAAGCAAAATCTTTTAAAATATGTTGTGTGAAATTTAAGGTAAAATAGTAAAGTCCCCAAATGCTTATAATAAAAAATCCTAAGGGGTTATGTTAATTTTATGTAGAGAGAAGAAAAAAAATTGTGAATTGTGTGCGATTGATAGCAGTGATTATCCTCATCATCATCACCGTTGCCGTCGTCGTCGTCATCATCACAATACCAATCGGTGTTGACCACCAGCAAGGTTAAATTTATACCCAGCCAGAGGGAAAATCGGTAATGTTACTTAATATATTTGTTTTTTTGTTTTGTGCATTTAAAATTTTTCACTTTGTGCCACAATAAGAAAATAACAATTCAATTAGTTAAATAATAAAACACAATTGTTTGAGGTAAACGGTATCAAAAAAAAAAATCTATGGCCGTGTGTGTATGTACACGCGATAGTAAGTATTCACATGTAAAAGATGAAGGGTATTAAATATCCACTTAACCAGGAGGTGGTAGAACAAACAACAACAACAAGAAAAACACAAAATTTGTGTATATGTGAAAATTTTGATTACATATTAAACACACGCACACACACGCAAACGCCACTCACACTGTGCAAAAGGACTGTCAAATAGACAAAAAAAAAATAAAATAACATGAGTATGGACGGATGGACGGACGGACGAGCCGATACACTAACAGACAGTTGGGCAGACCTACCCGAATCTATTTTGTATAAATTAAGCAAAATACCTAAGTAGTTGTCATGTTTTTTTTTGTTGTTGTTTTCTTTTAACATTGTTTAGTATTTACGTTAAGTATCCATAACATGACAGCTTTACGCAGTCCTTCCCAAACGGCAAGTCAAGGGTCGGCCATTGTAAAAACGTTACAGGGAGGAGAAAATTATTCATAAGTAGAATTCATTCATAAATTACCACATAGTTTATGTAGCTCAGTGCAAAAGCTGCAAACTTCATCCTAAAATTAACACAACGACCAATTATGTAGTTCAGCTCTTCCCAATTAGCAGCAGGACACGGAATGATTTTGAAAATAATTTCATTCTAAGAAATAAACACAATTCGTGTTTTCGTTTGTCATACCCGCGACTAATGCAACGACAGTAGCATAACAAAACAAAAAGAGATTCAAATTATTAACAATCATATGTACAAATAACATTAAGTAAGTTCGCGACTGACTCCCCAGGAGCTCTAAAGAATTAAACCAGAATCAAGTGGGTGTTACAGTTTCAAGCTCAACACAACGTTCCAAGCTCAACACAGCAGCCCCAAGAAACCTTAAACAAAACCAATTATTATGAAAGCACGAAGAAAAGAAAAAGAAGAACCCCTCCCCCAACCCCACAAACGTTATAAGGACCATGAATTGAGGATTTGCACCTGGAACGTCCGAACTCTCGACAGAGAAGGTACCTCTATCCAGCTGGCGAATGTCCTCGACAAATACAAGGCTGACATCACCGACATACATGCCACGCAGAAAGGCACGAATTTGGATGTGGATTCGTAGTCGGCAGAGACTTCGACACGTAGTCACGCAGTTTAACCCTGTAAGTGACCGAATAGCCATTATTCGTATCAAGGCGAAATATTTGTATATTACGCTGATTTATGTACACGCCACGCCGGAAGACAGAGGTGAGGACATTAAAAATGCATTCTATAATCGCCTGGAGGAAATATATGACCTATGCCCAGCACATGACATTAAAATTGTTCTGGGAGATTTTAATGTTAAGATAGGAAGGGAAGATGCTCTTTGTTGGCAACCTGGATATCCCCTGATCAAAATAGAAGAAACCAGATTGAGTATGTGGTAATTGATGGAAGGCATGTCTCAACCGTTATAGACGTGCGTGTGACAATCTGATAGTATACTTCACGGCTTAAAAACAACAAAAACAACAAAGGGAGCCGATGGACAGCCGGCAGAGCTTTTTAAAGCCGGCGGCGAATAGCTGCCAAGACCCAAGAAATGCAAATAGACACCTAAAAAAAAAATTAAAAACTTAATTTCCCTTTGCACCCCATGAATGAGGTAAGGGATAGCTTCTCGCGTTGTTGTGAATTAACACGCTTTCTATTTTTAGATTCACAACTAACGGCACCTACTTATTTATCGACGAATGCGAACGTCACTGTTTTGAGAAGCTCTTACTAGACACGACGATTGAATCGACGCTTAATACTGCGGAGTTGCTGTCAAACAACATTCGAGGGGAGCCGACAATGAAAGAAAATTTTATTTATTTTTTCTTTTAAGATGACTGGAGCCAGGTTTGAAACTGCGATCTCCCGCATGGTAGTCGCGTGTTCTAACCACTATGCCACGGCCAGACACCTACCATCTGTTTATCGACTTCAAAGCTGCATCCAACAGTCTGATACGACAGAAACTTTTAGATGCTATGGTTGAGTTTGGTATCACCGCTTTTGTGCTTTTGTTCTCGAAGTCGTGGCATAGTGGTTAGAACACGCCACTACCATGCGGGAGATCACAGGTTCAACTTCTGGCTCCTGTTATCTTAAAAAAAATAAATACACTTTTCTTTCATTGTCGGCTCCCCTAGAATGTTGTCGAGAGCAACTTCGCAGTATTAGTGTCGAGTCAATCGGCGTGTCTAGTAAGATCTTCTCAAACAGTGACGTTTGCATTCGTCGATAAACAAGTTGATGCTGTTAGTTGTGAATATAAAAATAGAAAGCGTGTCAATTCACAACAACGCGAGAAGCTATCCCATACCTCATTCATGGGATGTAAAGGGAAATTAAGTTTTTTAAGTAAGTTCTCGAAGTACAGATCGAAATTTTGCTCCAATCGCAAAGAAATTTGCTACATCTTCGACTTTATGGCCAGAGACAATCTTTACTAAAATTGAGAGAAATCGGTTCTGATTTAGATATAGTCCCCATATATATGTTCTCCGATTTGACTAAATACTCCTCTAGAGGTCATATTTTTCGACTGATCTTTACGAAATGTGGCACATGACATTCTAATTGGCCCAGAAGTACGTTTGTTAAAAGGTTTTATCTCCAAGCGATTTTGAACAAACATTAGTTTAACTCTGCAATAATAATGATTTTTTTTAGCATTTTTCATTCTTTTTTAAAAAAGCCCATCTTTGACCAGCTGTACAAACTAAACTATACACTCAAAAGGATGATATTTCAGAATTTGATACTTCAATCAGTTCTTAATTAAAAAATATAAACCGTTTTGGCCGGTCAAACAACTCGAAATTGATTTTTGGCACGAGTTTTCGTCAAATGAGCCACTGTGCGTCGTTCAGGTTCGCTTTCAAACATCTTTCTCGCTTGAGCATTTACATCCATCCTGGCAACATGTCCCAGCATCGATGGCGTTGGATTTTGACCCTTTTAGCAACAAAGATGTCGTGGTAAACTTCATACAGCTCATGCTTCATCTGATGGTGAAACTCGTTTCGGAGTAGTTTTCTCTCGAATACTCTAAGGTTTTGTATGTCTGTTGTTGTAAGCACCGGCGATACAACAGAGCGGGTTAATTAACACCTGGTATAGCTGTTTCTTAGTATCCTGAGATAAGGTGGTGCAACTTTAGTGCTGCTAAAGTGCGTAAAAACATTTATTGGCGAGCAATATACTTCGCTTTATTTCTTGGCTGACACTATTTTTCTGGTTGACTCATCTACTATTTCAAAAAAAATAATTGTCAACGTTGACGGTGCATCCCCATCGAGAGGACTCTTTGTCCGTCGAAATCATTATTTTGGTTTTGTCCTCGTTTATCGTTAAACCCAAAACTGTAGTAACGCAGATTTCGGCCAATTATATTTATATCATCGGTATAGACTAGTGGCAAGTGGCTCTTGTGGAATATGGTGCCAGACATGTGGACAGGCTGTCTTATCACATTATCCTTATCGGAGAGTCGAAGGCAGCTTTGTAGTCGACAAAGAGGTGGTAGGTGTCGATCTGCTTATCATGAGTTTTTTTCCAGAATTTGACATAAAATTAATATTTGATCCGTCGTAGATCGTTGTGAATGCACTGAAGTTCACACAATATGCTCGAACGGACCTTGTACGCAATTGGTAATAGGCTTATTCACGGTAGTTCTTACACTCACAACGATCTCCTTTCTTGTATATGCGACAGACTGAGACTCCAATCTCTGGTCATGCTTTTCTCTAGCCATGAGCTGATGCATGCTCCTAATAACTTCCTCTCCACCTGCCTTAAAAATTTCAGCCATTTTTTTAAGACGGAATATTCCCACACCTAACTCACATTGGCTTGGAGGTGGACAGTTAATACCATTGTCGTGAATTGGAGTGGCGTCCGTATCCAGCAGATTTCTGATATGTTCTCCCTATATCTTCAGAACGTTATCCGAGTCCGTCACTCTCTGGACATCGCTGTCCTTGCAGATGGGCAACCCTGTTCCACGCATTCTCGCCTAAACTCTCTTGTTGAGTTTTAGAGCTTCCCCTATACTTCGGAGCCACTCTTTGCATTCATACTGTCTTTTTTTCAGCTCCTTTTTTATCCGTCTAAAAAGACGAGTTGCCTCTCGCCTCTTCTCCCTGTACCGTTCACGAACAGATCGCGTTGCCATTGGCTGCAGTTTTGCCCTGTATGCAGCAACCGTTTCTCTCGTGGCATTGCGACATTCATTATCATTCCAGTGATATTCTTGAGACGGCTTTCAGAACCAAAGTTCGCTTCTCGCAGTCCGTTCTATGGAGTCGGCTATATATTGCCACTGCGAGGTAATATTATCAGGGGTTGGAGCATTCCCCAGCAGTTGAGTTAGGTGGTTGGAGTAGGCACTCGCTACCTCTGTGGTCCGCTGTTTATCGATATCCAGCTTTCGTTGTGCCTGGTTACGTACGTTTTTCGCCATGCTTAGCTTTTTGCGTACCTTTACTGCGGTAAGTTAGTAATCGGAGTCAATGTTCGCACCCTTGATCATTCGTACGTCCAGAAAACTCGACGCGTGTCTTCCATCGGCTACCACGTTATCTATCTGATTCCTCGTCAATTGCTGCTAACTACCATATTTCATGCCGCAAATAAATCAGTCTGATGTCATTGTTCGACGTTTCGGTGTGTAGACTGAATTTTCCGATGGTAGGCTCAAATGCGGTCTCCCTGCCTATTTTAGCACTAAAATCGCCTAATACAATTTTGATGTCATGCCTATGGTCACATACATTTTCTAGGCTCTCGTAGAACTCGTCAGTGTCATCATCGCTTTTTTCTTCTGTCGGAGCATGGGCACATATAAGTGTTATGAGGAAAAATTTTGTTTTGTCTCTTATAATGGCTATACGTTCACACACCGGGTTGAACCTTGAGCCTAGGTGTCGCAGTCTCGTGCCAACCACAAATCCACATCCAAACTCGTGCTTGTCTGCATGGTCATTATAGTAGATGTCGTGTCCTATCCACCGGATTTCCTGTAAAGCGGTTATGTCAGCATTGTATTCTTCGAGGACTTCCGCCAGTTTGTTGTAAAGTCTGTTGATGTTTTTCTCTCGACAGTAGTTCCAATTGTTCTAATTTAAACTGCTATGTTTAGCGTTTAAGTAGAATCATTTCTATAGCTACTATTGAAATGTAAAAGTCGCAAATTGCTAATGTGCCAAAATCCAGGAGATGCTTCGTAAGTAAAGGTACTTCTTTTATATTTTGGAAACCCTGGCCAATGTATGTACAACGGCGATAGTACATGTGTATACACCCATTTTGTTCTCCTCACCGATTACTTACCACGTGCTCTCTTTCATTCTCTTATTTGCTCTGTTGTTGTTATTAGTAGGCACTGCTATTGTTCCGTTTGTTTCACAATTTAATTGAATCGTATAAAAAAAGAATGGTAAAGAAAGGCGAGAGGGAGACAAAGCGCGCAAAAGGGCCTTAGTGCGTATGAATGAATGAATTTTGTAGGAAAGTCTTTGAAATGCGTATACGCTATAGTGGCTGTAGGCTGTAGGTCTGTTAGGATGAGATAGCCAGAAGCTATTGTTTGTACTCGTACTGTTAAAATATTGTTATTATGGCTTATATACACGTTCAGTACTTTATACTACGATTGCAGCTGTTTTCCCCAGCCATGTATCTATTAATAACTTACGAAAAATTTCAAAAGTTATATTTAACGGCATTAGTACATGGTCATCATGATTTACCATTGTCAGTTAAGGCTATACAAAGTTGTGCGCTACAATCCAAAAAAAAAAAAAAATATGTATGTATTCGATAGTTGTTAAATATAAGGCAATGGTTTCTGCAGTATTATTTACAAACTGAAGTTAATATAAAACTATAATATACATAATATTTGTGGAATTGTGTTTGGGACACGTGACTCGCGTTCGGGCCCTGACGGGGCCATAAATGTTTATTTAAACGTTTTTGTATACAGCAACTTCCAGTAGACGAGTGAATCGGCATTTTTATAGTAAAATCTTTTTAAAAACATGATATTATGAAGTGCAGGTAAATTGCTAGACCTATTGTGTGAATTCAAAAAAAAAATTAAAATTTCAAGGTGAATTTGGAATTTATTTCAAGCTCAATACCAGTTATTTTTTTGAACTTCTGGCCTTGAGCTTGAAAAGAATTCCAAATCAACGTCCATACAAACATACCGAATAAATACAAACACAACGGTGATTTTAAGGATCTCTTAAAGACCAAATTTTTTTTTATAAAGTTATTAATTTGGACTGTACATATGTATTACTCCAACCAATTCATAAATATAACAAGTAGTTACAACCCTCCAAAAAAGACTAACCACACTTCAAATAACAAAATATATATGATTTTGATCAACTTGTCATGATCACCAACTTTATAGCTAAAGATGTAAAATTATTTTTTGGCTCAAATGTGATACATAAAATGTTTTAGTTTACGTGTGATTAATATTATTAATATAGGCTATAATGATGTGTTTTCATTGTTCGGTTAAAGATCTATTTTATTATTGCTAATATAATTTGTTTTACAAGAGTTGTATGAAATGGATTATGTTGACAGCTAGCAGGGCAGATAGCTATTTCGATGGTTGCCAAACCATCATCATCAGTACCCATTTGCTGTGACTTCTCCACTCATTATCACAACCTTAAGTGTTGAAAGCTTCAAGAAATCAATGTGAAGCTCACACACAGCGGTGTGAAAATGGTATCAACGAAGACCACCCGTTAACATAATCCACACAGGCTACATTAATATTAATCATTCGTAAAGAACAAGTCTAAAATCAATTTTAATAGCTGCGTAATTTTTAAAGATTTTTTTACTCTGAGTTGTGTTTCAAGGCGTTCAATTGATTTTCGCAGACTATAGTTGGGGTTTCGAATAAGCCATCTTCCACACACTTACTTAATTAGTTAGTTGGCATTTTTCTGCAATCCTATGAGATTATATACCGCACGTAGATAAATATTATAGGTGCTTCGATCTTCTGCGCTTCTTCTACAGTTAGTCACATCAAGTTCTGCAAGGTTCTTAGTAACCTGGTCATTTCAACGGAGTTTTGGTTGCCCTCTTCTGCGCCGTCGATCGTGTTTATTGTCGAAGACTTTTCGAGCTTGAGTATTTTTCTCTCGAATACTGCCGGAATCAATTCATCCGCTTGTGTAATAACCCTGGATTCTGAACCGTACATCAAGACAGGTAGAACCAGTATTTGGTATAGCTGGATTTTTGTTTGTCGAGTGAAGGCTCTGTCATTGAATCGCTTGCTTAGTCCGTAGTAGCATTTATTACCAAGCAGGATTCTTCTCCGGATTTCGAGGCTGACATTATTTGTTTTGTTAATGGAGCCTAGATAGATCAAATTATCTACCACCTCGAAATTACAGTTGTCAACGTTCACGCAGTTTCCCAAACGAGTAGATTCTTTGTTCGTTGAAACTAATAACTTAGTTTTGTCCTCGTTAATCATTAGACCCATTTTCGTTGATTCCTTCTGTATACCTGAGAAGGTTGCAATCGCATCCCAAAGTTTTCGACCGATGATGTCGACGTCATCAGCGTACGCGAGTATCATATGGCTGTTGTTGAATATTGTGCCACTCGTGCTTCGTGCAGATTTCCTCATTATCATCTTCATCATTATCTTAAAGAGGTCACACCATAAGCCGTCGCCTTGTTTTAGGCATCGTCTGGTATAGAATGGCTCCGTAAGGTCCTTGCCAAACTTCACTGAAGTCTTCGTGTCAGTGTCATTCCGCAAAGGCGTATCAGCTTCGCTGGAATATCAAACTAAGCCATGGCTTCGAGCAATGTCTGCTGTATCGGGCTATCGAAGGCAGGTTTTTGGTCGGCGAAAAGATGGTACATGTCGATCTGTTTCTCTTAGGTCTTTTCCAGGATTTGCCGAAGTGTGAATATCTGGCCAGTTGTTGACTTACCATGTCTAAAGCCACACTGATAAGGCCCGATCTGGGTGGTCAACACTGACTTTAGTCTTTCATATAGCACACGCGACAGGACCTTATATGCGATGGGTAAAAGGCTGATCCCGCGGTAGTTGGAGCACACACTTGGATCACCTTTTTTCAGCACAGACATCATAATACGATTAGATTCCAATAATCGGGCATGCACTCGTTAATCCAAACCGTGCGTAGGAGCTGATACATGCTCATTATTAGCTCAACGCCACCGGACTTGAAGATCTCTGCCGAAAGTCCGTCGGCACCGGTTGCTTTATTATTTTTCAGTCGCGATATTCTTACCTCGGCTTGACTAGGTGGAGGGCATTCTAAGCCGTCGTCGACAATTTGCGTGATACCTTCACGTGCACTGCCTTCTGAAACCAGCAGTTCCTGGAAGTGTTCTCTCCATATATGCAGCACACTCTGCGTATCTGTAACCAGATTGCCATCCTTGTCCTTACAGGGGGAAAGCCCATTACCATAGCCTTTTGCTTTTACCTTCACGTGCACTGCCTTCTGAAACCAGCAGTTCCTGGAAGTGTTCTCTGCAGCACACTTTGCGTAACTGTAACTAGATTTCCATCCTTGTCCTTACAGGAGGAAAGCCCATTACCGTAGCCTTTTGCTTTTACTTTCTGGTAAAATTCTCGGGCCTCACCTCAATCTCTGTATCGATCTATACCCTCGTTCGCCTGTTCCTTCATCTGACGTTCTTTTTTGGTAACGCTACAGCCAATTGTAATCCGGGCTGTTAGGGAACGGCACAAGGAGACAGTAAAAAAGCGTGACAGCTTTTTTAGGGAAAAAAAAAAACACCAGATGAAGGAACGGGCGAACGAGGATATAGATCGATATGTTATCGTATAAGCAGCATCTTGTTTCTTAGACGCTATGCGACATTCTTCGCCGTACCAGGATTCGTCTAAGCGCCGTTTTTCATATCCCAGCACGGTTTTTTAGTTGTGAGAGAGAACTGCTCTGCTTAATCTTGTGCGCACCTTGGCTGCAACCAGGTTATGATCCAAGCCAATATTAGCACCACGGATCACGTGCACGTCCATGACACTATATGCATGCCTTCCACCAAATACCACATGATCAATTTGATTTTTGGTTTTTTGGATAGCCAAGTTGCCTTGTGGATATCTTTGTACTTGAATTTGGTTCCACTCACTACCATGTTCCTTCCCGCTGCAAAGATAACCAACCTAAACCCAATGTCAGACGTGTTGGTATGCAAGCTGCATTTACCGATCGATGGACCAAGAACATCTTCTCCTCCTATTTTTCCATTAAAGTCTCCCAGAACAATTTGAATGTCGCGGCCAGCGGTCGTATGTTTCCTCTAGGCCTTCATAAAATGCATCTTCTTTATCTTCCGTCGAGCATGAGCACAAATCAGCGTGAAGTAGAAATATTTCGCCTGGATGCGGATCACTAACAAGATTAAAACGCGAGACAAGATGTCTGAGTCCAACAACAAATTCACATCCATTCGTGCTTTCCATTTACCAGCTGTAATAGATGTCGCAATTTTTACGTCGCGAGCATCCTTTTCCTGTCCATCTCATCTCCTGGATGGCAGTGGTGTCAGCCATATATTTTTTGTGGACATCCGCCAGTCGGATAGTGGCATCTTCTCTATAGAGAGTCCGGACGTTCCAGGTGCATATCCTTAAATCATGGTCCTTATTACGTTTGCGGGGGTCGTCATCATTTAGGGGGTTCCTTTTGTTACTTTTTCTTTCTCGTGTTTTCATAGTCAGTAAAGGACCTGAAGGCGGGTGGCTATCCCAATCATAAGGGTTCGTCGCTCACTATCAGCCGCTATTCATGATAAAAAATATCATGAATACCGTTGCCCAGGTGCCCCCACGATGGAGGTTGTGAGTCGGCTTGAGATGCAACATTTACTTTGCATCGCCCCTTAGAACCCTAGAAGAAAAAATCTTGCAAATATAAAAGCTTACAAATTGTTTTATTGGATCTAATAGAATACATACACATTATTGAAATTATACTTTTCGAAACACCAACAACAATGGCTGGCAGCTTTAAAATCACAAACAATTTTGAAATTTAATACTTGCCTGTTCGTAACATAACACATAATCATGCGACCTGGGATAACGATGCTAACTAAGACATACTAAAGGCTGAAGGCACTTTTTCCACCCAGTACACAATAATGGATGACAGTTTCAAATGTTGATTAGCGCCAAAAAGACGCTAAGTGACGTGGACGCGTGCATAGCACAAGAGAACAAGAGATGATAAGCGACATTCTCAAGTAGGAAGTTAAATATTTGAGCGACCGGATGGCGATGGCGAGCACAAAAGGCACAAAGCAAAATGTGGCAAACAAAAGAATCATGTGACAAAGCGCAAATAAAAACTAAAAACGGTAAAAAATTTGCTCACAATCTGTAAAAAAAAACATGCAAGGCAATTTATAAAGTTTAACTTTGCGTTATAATTAAAGGTTTGAAAACAAAATACACGTATGAATTTTATATGGTCAAACATATTAATTTCAAAGAAAATATTAAAAAGTTGATAACAAACTTGTAAATAATGTGGTTTGTAAGTTAAAGGTCTTTGATTTTCTGAAATATTTGGATTGAGGTTGGTTCATTCTGATCGTCCAGAAACAAGTCATCCAACATCCTTGGATATATTGAAATAAATATAAAACACAGTACAACACATGGGACTTAATTCTGCAATTGAAAGTAGCCCCAAAAAGAAGAAGTTCTGCATCATTCGTTTTGTCAAGGTACATGCCGTAATAATTTAATATCGATTTGAAGTTAGTAAGTATCGTATAGGGAAATTTGTCACGTTTTAGGCTCTTTTGTTTGACATAACTCGAGAATGACTAGAATGACCTTTTGTAGCCTTTTATAGTGAAAAATAATATGCCAAAATTGTGCCACTGTACCACTGGGTATTTTATCATATTTGGCACATGATAACATTAGCTCCATAATAACAATCTTTAATATTTCAACAACAAGAGGTCACCCCTTAAAATAATATATTCCGCATTGTTATTGTGAAAATTTCTTAAGCTTTCTTAATTTTGCTTTTGCTTAATTATTACATTTTTATTTTGATCTTCTAAAATATTCCAACTGTTTGATGTACTAAAGTGTAGATGACATAAAATTTGCCACATCACTTTGTAATGGAAATTTAAAGCAATTTCTTAATGGAAAAAGCATTTTCACTGCAAAGCCACATGAACTCATGCTATTCAAATGTCCTATCGTAGAACAGCATATGCTAAGAATGTCAGTTTGTTGCTGTAAGGACCACAAGTGCAAGTGTGATTGGCAGTGGCTCTATCTACCTATAAGTGCAATGCGACACGCTCAGATGTGAATGTTTGCATATTCAAATATGTACATGTAAATACATACATATTTACATATGAATTCCTAAGGATAACATTGAGTCTCAACACGATTGTCACATATCCACCTGTTGTTGTTGTTGCTGCTAGTTGTTATTGCAGTCGCTTGCAGTGACAACAACAACAAAACTTGAAAAATATAATTTGTCATATTGATTCTTTTGTTGCTGTTTGTGAATTTAAACGGAAAAATAAAACTTAATGTTAACACCACAAATGGTTACTACAAATAATATGCAATCATATTGTGGCGAAAGTATGCCGAGATGAAGATTTCAAAATTAGTTGGAAGAGTTTTTGAAGGAATTCTAGGAGAATATAACGTTTTAAACGATTCAGCTTGAAATTTAGATACAAATTAAAAAAAAATTTAAAAAATACCATTACAAAATATACTGTCGAACATTTTTGGAGTCATTGTAAACTATAAATTAAAAATTTTGGTACAATGTGCGTATGATTAATATAAAACCCCCATAAAATTAATATTACTCATAGGTTTAGCATACATATTTAGCGAGTACTATATGCAAACTCGCTACATATGTACATACAGTACACCCATACCTCGATGTACGGCCTAGATACGTTTCCAAAATGTTGGCCATAAAGCGAAACGCCGTAAAGCGAGGTAATAAATTGCATACCTACTTATATTTACATACATACCTACATACCTACTTATTATTACTCAAGAACGGAAAAATGTGCAAGAAAACTAAGTCTACTTACTATCAGCACAAACAAGAGACTGCTGCATTAACACTCGCTGCGCTTGTGAGTGAATGCTTTTGTTAGTCTATCACTCTTCGTAGAGAAACGGTGAATCCCCTATTCGCTTTTAGCCGTATAGCGAGGTAGCGAGGCACTGTAAAGCGAAGGTGTTCCAGAATAGAAGAAGGCCGTTATAGGGAAATGCCGTAAAAAAAAGGGCCGCAGAAAGAGGTATGAGTGTATTTGGGTAAAGGTCACCCATTCAATATCATCTGCAATGCTCAGTTTTTTAATTATCACAGATGAGACAACCTATATATGACCAGTCATTTGGAGTTATTGGGGAAAATTTATGAAAAAAGGTGATTAATTTGTTGAAGTTTTCTTTCGATAAAATTTGTCCATGGAAATTATTCATTTAAGCCTAAACTACAATTATGCTGAAGAATGAAATTATAAATCATCAACAATGATTCTTGAGTAACTGTTGAAAATCTAAGCGAACAAACATCAGGTGATAAATTTAAGACAGGAATTTAAAAAGGTTATTTTTTCGGATGTTTTTCATTCAACAAGAAAATAATTCGTCCAATAGTCTAACACCGCCTCTTATGTAAAAAAATACATTCTATCACTATATTCTTCTCCAGATTGTCACACCAAGTTCCGCAACAAGGTCCTCAGTAACCTTAAAGTTTTGTCTGCATTCTTTTGCGCCTTCCATCGAGTTCATTGTCGAAGATTTTTCGACCTAGCCAACGCAACCGCGGTACCATAATGCTTCTGACCATCTGACATCGATGTCTATATACATCTCGTACTACGATATACCAGATTTCAAGGTATAAAATGGCACCGTATGGTCCTTGTCAATGATATCTTATACTGCGACGTTGCTATCGACAATATCGAGGGGACTGGAGGCGGAAAACGAACCCGAGATCTCCCGCATGGTAGACGCGTGTCCTAACTATTTTAAATTTTATTTTATTTATTCTAATTTTTAATTAGGAAGAAAAATGTTTTTTTATGTGATCGTTTACCATGGAATTGCTCAATTATATCGATTTTAAATACATATCGCGACCTAAAGTTGTAAAGGTTGTAAGTCCACATGCCTTATGGAAAGATGGAAAGCATGCCTTAAGCGTTATGGACGTACGTGTGATGCGCTGTGCAAATACAAATACGCACAATATTAGAAGTGCTAAAAACAATCGTAACTTAACACAAAGGAAGCTAGACATTACAAAGCTGCATACCACCGATATAGCCAATGCCTACTCCAACCAACTGTCTCAATTTCTTCAAACAAAACCCCCGAGTTCTGATAGTCCCGACACACAGTGGCAGCATATTGCGAATTCTATAACCACTGCCGCAACGACCGTACTGGGTTATGAAAAACCACGCTGCGACAAGCTCTGGTACTATGATGAATGTAGCGAAATGTCTAAGGAAATTAATGCTGCATACAGGGCAAAACTGCAGACAATGACGACACGTGGAGCGACGGAGCAATATAATGAGAAGAGGAGGGAGATAAAACGCCTGTTCATGGGAAAAAGCGTCTGTGTATCGAACACCTCAGGGAAAAAGGTGAAGCCCGAAAGTTCTACCGAAAGGTTAAAAGCAAAGGTTTTGGAACAGGGATATCCAGCTATAAGGACAGAGACGGACATTTGGTCACGGACACTCAGATAGGAGGGAACACTTTCGATCTCTACTCGTTTCCGAAGGCAACATAAGTGACAAAATCACAGCAATCATAGAATACGGAGTAGTTTGTCCACCTCAGAGACAAAACGAGATCCAAACGGCAATCGTCCGGCTTAAAAATAACAAAGCTGTGGAAGCCGATGGAATACCAGCAGAGCTCTTTAAGGCCCGAGGCGGTGAGCTGGCAACGTGCATGCATTAAAGCAATGCATACCCGATGACTGTAATCTGAGCGTTCTATGTCATCTGCTTAAGAAAGACAACCCAAAAGTGTGTACCAAATATCGCGCGATCAGCGTTTTACCCATCGCTTATAAGATCCTGGAGACCGGCCGTAGCATGATGGTTAGAACAAGCGACTACCATGTGGGAGATCCCGGGTTCGATTCCCGCCTTCAGTCATCTACATTTTTCTTTCATTGCCCGCCCCATCGATGTTGTCGACAACAACGTCGCAATATAAGAGTTCGAGTCAATCGGCTTGTCTAGTAAAAGCTTCTCAAACAGTGAAGTTCGCATTAGTCGATAAACAAGTAGGTGCCGTTAGTTGTGAATATAAAAATAGAAAGCGTGTTAATTCACAACAACGCGCGGTGTTATCCCATACCCCATTTATGAGGGGTAAAGGGGAATTACGTTTTTTTATATATGATCCTATCCAGTGTGTTATTTGAAAGACTAAAGCCCATTTTACACAACTTGATTGGATCTTATCCGTGTGGCTTTAGACCTAGTAAATCCACGACCGACCAGATATTCACACTATGACAAATCTTGAAGACGACCCAAGAAATGCTGATCAACACTTACCATCGATACGTCAGAAACTGCTATATGCTATGACTCAGTTTGATATCCCTGCGAAACTGATACGACTTTGCGGGATGATACTGACTGACAGGAAGTTTTCAGCGAAAATAAGTACAAATCAAACAGAGCCATTTTCTATCACGCGTAGCGTTAGAGAAGGATATAGTCTGTCATGCCATCTCTTTAATATCATAATAGAGATAATCATGCATAAGGCTGCATCAAACACGACTGAAGACTGTAGGATGTCACTGCAGCCTTTTCAAGCATTGGAAAGTAGTCGGCGGAAGTGGGTCTGGTGATTAATGAGGGCAAAACCAAGTTAATTGTTTAAACGAACAAGAGTCCACTCGTCTGGGACGCTTCGTGAACGTTGACAGCTATACCTATGAAGTGGTAAATGATTTTGTCTACACTAGCTCTGCCGTAAACAAAAATAATAATGTCAGCCTGGAAATCAAGAGATGTGTATTGGTCGCGATAAGCAAGCTATTTAATGACAAATCCCATTCTGAAAGAACAAAGATCCAACTCTACCAGCCACTGTTCCTATCTAACTTGCTCTACAGCGCTGAATCCTGGGTAAGGACACAAGCGGATCAATCAATGCTGGTAGTTTTCAAGAGAAAAATACTTCGCTAAATATTTGGAGTATTCATTGTTAACCATGAGCTGTATAGCGACATCGGCTTAGTCATGAGCTGGCTTGAACACGTTGGCAATAAAACCGTTAGGCGGCGAATTTGTTCAATTAACCGAGTTAACCTGAACAATGAATGGCTTTATTGAATAAAGATAAATCGCTTTGTTACAACCCTACCCCTTGTCACATAATGTCATCTTACATTAGTACATTTTAACCGATTAGAGAAATTAACCCTGGAACGATCTGAACGATTAAATAAATAGCCTTCATTCTAATAGATCAACAATTTAAAATCCCCTTAGACAATGTGCCATGAATAATAGTTAAAACTTTACGTATTTATTTTTAACTATTATTCAGGTTTATGCTTTACATATTGCAGGCTAGGCTATCTTATAATCTATGACCCTTTTGAACTACATGCAAGAATATGTGCGAATTCCCTCCAGGTATAATTCCCTGAAGGACCACACTGCGAATTCTACATCTAAGCATGTCAACACATACTAAATACTTGTTGTCGCATGCCACTATCTAGGAGAAGAAGCAGAAAAAAACAACAAAAAACACAAAGTACTTGTTCGTTCACATGGTGTCTTCCCTAACATGGTTTTAATGGAGTATCCTTCCGTTTTACTATGTATGTATGTATGTACGTATCTAGTACAACCAACTACTGAATAAATCCTATGAATGAATGCAGCAAAATGTCCAATAAACAAACCTTTAGTATATAAGCGCATGTGTATATTTGTGTGTGAGTGTGCTTGTGTGTGTACGTACTTGTGTTGTATAGACATTTATACTACTTAGAATACAGGACGAGTGGTTTCATATATCCTTCTTACTGTAGTCCTCTTTTACGTTGGCAAAAAACAATAGTATAGTATATAAAGGTTGTACTCACTATATTGCCTACTTTTACCACTATGAGCGGAGAGCGAATATCTCTTCTCTATAGACCTAGCCAGCGGTGCTGTGCACCATGAAACTCTTCAGGGCAACATTTAGACGAAACGTCCACTATTATATTCATTCATATTTTATGCTGCATTTACAGTGAAGGTCTTTTGGTCTTGCTTAGTAGTTATTCCCCCCTGCCATGTTAACATTGAATTTCGGAGTTGTCCTTGCTCAAATGCTAATAAAAATGTTATCATGGATCTTTTATTTATATATTTAGATTCCTTTAGGTGCTCGTTTTTATAATTCGCATTTGTTTAATTTTGTAAATTATTATTTACATTTCAATTTCGTTACACGATGGCAACTGTCGTGCTTTCTTGATTCAACTTGACCCAAATTCATAATAAAAATAAAACTTTTTGTTGTGTCCCTCCCTAAGAGAGCGAACGACCGACCAACCGAGCGAAAGACCAAACCTAAGTTTTGTACCTTAACCAGCGAGTGTTTGAGCTACATGCAAAAACAGTATCCTGCCAAATACAAATGGTGAATGAATGAATTAATAAACATATAACTTTATATATCATAAGATACGTATATTGGGAACAAGAAATACAAAGGCGTAAAATGTGATATATATGAGGAGATGTAAAAACATAAATATTTGCACTGTAATGTTATAGTTAGTTATAGTTTATAAACTATTGTGACTATTTCGTTGTTACATCAATAAGATTAAATGCAGATATGAGGATCGGAAGCAAAGGCAGCCATTGATAAAAAAAGTATTTTCCTTTTATTAGCAACAAAAAAAGAAGCGCGGTGGTCTCATAAACCACTCGCTATAAACAAAAATGACTATAAAGAAAAAAAAACCAAGAACACGGCAAATGTAGACGACCTCCACAAACTTTATAGGACCATGATTTAAGGATATGCATATGAGAACGCTGCCCTGCCCATATCTTATGTTGTGGGAGATGTTAGTGCCAAAATAGGAATGGAAGATTGACACTAACATCTCAAACAACAACTATAATGGTATGGGCAGAGCACCATTCTCATATATTTTCTTCAGGCGTCTGCAGTCGGGAAATTCAGTCTGCACAACAACACCTCCGATAACGTATTCAGACTAGTTAGCTTCGCGTCGGCAAGAAACATGGTAGTGAGTGGAAAAAGATTTCCGCATAAAGATATCACCAAGGTAACCTGGATATCCTCTGATCAAAAGACAAAAAACCAGATTGACGTAGTAATCGAAGGAAGGCATGTCTCAAACGTGATGGACATGCAATTATTGACTCGGATGACCACCCAGTTGTAGCCAAGGTACGCACGAGATTAAGCAGTGCTAAAAACGCTCGTAACCAAATTATTCAAAGGAAGCTAGACATCAGAAAGTTGCATACCACAGAGATAGCCAATGCCTACTCCAACCAACTCTCTCAATTACTTCGAACCAATCCCCCTAATTCTAAATCGCGAATTCTATGACCACTGCTTCAACGACCAACTATGAAAAACCAAGCCCTGGTACGATAAGGTATGTCGTGAAATGTCTGAAGAAAAGGATGATGTAAGGAGAAAGACGCTAATCTGGTCACTGACATTTAGAGTGTGCTGCAAATATGAAAGGAACACTTTCGATCTCTACTCGTTCCCGAAAGCAACATAAATGACGAAACCGCACCAATCATCGAAGATGGAGTAGACTGACAACCACCGAGTAAAAACGAGATCAGCACCACAATTGCACAGCTCAAAAACAATAAAGCTGCGGGGGCCGATGTACTACCGGCAGAGGTTTTTAAGGTCAGCTGTCAATGTGCTTGCATCCGTTCATAAACACGATTTGGCTCAGAAAATGCTTGATCGATGATTGGAATCTGAGTGTTCTGTGTCCTGTGTTTAAGAATAGCAAACCAAGTAAGCCTTTTAAACATCGCTTACAATGTCCTGTCAAGCCTATCCTAGCGAACCTGATTGAACCTTATCAGTGTGGCTTTAGACTTGGTAAATTCCCAACTACGATAACTTCTGGAGAAGGCCTAAGAAATGCAAGGTCAACATCTACCATCGGTTAATCGATTACAAAGCTGCATTTGACAGTCCGATACGACAGACACTATTAGATGCTATGGCTGAGTTTGGCATTTCGCAAAGCTGATACGATTTTGCTAGCGCTGACACTGACTGACATGAAGACTTCAGTGAAAATAGACCAAAAATTGACTGCGGTATGTTACTACGGCCTTATCGAGCATTGAGAAGCAATGGGCAGAAGTGGGTCTGATGATAAAAGAGTACAACACCAAGTTATTTGTTTCAATGAATAAGGAGTCTACGCGTTTGAGACGCTGCACAGTGGGGTTAATTCACGATCTAGGTGGCCAAAATTATTTGAAGCAGAATGTTAAAAAATTACTCGGTGAGGCGAAAAAATAATAATATGTATGTAAACATTCGGGAGGTTACGATCGTTTTTATACAGAAAATAGTTTTTATAAAAATTTTAAGATTCCAAGTATTTCTAATATATCTCCACAAGAGCCCTAGCTCCCTATCACTTTTTATTCGTCTGGATACCCCTCTACTAGTAAGAATTTGAATTATAATTTTCTTTAGCTAAGTGGATTAAATAATATTAAACTGCTTTATAATTTTCCATTTTACTTAAATGTTTAAACTAAAAACACGCCTTCCCATAGCCTGCTAAAAAATTGTTGCCTTAACGCACCAAAATAGAAAATTCACAAATAGCAACAAGTAACTTTGACAGCGTGTAGAAAACGAATGTAAGCAAAATGGAATGAAAAAATAACGGAATCTAGTTAACCATTCTGTTCTCTTTACTCTACAATCGGAAATTATAAAAAACATTGGTTTTTGGGAAATCGAATTTTGGTCGCCCAGATCGTGAATTTACCCCTCTGTGCGCTGCGTGAACATTGACAACCATAACTTTAAGGTGGTAGATGATTTTGTCTCTCTTGGCTTCGCCGTAAAAAAAATAATGTGAGTCTGGAAATCAACAGACGACCAGGTAAAAGAGCTGTTATCTAAGCTTGATGTGACGAACTATCTACGGAACACTAAACACCGATGCTCTTGGTATACTTTTCTACGTGCGGCTACTGATAGATGAATTTCAGTTGTTGCTGCCATTAAAGAAGAAGTAAAAGACCTAACCCCCATCACTCCCTAAGGGGGCTACCATACAAAAAATATTTTTTTTATAAATTTTTTTCCCACCGCTCTATCTGCTATAAGAGAAGTCAAATGTATGACCGTTTACCAATATTTTTGCAAACCCAACAGTTTCTAAGAATACATCTACCTTATATCTCCAACCTTTAAGGTGGTTTCTTTCTTTTTTTTACTATTATGAAATCAACTCCTGCCGCTCCCGTGGCATCTCCTGGAAGGGTAAAATGTATGTATGTCATGGTATATTGCGATTTTGATAACATCTTTGTTCATTTTTTAACTTCATACAAATTGACTTACTCCAATGTACAACGTATGAGTAATATTAATGTAATGTGGATTTTATATTAATCATACGCACTTCGTTCCAGTATTGTGGATTTATGTTTTAAAAATAATGAACATTTGTAGAATATTTCATTCGATAAAATTAGTTCAACTTGATTTTTTACATGGACATATAAATAAAGTTTGGCCTGAGAACGTCAAACCCAATTTGGGGGTTTTACTACACTGACCTAGTACCTTCACTGGAACATTTCAACCCCAAGACAGCCATATAGAAAACTTTACACCGTTCTCTATATGTATGTAAACCACTAGTCTTACGTGTTAATAAGTCTTACGTGTCAACTCACTATTTTTGGACATTCTGCACTGTATAAACTAGAACTTAGAACTAAGAAAAAAGAGTCCTATTAATTCGAACAAAAATCTTTCAAGTAATCATAATTTTAAAGGGGCGGAGTAATCCTCCCGGTTTCTTAAATTTCACCTATAAATACAAAATATTAAAAGTAAACTATTTTCAAAGTTTTGAAGAGAATCTTTTTAGAAATTACTATCTGAATTCGTCCTGCCTTCAAAATTTTTGATAAAGATGGTGAGAACTGTTAAAGTTATAGTCAATTGGCTCATTACCTTGTACACACTTTTTGCTGAGAAAATATTTAATTTTTTTTTCTACAACCAGTGACTAATCTGATGTTGTGATACTCCCATTTTTACTGCCCCCAATTGAAGTTTCCAATAATACCTTTATTAGAGCACTGCTACTCTATAAAATAATCATACACGCGTTTCTATCTTAAGCCGTTTGATCTGAGTGATGGTATCAATTTTATCCCTTTCTTGGCCTTGTGCCCCAAAAAGTACAAATTTCGAAAAATCCTTTTAAATCCACAGCAAACCCACAAACCCCCCGATAAATTGAAAATCGGTATAAAAAATTATCACCCCAGCTATCCACCAGCTGTTACAACAACAACAACAACCCCACAAAATAAGCATTATACCTACATTTTCCGATTCCACCTTGTGCAGTTTAGTCTGAGTGATGCTACCAGTTTTTTTCCTTTTTAGCCATTTGATCCCCCTAAATTTACAAAATTCGAAAAACGCCTTAATAAAAATAGATATTCACCAAAATCGCGATTCTACCTTTAGCCGCTTAGTTCGGATGATGGTACAAATTGTATGCCTATTTTGCCCTTTTGTATCACTATAAGTACGAACTTCGAAATATTCCTTCTTGTCTCTAATTCAAATGGCCAGGAGCGGGTTCTGACGAAGCCCAAATTTTAAATTTGTCACAAATTTAATTTGTCAACAGATTTTGATGTTTTTTTTTATATTTTTCAAATGTCAAAAATAAAAATTGTCACAAACTGTCAAAAATTAAAATTGTCACAAATTTTTTTGAATGTTTTTTAAATGGCTAGGAGCGGGTTCTGACCAGCAGTATTTAGCCATCATATACCTATGTATAAATGTTTTATGACTTACCAACCCTACACATGAAAAAATTCTTATTATCATTTTTGTGATAATTGTTTTGTGACAAATTTTAAATTTGGGCTTCGTCAGAACCCGCTCCAGGCCATTTGAAAAATATTAAAAAAGTTCATCAAAATCTGTTGGCAAATTTTGTGACAAATTTTAAATTTTGGCTTCGTCAGAACCCGCTCCTGACCATTTGAAAAACATTAAAAAAGAGTTCATCAAAATCTGTTAACAACTCGCGGAGTTTTACGCACAGGAAGTAGTCGCTGTATGGGAGCTTCCCTCTAAAAATTAAATTGGTCGTAAAAATCTTAAACGAGCTGATCTAGAAAAACTGGAAGATACGTATATTTTTATTTGAGCTATATTTTCAGAATCTGGTCAGCTTGATCATGGGTGAGGCCAAAAGTTTAAATTTGTCTTACAGTATTATCACAATTATAACTGTGTCTGAGTAATGGCATCATCTATATATATAAAAGGATTGGGTGACTGACTGATCACTCCCCAGCCCAAACGGCTAAAGCTAGAATCGTGAAATTTAGAATGTAGGTTTCTTTTATGACGTAGGCGCACACTAAGAAGGGATTTTTGGAAATTCGGACTGCAAGGGGGTAAAATGGGCGTGGCACCGCCCCATACAACTGGAATTTGAAAAATGCTGTATCTTTTAAACCATTATATGTACGAAGTCGAGATTTGGTACGTATATCGGTCGTATAAGAAAAAATAATTTTTGTTTATAGAAAGTGGGCGGTGCCACGCCCCTTATTGAAAAATTGTTATACTGGCTGAATGAATGGACCGATTGTAATGAAATTTTCACTGTGAGGTACTGTCCGCAGGGCCTCTATCATAGACTACAAAAAAACATAATTAGAAAAAGAGGCGTGGCACCGCCCAGACAAACCGAACTTTGAGTTAGTCATATAGCCCAAGCCATTAGGGGTATGAAAATTAGGTTTGCTACATATGTTACTGGTATAAGAAGGATTAGGTCTTGCTGGAAATGGGCGGTGCCACGCCCCTTATTGAAAAATTGTTATACTGGTCAAATAAATGGACCGATTGTAATGAAATTGTCACTGTGAGGTACTGTCCGCAGGGCCTCTATCTTAGGCTACATGAAAACAAAATTATATAAAGGGGTGTGGCACCGCCTACACAAACCGAAATTTCAATCGGTCATATCTCAATAGCCGTTAGAGGTATGAAGATGATATTTGTTAGAAATGTTACTGATACAAAGAGGAATACGTCTGGCTGGAAAATGGGCGGTGCCACGCCCCTTTGGAAAAAAATCGTTATCCCGGTGAAATAAATGGACCGATTTCAACTAAATTTTCACTGTGTAGCACTGTCAGCGGCTACATAAAAAACATAATTATACAAAGGGGCGTGGCACCGCCTACACAAACCAAAATTTTAATCGATCATATTTCACAGGCCATTAAAGATAAGAAGATAAAATTGGCATTTGGTACATGGCGCATAATGTATCTCTGGGAAATAAGCGGTGCCACGCTTAACATTTTCATTATCTATATATTTCAAATTGCTTACTAGGTGCAAATAGGAAGATGAAATTTGGGGTGGTTGTTCCCCTTTTCAAATAATAGTCTGTTAAGAATGGATTTTTGGATATTCTTACTTTTAAATGTATCGCAGAAATTGATATGGACATGCTCGCTATCAAAAGCATAGTCGCAAAAATTTAAGTGAATATTTAAGTAGTGCGATGTGAAATAATTTTTTGAAATTCTGGTACTATGACCCGGACCAACTGCCTAATGCGCCCCATAGACGAATACTGCCGCTGGAACGGCAATATATGTGTATTTGTGAAATTGATAGAACATGAGAATGTATATGTCACACAGACAATGCAGTATGAAAATCAAAATAGTTTTGATTTTCAAAATGAACACCTATCAATCAGATGAACTTTGTGTATTTTTTATATTTCAAATATGTCAGATTCTACGACAAAAATGTTTTATGAAAGTATAAACAACGAAATTTGGAAATTGTTTGTTGTAAAAAATAAAAAGTAGAAATAGAAAAGCGATTTGTTCTTAAATTTATAGGATTGTACCAGTCCTTTTCGGCATTGTGGAACATAATTTTGAATGAATAGCCAAGGTGTTACTGTTTCCAAATTCAAAATAAAACCATGATTGATAAGTGTGTATCGAAACTATCAATCACACACGTACTTAAGGGTTCATCGGCATGAACTGCGGCAGTACTCGTGTATGGGGCGCTTAAAGGTAAAGTTAGGAAATAGAATTGCTGCCTATAGAATTAGAGAGCCAACAGAAGAAGTTGTAGAAATTCGAACATTTAGGCGTAAACAGCCAAAAAGGGATAAAACTGGTACCATTACCCAAATCAAAAGGCTAAATCTACAATCGTATATGATGATGATTCCTATAGAATTAGAGGGAGTACCAGTCCATTTTAGATGTGCGTTACGAATGTATCTTTTGAAATTCGTACTTTAAGGTATAATATGGTACTAAAGCGGTACAATCACTCAGAATAATGGGATAAAGCTACAATCACATAAATGGAGTGTTTGTTCGTCTTATGATGATTTTACCTGTATTGCATAAATTAATAAGAAGATTCATTTTAAGTATGGGTGAAGCAACGCGAGCCGGGAAAGCTAGTTTTTTATAAAATTGGTATCCCTGAAAGTATGAATTATGAAAATTCCCTAAGTGAAGCTCTCTAATTGTATAGGAAGTATGTCTACATAATTTTTTTTCGATTCTACATTTAGCCGTTTAGTTTGGGTGGTGGTTCTAGTTTTATCACTTTTAGTGACTTTAAAGCCTAAAATTCTAAACTAGTAAGAATCACTCTTAGCCGTTTTGTATGGGTGATGGTATCAGTTCTATCTTCTCTTCTGCCTTTTTACCCCTAAAAGTACGAATTTCGAGTAGCCTATAGTACTCAGAGATAGCGTGGCTCTCTGCTGGTGAAAACTTTACATACAAACAAGCTAAACTAACTGCAATTTGTGTGTTTTTTCGGTTACCTTCGCTTGACCCATTTTTTTAACATTTTACGTTAAAAAAAACTATTTCTAGTAATTGTCCGGCTGTACACTGTGGCTAACCACTTTGTATTCTTTGATTTGCTAAACCATATTTGTTGTTTGAATTTCTGATGTCAAACTACAACTCTTAAGGACACATGTCCTCAATTGTTGGTACATATGTATGTATACTTGTGACATCACATCACATTGTTGACTACAAATATAATTGTCATGTTTCCTTTTAGAAGTCAAAAGGTTGGGCTGTCCCATTTATAATTTATGTAAATTATTGCATTTGTTTTGATCCGTCTAATCGATAGTTGTGGGGTCGGCTTATAAATAAAAAAAAGATTGTTTTATAATATTGCAATTGCCATTGTGAGTAATGGTTTTATAAGTTGATAGAACAAAAGAAACACCTTTTGTTGAGAAACAATATAAGCTTTTTACAAAAAAATACATGTCACATGTTAACATAATTAAAGGGCGAATATGTTTTTATTGCAACATATGATGAGGAGGGCAATAACTAGTTGGAATACTGTGTAAATAGTAAAGAGATTATATCCTATCCATACAAAAACCAAATTTAACTAATTTATTATAAACATATTTTAAGAAAAAGCAAGGTAAGGATATCTATTCACATGTCACAAATCGCCGATGTTCCAATCATAATATTGATATCAAATCTTTGTGGCAGACATTCAAGCGATTCTTTATGATGAACACTAACACTGCCATTATGCAATTAGTATGTCTGCTATTACAAAATTCCCTAACAAACTTCGGCAACAAACAAATTCTAAGTAATGGGATGCATTTAAATAAATATAACATCTATTACTATAATAACATTCATAAATTGTGTGATTTTATTTTACAACCCACAAAATGGCAATTCATCATTTTCGCATTTGAATGTTAAGTTTCATAATATTCATTTCATGCTAAATAGTTGTTGAAGAGTAAGCATTCATAGCGAGCGTAGTACATTAGTACTCGCATTGTGTGGCTACACAACTATGAAGTGTTGTAAGGAATACATACAAACACACACTCACTTAACAACAGCAGTAAATAGTTTGTAATAGTCTAAAAATATCCTACATTATGGGGGGTGTGCGGGAGGGAGGGTATAACAAAAAAGGATTACACACAATAGGAATAACACAAACAAGGCACGAATGAATTGGAAACCACGCACCGTGTTCAGAAATCCAATGTTAGCATTAAGTAAATAATAACGCTTAACACTGATTGTGTTTGCTAAGAATTTTATAAAATGCTTTTAAAAAATTCAACCACCATTTTTGGCATTACCATTTTTATTGATAGATGTAAAATAACCTTTAAACTCTTAGTAGGTCCTGTGCTCACACGCCAACAAACCATTCGCATGCACCTATTTTCCGGTTAAGAACTCAGTCTATACTTGGCAGCGTTTAAACCACCTGGTACCTTGAACGGTTGCTTCATCGTCCTCGTCCCTTGAATTTTATTGTGCAAAAGAAAATTCATGAAATATTATTTTAAATGAAATTTAAAAGTGGTCCCAGACTATGGTTTTTAAATTAATTTAAAAAGTTTTAATTTTTGTTTTCATTATTCGGTTGAAGATCATTTTTATTATTGCTAATAGAGTTTGTTTTACAAGAGTTGTGTGACAACTCATCATCATTTGCTGTGACTTCGCCACCATCATGATAAACCGTAAGTCGTAACAGCTCCACGAAACAATCGAGAAACCAAACACACTCGGGCGAAAATGGCATAAACGAAGACCACACATCAGCATAATCCACACAAGCTCTTGTCTACGCAGTTGATGTACTTCAGTACAGAACATATTAGTACAATACACACCAAACACAATTTAACTGCATACCTCCACGGTACTTGCATTAAGATAGCATTAAGTAACACAGCTTTGTTCTATCCCGAAAAATTCCTCATCTACCATTTCGAATTAGTAAGCGTAACCAGCTTCAGGCACGTTTGGGGCGAGGTCATTCCCAACAATCCGAAAAACACTTGTGGAAAACCACATTATAACAATTGTGGTAACAGGAAAACGCTACTTTTGAAGGACTCGAAAAAAAACACCCATTACTTTTTGTTAACGTTTTATTTTCTACTCGAAGCGAAGCCAACAAACCAAACCAAACCGTCGTTGCTTGACGTGTCTAATAAGTTATTCACGAAACCGCAAGAACCATCAAAAACAGCACTTTACGTGTTTATATTAATTAAAGAAACACGTGAATTGTTTCAAACAAGTTATTGTTCTATTCGTATTTACTAGTTTATACTCCGACTGAGTGTATACTCGTGCAAATGAGCGCCAAAAAATTAAACCTACACCTACGGAAACATGACTAAAAGTACACACATACGTATGGAGTCACTATACACCACGACCAATTCGCTCTATACCATTTATAGATAAAAAAGTATCTTAAGGCGACGTCAAATAAATTACGTTAGTACAACAATACGAGTATGTTATGAGGTTGAAGAGACAACTGAAAGAATATGTGTGGAACAAATCGTCGGTATCCTGCAAAAAGGTCCTTTGTTATCGATGATTTGAAGTTTATAGCCGCTTGTGTTTTGTACATAAAACCATCGACTACTTTTATACAGGCCATAGACTACGATTTTTGGAGCACTTTTTCATCATTAAGTTCATTTGCCAAAAAAGTGGACTTGAGACCTTTTTGTCAGGTACCGACGAAAATTCTATTAAAAGAAGGAAGTTATTTTGCGAATATTTTAAATTTTAAGACATATGTTCTAAGGAACAGTTAAACTGTAAGCCGTGGTTCTTCAACTAACGTTAATGGGCTGCAATCTATATTGTCAATAGCATTATAGGTTGCAAACGTAAATATAAAATGCGAGAGAATTGCTGCTTCGCAAATCTACAAATTTGAATCATATACTTAAGATTAACTAGTAATTTTTCCCTATTGCTTCTGCTTCTTATTTGACAGCAATAACGAATGTTCAACCATCAGTATCTGCATGTAGAAATGAATTCCAAGCGCTTATTTTTTTTGGCGATACCTACATAGTTTGTCACACCAAGCTTAGATAACAGATACTTCTTTCTGAGGGATTGATCGTAATTGCTACGTGACGGTCTATGAAAAAAGAACCAGTACAGAAATTTCAGTCAGGTAAACTGACTGATAAATACCATCACCCAATATAAGATATTGTTGAAGTCTTGAGTTATTGAAATGAATAGATTTTTAATTAAAATAAAATTACTTATATATATTTTTTCCCCTGCTTGTGGTGCAAAATCGTCCAAAACTTTACTTATTTGTGTATAAGGTATAGGTGCCGGTTTGGAATTTATGTAAGAAATATTAATTTTTCAAAAAAAATTTAATTTTGATAGGGGGTACCAAATTTTCATACGTACAACTTACGAATAATTTGACTGAATTCAGTGCACTTACAAAAAAAGATATGTATGTAAGACTATAGGGGTGAGTTCGGTCCATTGTGTGGGAGGTACCAGAAGGGGTGTGTCAAATAGTTAGCTTTTCTGAGGTTTCGCCTCCTATCACAATATAAATTAACCGACTAATTTTCATTACCCCTCAAATGTCCGTTTGAAAGCTATGGGTGAATTATTAATTTTCCAAAAATAGGTAATTTTTTATGGGAGGTACCAGAAGGGGTGACCCGATATAGTCCATATTCACTCCTGATTCATAAGCGTACAAATTACTCATAATTTGACTGAATTCAGTGTACTTAGAAAAAAGATATGTTTGTAATACTATGGGGGTGAGTTCGGTCATTTGTATGGGAGGTACCAGAAGGGGTGCGTCAAATAGTTAGGTTTTCTAGGGTTTTGCCTCCTATAATAACATAAATTAATCGACCAATTTTCATTATCCCCCAAGAGTCCGTTTGGAAGTTATAGGAGAAATATTAATTTTCGAAAAATAGGTAATTTTGTATGGGAGGTACCAGAAGGCGTGAACTGATATAGTCCATATTCATACCTGAGTCTAATTATCTGAAGCAAACATCATACGCAAAATTTGAGTGATCTCAGTTTACTTGCAAAAAAGATATGTATGTAAAACTATAAGGGTAAATTCGGTCATTTGTATGGGAAGTACCAGAATGGGTGGGGCAAAGGTTTCGGGTTTCTTAGGGTTTGTCTACTTTTGCAAGATAAATAAACTGACCAAATTCAAACATCCTCCGGTTGTCCGTTTGGAAGTTATGGAAGAAATATTAATTTTCCAAAAATAGGTAATTTTGTATGGGAGGTACCAGAAGGGGTGGGGCTATTCAGCCCATTTACAATCCCATAAGTTCGTTTTGAAAAATATTGATACTGGTAAATTTTCATACCGATCCGTTAAGGTTTACTCGAGTTATCCTGCTGACCAGCCATCCAGCCAGCCAGCCAGCCAGCCAGCCAGCCAGCCAGCCTGCCAGCCAGCCAGCCAGCCAGCCAGCCAGCCAGCCAGACAGACGGACATAGCTCATTCTTCTTAAAAAGTTCTGAAACGAATTTGGTCTTAAGATACTTGGGGTCTAACTCGTCTCCTTTAATGCGTTACACTTTTTTTCGTATCAAATGATATATACCCTCATCCCTAAGGGTGATGGTATAAAAATGGAAAATTGTCAACAGTTGGTTTGAAGGCCGTAATAAAATATCTTTTAGTACACGTATGAGTAATATTATTAACATAGCTTACATAAATATAAATGATACGTAAAGGACAACTCTAAAATATGTATGTATCTATAACGCGAGAAAACCTGGACCGGTTTCGATGATGAGCACCAATTCGGTCAGGTCTCCACCCAAAAAGGAGAATACCCAAGAAAATTTCGGAAATTTTGCCGAAAAAAAAACGATTAAGAAAATTTATTTTCCCATACATTTCCTATGGAGCGATTTTACAACGCCATCTTAACTCAAGAACTCATGATAACGAACATTATTTCAAATGCTAGTTCCGGTATTGCCACTGATGTGTGCATCAACTTCTGACAAACAGAACAGTTTAACAGTTTTTCAAATTTTTATCAGCTTAAGAAATTTATTGTAATTAAATTTGATTAATTACATTTATTGTTTTAAAACAAATTTTTTGTGAATTTGCTATTACCAGCAAAAAGTGGCGTTAATTTCGGATTGTGCAATTAATTTGTATGTGGATTACTTTGAAAATCAATTCTTGTGCGCTGATTATTTCATTTTACCCTTCACCATGCGTATGAACGGAGAGAAGGGTATATTCATTTTGTTCTTCCATTTGTAACGCGTGGTAGTAGGCTTGCCAGATTTAAAATTGTAAAATTCTTGACATTCACCAAAAAATATCTTGATTGTGAAAAAAAATCTTGACAAATAAAAATACCCATACGTTAGAAGTTTTTAATATTTCAATTTTATTTATTTTTTTTATAAAAATATAATTTCTATATAAAAACTAAACTTTTAATGAAATTACTTGTGGAGCGTAAACGGTTGGAGATAGGACTTCCGGTTGTGTGGCCATTTTTTACTGACACGTAGTTACACTGTAGAAAGGATTACAGTGTAAAAACAGTTAATGAATTTGCCAACAAATGTAGAAATTAAAATTTTGTCTTTGGACATATGGAAATTTTATATGGGGGTACCGAAAGAGCCTTTTACACACAACAATTTCTAAAGAATTCATAATTTGTAATGGTTTGGTTAAAACATCCCGTTTCTTAAGTTTCACCTATGAATTGGGCAACTCCGCTGAAGCAACACGTATTTTTGTCTGTGCTCAAATCGCTCTCAAATAAATATCAAATTAACGAATAATACTGTGTGAATATTTACAAACAAGTTACAATCATACATAACAAAACATTGTGAATGTAAATAGCTAAAATGCCCAAATCAACAAAACGTCGTAGTGTCGCTAAAGCAAAGAAAATATCTTGTGACAAATGCAAGAATGAGATCAAAGAAGAAACCGATGATTTCATACAATGCGACAAGTGCAATAAAAATTATCACTCTCAATGTTCTGGTTTGAGTAAGAGAGAGTTTGACAGACTGTGTAACAATACAGATGAGATATTCAACTGTCCGTTTTGTGAAGATGACAATGAAGATATAAAGAGAGAGTTAAAAACAATAAAAACAGAATTGAAAAATTTAGAGAAACTTGAGAAACTTGATCAGCTGACTGATTCAATACAGTATATGTCTGAAAAGTTTGATGTTATTTTTAAAGATGTTGCAGAAAATAAAAAGAAAATAACAGAAATTCAAAAGGAAAATAAAAAACTAAAAACAGAAGTAGATTTCCTAAAATCATCGGTGAAAATGTTAAATGATCATCGGATAAAAAATGATTGTATCATCAGTGGTCTAAAAATTGATAAAGATACAAAGCCAATCGATGCTGTAATGAAGTTGTCTGAAGACATTGGTGTTGAGATGCAAACGAGTGATGTTGATGATGCATTCTATATTGGAAACAAAAGCAACACGAATGGTAACAAAACAATAGTTGTCAAATTTACGTCGAAGAAAAATAAGGAGAAATTGATGTCTGCTAAACCAAAGCTGAGAGAGAAAGAAGATATGAAGAAAGTTTACGTAAATGATTTTTTGAGTAAAGAATCTTTGAATCTATTGTCCTATGCAAAATCGCTAAAAACAATAGGTTACCAGTATGTATATGCTAGAGATGGAAAAATCTTCTGCAAGAAGAGTGAAATTTCAAAACAACAAATTATAAGGTGTGCGGATGACGTAGACAAGATATTATCTGATGCAACAACAAATAAACATTGGGATAGAAGATCCATGGTTCGCAATAGGGAAATAAATGTTCCAAGTGATGTTGATGAAGATACTGAGGAAGATGGCGCTGCATATGAATCTCCCTCCTAATCTTGTTTTATTTACAATTTTTGTTTTTTTTTCTCTTTATTAAATTGCAATTATATATTTTATTTTAATATCAATACTACATTTAGTTATGAATAAAAGTCAATATTTTAAACAATTCTCAAAATTTGAAAGATATTTAAATGAGCTTAATGGCGACTTTTTAAAAATTTTAAGTATTAATATACGAAGTATTTCTTCGCTGGATAAATTTAATAGATTTAAGACATTACTATCTAGTTTACCTAAACTTCCGGATGTGATTGCCGTGCAGGAAACTTGGTTTAGTAACGAAACTACACAATTATATGAGATACCAGGTTTTAATAGTATACATTGTTGTAGAAATGATGGATATGGTGGTACATCGTTGTATATAAACTGTGAGATTCAGTACACAGTTGAAGTGTGCAAAAGTGATAACTTTGTGGAAATAATAAATGTTAAATTTTCCAATATCAGAATTGATAATAGGCCAATGAAGCTGGTTTCTTTTTACAGATCACAGAAATGTGTTACTAACGAATTCATAAATATTTTTGATGAACTTTTAAATATACATGCTCAAGGTCCGATGATTGTGATTGGTGATGCTAATATTGATTTATTTCAAAGTAATCAATATTGTGATTATTATGCAATGTTTCAAAATTATGATTGTGAAAGTGCCCACAATCTGATAACAAGGCCAGTAAGTGGAAAATGTATAGATCACGTGTTTAGTAATGTTTCAGGTCGGATTTATATTGATTCAGTGGAATGTAACCTCTCTGATCATAATATGCTTTATTGCAAACTTGAAATGTCAAACTTCGTTAGAAATTATTTTGTGACTTCGAAAGCTTTTTGTGACTATTCAAAAGCCAAAAATTATTTGATTGATAAACTACCTGTTGATTGTTCGCAATTAACTGCCGACGATTTGACTGAAGTTGTGATAAATTGCATGAAAGATGCTGTTAATTTGTCGACAGTAACACACAATGAAAAAAGAGATATATCTTTTGAAATTTCGCCATGGATTAATAAAAACCTCCAAAAACTTATATTATTAAAAAGAAAGTTGTTAAAAAAACGAAGGAAATCTAGGGACAAACGAAATGTGGATGAATGTCTTAAAAGAATAAGTAAAGTTATTCGGTTTGCTATTAAGAAATGTAGGGACAATTATTACGTTGATAGTTTGGAAAAAATTGGTAACAACCCTAGTAAATCGTGGAATTTTTTAAATAAAACTCTTGGCAGGAATAAACTTGAAGATGTAAAACTTGTGGATTGTGATGGCAATCTTATTAACAGTGAACAACTGAAGGCAAATTCTTTAAACAATTATTTTATATCATCTGTAATTGAATTAAAGAATCGGATCCCTACTCAATCTGGTGATCATTTCAATTTGTATCGAACAATTACCCAATCAATAAACCGGTTTAAAATTGAATGCATTGACTTACAACTAATTAGGGAAGTAATAAGGAGTATGAAAGTCGATAAAAGTTCTGGTTGTGATAATATTTCTCCTAAATTTGTAACAGAATGTGTTGAAGAAATCGCTCCAGTTTTAGTTCTGATTTTTAATAAAATGATAATTTCGTCGGTTTACCCAGATATTTTAAAAATCCACAAAATTGTTCCAATTCCGAAACAAGCAAATGCTATAACAGAAGATAAATTTAGACCAATTGCAATACTTTCTGCTATTGATAAAGTATTTGAGAAGGTAATTTTTGATAAGCTCTTATACTACTTTGAAACAAACAACTTTCTTTATGATTTCCAATTCGGATTTAGAAAGGGTTGTGGTACTGAGGATGCTGTATTGAATGTTGTGCGCTACGTATGTAAGGGTCTTGATGATGGTTTTTGTGGTGTGGCAGGCTTATATTTCGATTTTTCTAAAGCCTTTGATCTGGTGGATCATGAAATAATGTTGAGAAAATTAGAATGTTATGGAGTACGGGGGTCAGAATTGTTATTATTTAAAAGTTATTTATCAAATCGGAAACAATTTGTACAAATTAATAATACGAAAAGTTTTACAGCATCGGTAAATTATGGTGTTCCTCAAGGAAGTGGGTTAGGACCTTTATTATTTTCAATTTATTTAAATGATTTGGGAAATTTAGGGTTAAAAGGCCAATTATATATGTTCGCGGACGATATTTGTCTTTTTTATCCGTATAAGTATGACTTAGTGTTAAAAACCCAAATTGAGAGGGATGTTTCGCTCCTATTTGAATTCGCATGAATAAATGGCCTGTTACTTAATCCGGATAAAACTAAAATGATTCGTTTTCGACCGCAGTCTGTGAATGTTAATCAGGACTTTTCTGTATTTGTTGAGGGATTACCAATAACTGAAGTAAGTTCTGTAAAATATTTAGGGATAACGTTGCAATGTAACTTGTCATGGGATTTGCACATTGCTGAAGTGAAAAGGAAAATAGCTCCAGCTATTGGTATATTGTATAAAATGAAAAGAAAACTTAATGAGAATACAAAGCTTATGATATTTCAATCTTTAGTACAATCACATTTAAACTACCTGGCTATAATATACGCATACAAAAAAAATAGTACTTCACTTAAATCTCTTCAATGCTCTCAAAATAAGGCATTGAAAATTGTGTACAATTTACCCATAACTTATCCGACAGTATTATTGTATAAGAATAAAGCTAAAACAATATTGCCAGTATACAGCCTACACGAGTATCAAATTCTTATGTTTGTTTTTAAATGTTTGCATAAAATTGGCCATCATACCATATTGTTTTGCCAGAATCAATCAAATTTTAACACAAGAAACCAATCTGATCTAAGGATTCCGAGATGTAGACTAGAAAGAACAAAACAACGTATTGATTATATTGGTGGTGTTAAATACAACGATCTACCATCACATCTTAAAGTCAGTCATGCAATTTCAAGATTTAAAATTATATGTAAAGAATACTTACTTAATAAAATGTAACCTCTGATATTATTAAATCATATGTGATTCATATTTAAATTCTCAGAGTTTATAGAAGTCGTTTTTCAACTTAATTTGTAATTATTATTATTATTATATTATTATTATATTATAAATATTATTATTATTATAATACTGTTACCATATTATTGTTTATTTGTAATAAAATGAATTAATTAATGTTGCCACTTGCCTCTAAAATGCCGTAAAGGCGCTGAGGCAGTCAATAGATATGAATATAAGAAGAAATGTACAAATAAACATAACAATAAAAAAAAAAAAAAAATATATATGTGTTATGTGTTCCTCTAACTCCCATGGGATCATAGGGTGTCAATTACAGCCGTCCGCCATCGGACACGGTTTTGTGCAATCGATCTTAATTGGTTCCAGGATACGCCGAGGTTACTCATTTCGCTTTTGGTGGAGCGTCGCCATGTTACACGTGGTCTTCCACGCCGACGACCTGCCTGATGGAAAGGATTCCATTTAAGTGCTTGCTTAGCCACGTTGTCATCATTTCGGCGAAAAGTATGTCCAATCCACTGCCACTTACGCTTACGAATTTCCGTTGCCAGTGGTATTTGCCGTGATCGCGACAACAATTCTGCATTTGAGATGGTACGCGGCCAGAAAATACGAAGTATTCATCTAAGGCAGCGGTTGACAAAAGTTAGAAGCCGATTGGTAATACTACTGGTAACTTTCCAAGTTGTACATCCATACAGCAGTACAGACTTCACACATGCTTCGAAAATTCGCAGTTTTGTATGAAGGCTAATTTTGTTATTTTGCCATATTGGTGCTAGTATACCGAACGACGATCTTGCCTTGTTTATTGTACCCTCTACATCTAAATCGGAACCTCCTTCAGCATCAATCTCACACCCCAGGTAGCAAAAGTTTGGAGCATATTTGTAGGTTTCATCACCTACCCTTAATGGAGCTGTTGTAAACAATATAAGCTACATAAATATTAATCATTCTCTCTTAAATCTATATTAATTTTAAAAATCTATCATACATACATACATATGTTTGTCCGACCATCTGATCTTAACATTAAGAGCTGCAGACGCCATATACACATACACCATAGTTTCTGTTTGTGCCCAAAACATATAGTTTGGACCCTATAGCTGGCTCTGGTGTGGATTTGAATCCAAAATTTTAATCTATAAACAAATTTAAATGAAATTTAAAACTTATGTTCGTTTGATCATGAAAATAAAATGTACAGATAGACCTCGCTTAACACGGTGGTTACCTTCCCGTAATATACCGTGTTAAGTTAAAACGGTTTTAAGGAACACAAGAAACCAGTGCAAAAGGAGGGTAACGTTCCTCAAAAAATATAACAAAAGTCGTTTCTTTTAACAAAAATTTTACCTAAAACTTAAGGCGAGAATGAGTGAAACAGGGTTGCCCTCCTGCAAGGACAGCGATGGGCAGCTAGTGACGGACCCGGATAACATTCTGAAGATATGGAGACAATATTTCCGAAATTTGCTGGATATGGGTACCACCCCAGAAAACCCCGCTCCAATCCTTGACGATGGTATTAACTGTCTACCTCGGAGCCAGAGCGAGATACGTGTGTCATTTTACCGCCTTAAAATTAACCAAGCAGCTGGAGCCGATGGTCTCCCTGCTGAATTGTTTAAGGCATGTGGAGAGGAGCTGATTAGGAGCATGGATCAACTCATAGAGAACATCTGGCTGGAGGAGAGCATGCCGGGATATTGGAGTCTCAGTCTGTTATGTCCAATATAAGATTGTTAAGATTTCGTTACGAATTTCGGCAAAAGGACCTGATTTCGGTACAGATTTTCGTAAGATTTCGTGCCGAAAAACGTATGGGAGGGTTGACACGATGTCTGCTAGATTCGTCGAGGGAAATTCGGTTGTTTTTGCCGACAAATCTTTCAGATATCTCATCGAATTCTGAAGTAAAATCCTTGGGAAATTCTGAAAATTGTACCGACATGTCGAGCCGATATAAAAATCTGTTATAGAACCGCAGAAAAGTCTGAGAGTTTTCCCGACATTTCGTGCAGATATCCGACAGAAATCTGTTAAAAAACCCTAGAAAAATCTGATATTTTTGCCGACATATCGTGTAGATATCTGACAGAAATCTGTAATAAAATTATAAAAAGGTCTAATATATGTTAACAATAAATTAATTTATTTGAAAACATTGCCAGTGCAATTAGTAATATCATCATTATTAGAATCAAAATTGTGAACCGGAGTATTTGTGTTAAACTTTTCTATGTTGAACTAACAAATGTGTTTATTATTTCAATTCCCTGTTGATACTGTTGAAAACAAAGAACACAAAAGAATAATAAACAAATAAATCAAATTACTGTACTTGTGTCACAACGCACAAGCAGAGACAAAATTCCCTCAGACTGTCGTTAAGAAATCTCTTAAATTGAAATATCCCCCAGACATTTAGCTCCGAAATCCTAAAATAAAATCTTAAAGAATCTTCTGCACAAGCAAAATAAACAATTCCCAGACATTTCGATAAGAATTCGAAACGAAGTCGGTAAGAATTTTCTAAAGAGATCAGACAATGTGCAGACTTGTCGGATATCAGCCAATGTCGGATCATTTGGTTAGCTGGGTAAGTAAGTAAAATGATAATAAAATTTACTCTATCAAAAGTACACGTTTTTGAAGTACATCAGTGTGGTTCTTTGTTTTAAAAAAAATCAGTTATTTTTTACTGTTCGTCTGGCAGTTTTTTGTAAATCTCCTTGTATGGTAACATACACTTTTCAAGTTCTCTTTTAAACGTTAATCGTCTTTCAGCAGAAGTATCGGTGTTTAAAAAAACGACTCCAAGTTTTTGAAATCTTTTACTGTTATTTCTTCGGTTTCGCACTAGTTTTCAATGTCGCTGCTTTCAAAATTTTTATTATTTAGACTTTCAGATAAGATTTAAATTAAATTGGATACTTCCAATGCGGTGTCCTGCAATAACAGTAAATGGCGTTCTAGTTCAAACTTCGATTTAGAACTAACACATGTCAGATAAAATTTGAATGTTTTTCTTTTCATAAAATGCATTTTTAAGCAAAAAATTGTGCTAACTTTTATTCCTGAACCATTTAGCGCGTTAAACGAAAAATTTTCCCAAAAAGTAAACCTTGTTATCAACGTCACTGTTTGAGAAGCTTTTACTATACATGTCGATTGACTCGACACTATACTGCGAAGTTGTTGTCGGCAACATCGAGGGGGCCAGCAATGAAAGAAAAATTTAGATGACTGGAGGCAGGAATCGAACCCAGGATATCCCGTATGATAGTCGTGGGCCGGTCCCAATTTGATCTCCCTAAGACTTAAATACAGTGCGACACGCACACTCCGCTTACTGATGGGAAATAAAAATTTCTTCTGGATATTTGTTATCACAGTGCCGAGTACTATCTACATATTAAGTTGTATATCTCTAGAATTAAACACAATTTTGCCACGCCCCCTCCGTCCCACAGTGGGGAAAAAAAAAGTTTTTTTGGACATTTTAAATTTTAGGCCGCAATTCTTGGCCGATTTTCAAAATTCTTATTTTTTTATTATTGAAAACAAAATTGTGCACAGAATGTACGTTTGGATATACATGGGTATACATATATTTATGACCGAGTACTGCCTGTTACCAAATTGTATCTCCCTACGGCTAAAAACACTTTTGCCATGCCCCCACCGCCCACTGATGTTGTCTACAAAATCATATTTGTTGTGCCAAGTACTATCTGTGTAACAAATCGCATCACGGTAAATTGGTATTAACCTTACCACATACATTTATCTTACATGTACGCCTAAAGCACTTCAAAAAAACACAAGTGTTAAGAACAATTTATTCTACCCAACTTGTTAGTACATTCCTGCAAAACAACCGAAAAGTTCCTCGTTAAACATTTCACAACACTTAAGAGATTGCAAAGGATCATCCAGTTGACAGTAGTTGAGAGTAAAACGTTAAGACAATAATGTTACAGCACGAACACTATTTGAATATAAGGCAAAATAAGTAGCAGATTTTTGGTTGTAACATGCATACAGGGTCCACAATTATTATAGGCACGCTAACTGAAAACACAAAGGGACACCACACATAACATATGTCAACTAAATTGTTATTATTTACACTAAAGTCATATGAGTTTTGTTTCTATATGGGTGTACAAATATTAGTTATGTATTTTTGTCATATACCAAATTTATTTAACCTTATGTTATAACAGCATATGGCTAAAAATTTTAAATTTACAACACAATGAATTAGAGAAGTTCTTCATACAAATTACTTTATTGGTAAAAATTAGTGGGTATTAGGATGGTACGCTTCTTCATATACGCCCAATGAAATGTACCGCATTTAAACATTCAAAAACAAATAATTTTGCGCAAATGGGTTTAACGTTTTTTCTAGCTGCCAATCTTAATCCAAATAAATTACGGCGAATAACACAACTGACGTTTCTTCCTTATGGCAAAAGCAACGAGCAGTGCTTGTAATATTCTGAATAATGTAACCAATTATCCATTGTTAAGATGTATGTATGTATTTGTTGTTTGTATTTAAAATACATAGTTACAACTACTATACAAAGTGGGCGGTCAAGGTTGTTAGTACGTCATTGCACTGTATATTGCTATGCCTATTCTTGGCTTAAATACATTTAATAATTCAATAACAACTTATAACAGAGACCGACGCACGTTGTCTACTTATTAATGTGGAAAAAAAACTCATAACGTAAATCTTGTTAGGCAGCATAAACTTCTGTGTTATGCCTTTAATGTTATCCCATTCACCTGTCAGGTTAATGAAACTATATGATGTAACAGTGACATATTGTAATTGGTGCCGGAATCTTCTATTTGTTTCATTGCATCAGAGACTGAGCAAAGCATTACAAAGTACAACACATGATTTTGGGCCTCAATTCTGAGACCTGAACGTGAAAGTAGCCCCAAGAAGAAGAAGTTCTGCATCATTCGTTTTGTCAAGTTACATATGCATCGTATAGGGGAATTTGTCACGTTTTAGGTTATTTTGTTGTATTGTTATACTTACTTACTTACTTACTTACTTAGCTGGTACTTCTATGCAATCCCAGTGGATTATACACCGCACGTAGAAAAATATTATAAGCGCCTCGATCTTCTGCGCTTCATCTCCAGTTAGTCACACCGAGTTCTGTCAGGTTCTCAGTAACCTAGTCTTTTCAACGGAGCTTTGGTCGCCCTCTTCTGCGCCGTCCATCGAGTTCAGCATTTCTCATTATCATCTCCATCAGAATGTTGAAGAGATCGCACGATAGGCCGTCGCTTGTTTTAGGCCTCGTCTGATATAGAATGGCTCCGTAAGGTCCTTGCCAACCTTCACTGAAGACTTCGTGTCAGTCAGAGTCATTCCGCAAAGACGTATCAACTTCGCTGGAATACCAAACTCAGCCTGTGGTCAGTTGTTGATTTCCCAGGTCTGAAGCCACACTGATAAGGCCCGATCAGGTTGGATAACACTGGCTTTAGTCTTTCACATAGCACACTCGACAGGACCTTATATGCGATGGGTAAAAGGCTGATCCCGCGGTAGTTGTAGCACACACTTTGATCACCTTTTTTCAGCACAGGACATAATACGCTTGCATTCCAATCGTCGGGCATGCACTGAACCGTGCGCGAAGCTGGTGCATGCTCGTTATCAGCTCCTCGCCACCGGACTTGAAGAACTCTGCGGGCAGACCGTCGGCACCGGCTGCTTTGTTGCTTTTCAGCCGCGATATTGCTCTTCTTACCTCGGCTTGACCTTGTGGTGGGCAATCTAAGCCGTCGTCGACAATTGGCGTGATAACTTCACGTACGCTGCCTTCTGGAACCAGCAGTTGCTGGAAGTGTTCTCTCCATATGTGCAGCACACTCTGCGTATCCGTGACCAGATTTCCATCAATGTCCTTACAGGTGGGGAGGCCATTACCGTATCCATTTGCTCTTACTTTCTGGTAAAATTTTCGGGCCTCACCTCTATCCCTGTATCGCTCTATATCCTCGTTCTCCCGTTCCTTCATATGTCGTTTTTTTCGCCTAAATAGCTGTCTCGCCCGTTTTGCTTTCTCCTTATGCCGTTCCCTAACAGCACGGGTTACAATTGGCTGTAGCGTTGCCCTATAAGCAGCATCCTGTTCCTCAGACGCTATGCGACATTCTTCATCGTACCAGGATTCGTCTGAGCGCCGCTTTTCATATCCTAGCACGGTTGTTGCGGCGGTTGCCATGGAATGCGCAATATGCTGCCACTGTGTATCGGGAACGTCAGAAGTAGAGGCGTTGTGTCGTAAAAGTTGGGAGAGCTGGTTGGAGTAGGCAGTAGCTATCTCTGGGGTTTGCAGCTTCGCAATGTCCAGCTTTCTTTGTGTTTGGTTACGTGTGTTTTTCGCTCTGTATTGTTATATAGTGGCGTATAATTATCATAAGTAATATTCCAAGTAAATCATTCGCCACGGAGTAGAACCGTTTTATAGTAACTGCTACAAAATAAACCCAGTTCAAAATCATTTGATGAATGGAAAATTGAAATTGTTGCTTATATAGGGACACGTTATATGAACAGATTAAACGAATTGTAATTTTTATTTGTTTTTAATTTGTTTTATCTAAATCGGGCTAGTGGTTCTCGAGTTATGTCAAACAAAAGAACGTAAAACGTGACAAATTCCCCTATACGATATTACTAACTTATAATGCAGAACTTCTTCTTTGTAGGACTACTTTCACATGCAGTTCTCAGAATTGAGTCCCAAAAACATGTCTTTTACTGCGTTATCTTTTCGCAGCAAGGAGATCTGTTCATCATTCTATGGATTATGCCGGAATCAAACCGATTTTAGTCTACTATTCTGTTCGAAACTGCTGCCACTTTTTCTCTTCGAGATTCATCATCATCATATTCTAATAATATTATTTCGTTGTACACAGTTCTTACTGTGCCATCAATAGGAGATTGTTCCCTACCCCATGTCTAAGTTATTGTATTGCTTATAGCATTTTCAATCAGTAACTCAATTACACTTTTCTGTATATATAATTTATTTTAGTGTTCTTACTATAACTGTAATTGTTTCACTTCACTTTAGATACAATACTAATTTCCCTCCCTCTTTTTATTTTTCTCTCTTTACAGTCAATTTCTTATGCCAAATAATGATTAAATCTCATTGCTGCAATCTCAAGTAACTATGATCGTAAAGTCTCCGCAACGATTTCACTACCACCAAGATCGGCCGCAGCGACTACTAACGAAACAACTTCTGAGACAACGAATACGCGGCGACCATGACGCGAGACGGTGAAATTCCAGCGATATTCAATCCAAAACAACATCGAGTTCGTACTCCTTCCGTTGTGGTCACGGGTGACTCACCAAATGGCCCGTACGGCGGCGGTTTCACCAACATACTCAATGCGAGTAATCCTCAAATAGCCCACCAAGATTCTATATCCTCCAGCCAGCAAGATCCTAATGAAGTCATTACCATACACCCGGAATCATCGTGTCCCATCGCCGGCACTATAACCAGAGGTGGTGGTTCATCGAGCACGGCGGCAATTGTTAGTGGTGCCATCACATCCGTTGGCAATGATTCCGATACACCCACAACTGAGCCCGGCCAGAATGATAATAACGCGTCGTCGCGCTTTCCCCGCCTCAAAGCATGCAAAGAAACCTGCTGCTCCGAATTGGCCCAGAAAATGTATTTCGGTGTGTGTGTCACCATCCTCGTCACCGCTTCGTGGGTGGGCGCAACGCACTGCATTAAATTTTTGTACTTGAATCGCAATTCTTACATGGCGACCATTGACGACTTGGACTCCGAGGAGAGTACTGACTTGAGTGATTTTGTTACCAGTATTAATGACGAAGAAGACATCCTCAACTCATTGCTGCCGCTCAGTGACGATGCGATCAGTGTGTCGGATGTAGAAGATGCGACAAAAATGTTTCACATACCACCAGAGCCGCCAAAGCCGGCGAATATCTTTAGTGCGCCCTTCTTTGCCGCCTGGTTTTTCACAAATTTCTCGTTGTTGTTTTTCCCCATATATGTGCTGGGGAGAATATCTCTGAGAAAATGTGATAAACCAGGTGAAATTCTGGGTGATATCCTGAGGGGATTCCGTGATCGGGGATTTACTATAGGTAAGCCAAGTGCGAGAGTAAGAAATTGTCGATGAATAAGTTGGGGAAGAACATATAATTGATTAAATACAAAGTTCTTGTGTGATATCGAAGAATTTTTGCGCACATATTTCATATAGAATAGAATATAATTACACTATGCAACAAAAAGAAGAAAGAAATTTCGACATTAGTATCCCATTATATCATTTGATACGAGCACCAGTACACAAATTTCAGTCCGGTGATCTGACTGATAAATACTCTCAGCCTATGCAAGACATTACTCTCGACCTCTCAAGCTAGAAATATTACATACTTGCTTACTTCAGTGGCCCATTACAACTTACGAACGTGGTTCATAAATAAGAGAATTCCACACGGTCTTCTGCATGCGTTCTCCAGTCAGTCCTACCATATGGTGGCACGTCGCCAACCACATGGTCCTTCCAACGAAGTTTGGGTCTACCTGCTCTGCGCCTTCCTTCAAGTTCGATTTCAAACACCTTTCTCGCTGGTGCATTTTCATCTTTCCTGGCAGCTTGTTTCATCTATCGTCGTCGTTGGATTCTGACTTTTTTAGCTGCGTCGACGTCATGGTAAAACTCATACAGCTCATGGTTCGAATTTCGCCGTCGACACAGAAAGGTCCATATATTTTTCGTAGTACTTTTCTCTCGAATACTCCCAGGTTTTGTATGTCCGTTGTCTAAAACACCCAGCATACAACAGAACAGGTAAAGTAAACACCTGGTAAAGCTGTTTCTTAGTATCCCGAGATAAGTTGGTGTTACTAAAGTTCTGCCGAAGTTCGTAAAAACATCTATTGGCTAGTGCTTTTCTCCGCTTGATTTTATGGCTAACATTATTTATTTTGCTGACGGAAGATCCGAGGTAGGTACACTCATCTACTAAAATTTCAAGTCCTTTGGTCTTTTGATCTCCGTAAATAGTTAGTCTGCGCCTTCCATCGAGTTTATTGGCGAAAACCTTTCGAGCTGGAAAATTTTCATCCATCTCAACGCGTTTGAGTACGTCGATGTCGTTGCACAGCTCATATAACTAGTGGTTCTTTCGACGACGATACTCTCCGTTGACGATGATGGGTCCAAATATTTTGCCAAGTATTTTTCTCTCAATGACTCCGAAGACTGATCTGCTTGTATGATTACCCAGGATTCTTCGCAGTTGAGCAAGACATGTAGAATCAGAGTTGGTTGGAGTTGGATCTTTGTTCTTCGATTGAGCGGTTCGTCAATCAATCGCTTGCTTAGCGCATAGTAGCCACGGTTTGCGATCAATCGTCTCTTGATTTCGTCTCTTGATTTCGTCTCTTGATTTCCAGGCTGACATTATTATTTTTGTTTATGGCGGAGCTAAGGTAGACAAAATCATCTACAACTTCAATGTTATAGTTGTCAACGTTCACGCAGCGTCCCAGACAAGTGGACTCTTTGTTCTTTGAAAGAAATAACAACATGTGACTTTTGTTAAAGATGGTACCATTCCTGTTAACTGCAGCCTTCCGCATGATCATCTCCATTACGATGTTAAAGAGATCACACGACTGACTATCGCCTTGTCCAAAGCCTCGCTTGGTAGAAAATGGCTCTGTCAGATTTTTGCCAAATTTTCACTGAAGACTTCGTGTTAGTCAGTGTCATCCCGGAAAGTCGTATTAGCTTCGCGGCCATAGCATCTAACAACTTCTGTCGAATGCAGCTTTGTTGTCGATGAACAGATGGTAGGTGTCGATCTGCATTTCTTGGGCCATCTACAGGTTTTGTCATAGTGTCATCTGGTCGGTCGTGGATTTACAAGGTCTAAATCCACACAATCGGGTTTGCCAGAATGGGTCTTTCACATAACACACTAGACAGGATCTTGTATGCGATGGGTAAAAGGCTGATACCGCTATAGTTCATACACACACTTGGATCGCCTTTCTTAAGCACAGGACATGGAACACTCAGATTCCAATCATCCGGCATGCATTCCTTTAGCCAAATCGTTTTTATGAACTGGTGCAAGCATGTTGCCAGCTCTGCGCAGCCGGCTTTAAAAATCTCTGCCGGCAGCCCATCGGCTCCACCAGCTTTATTATTTTTAAGCCTCGTGATCGCCATGCTGAGCCCGTTTTTCGTCACTTATGCTGTCTTCGAGAACGAGTAGAGATCGGAAGTGTTCCCTCCATATGGGCAGCACAGCACCGAGCGTCGGTGCCAGAATTCCGTATCTGTCCCTACAGGTGGGGATCCCTGTTCTAAAACCTTTTCTTTTTACCTTTCGGGAGGATAGAGGATCTTCCACAGACGTTTTTTTCGCCTGCACAGGCGTTTCATCTCCCTCCTTTTCTCATTATACCGCTCCGTCACCGCACGCGCTGCCATTGGCTGCAGTTTTGCCTTGTATACAACATCCATTTCCTCAGACATTTCGCGACATTCATCATCGTACCAGGATTTGTCTAAGCGTTGTTTTTCATAACCCAGTATGGTCGTAGCGGCAGTGGTCATAGAATTCGCAATATGCTGCCACTGTGTGTCGGGAACATCAGAACTATGGGGGTTTGTTTGAAATAATTGAGAGAGTTGGTTGGAATATGCATTGGCTACCTCGGTGGTATGCGGCTTTGTGATATCTAGCTTCCTTTTCTAGTGATAGTAGTAACATCCGGCAGATTTTGGTCAATGATGTCTATATCATTGGCATAGTCTAGTGGCATGTGATTCTTAGGGAATAAGGTGCAAGACATCTTGACACCAGCCTTTCTCATCACCTCCATAATTATATTAAATAGTGTACAGGACAAGATATCACCCTGTCTGAGACCTCTTCCTTACCAATCTTAACCGAGGATTTGGTGTTTTCCAAAGTCGAATCAGCTTTGCAGGAATACCAAACTCAGACATGACTTCATATAGCACATTCCTTATCGGAGAGTCGAAGGCAGCTATGTAGTCCACAAAGCGGTGGTCGGTATCGATCTGCTTTTTATGAGTATTCTCCAGGTTCACACTATAAGCTCGAAACAACCTTGTACGCAATTAGTAATAAGTATGCTTATTTCACGGTATCCAGCAGCTTTGTTATTTTTAAGGCGGGATATTGCCACACATATCTTGCTCTGGCTCGGAGATGGACAGTTACTACCAACATCATGGTTTGGAGCGGGTTCTTCTGGAGTGGTGTCCGTATCTAGTAAATTGCTGAAATATTCTCTCCATAACTTCAGAACGTTATCCGGGTCCGTCACTAGCTGACCAACGCTGTTGTTGCAGGAGGGCAACGCAGTTCCAAGCATTCTCACTTTAATTCTCCTGTAGAATTTTTGGGTTGCCCCTTTTACTGTGGAACAACTCTGTGCACTCATCCTGTCTCTTTTTCATCTCCTTCTATTTTCACCTAAAGAAACGAGTTGCTTCTAGTCTCTTTTTTCCTGCGGCCTTTACGAACAGCCTACGTTGACATTGGCTGCAGTTTCTTTCTGTATGCAGCATCTGTCTCTCTCGTGGCATCGCACCAGGCATCATGTTGAGACGGCTTTGAGTACCCATACATATAAGCTTCTTGCAGTACGTTCTATGGAGTCGGCTATATATTGCCACTGCGATGTAATATTTTCAGAGGTTGGAGCATTCCGTAGCAGTTGAGTTAGGTGGTTGAAGTAAGCGTCCGCTACCTCTGTGGTCCGCAGTTTACCGATGTCCAGCTTTCGTTGTGCCTGGTTACGTACGTTTTTCGCCATACTTAGCCTTCTGCGTACCTTAACTGCGGTAGGTAGTGATCGGATGTTCACACACCTGATCACCCGTACTTCCAGAACGCTCGATGAGTGCCTTCTATCGACTACCACGTGCTCTTTCTGATTCCTCTTCAATTTATTTGGAGATAACCATGTTGCCTTACACAGTACAACATTTTTGAGCTCATTGATTTGAGACTCAATTCTGAGAACTGTACGTGAAAGTAGCCCCAAAAAAAGGAAGTTCTACATCATTCCTTTTGTCAAGTTACATGGCATAATAGTTTAATATCGATTTGAAGTTAGTAAGTATCGTATGGGACCGGCCATGCGGGAGATTGCAGGTTCGAACCCGGCTCTAGTCATCTTAAAAAAACAAATTCTTTCATTGTCGGCTCCCCTCGAGTGTTGTTGACAGAAACTTCGCAGTATAAGTGTCCAGTCAATCGGTGTGTCTAGTAAGAGCTTCTCAAACAGTGACGTTCTCATTCGTCGATAAACAAGTAGGTGCCGTTAGTTGAGAGTCTAAAAATAGAAAGCTTGTTGATTCACAACAACGCGAGAAGCTATCCCATATCTCATGCATGGTGTGCAAAGGGAAATTAAGTAGTTAAGTAAGTATCGTATAGGCGAATTTGTCACGTTTGAGGCTCTTTTGTTTAATATAACTCGAGAACCACTGATCCGATTTTGGTAAAACAAATTTTAAAAAAAATTAAAAATTACAATTCCTTTAATTTGATCATATAACGTTTGCTGCTTATGTAGCCGTTTTCCTTCAGAATTAAATCCCAAAATCATGTGTTAAATATGTATGTTATTAAATAGTTTTTCTATAGCACAGCTCTATCAGTACATTATCAAACAGTGAGACTTCTCAAGTGCGACTTTTATTTGGTGAAGAAAAAAAAATCTTTCCTAATACTTCATTGGCAACGATTAATAATTAATATTATAGTTATTAATTGTTTACTAAGTGCACCATACAATATTTAACTCAACTACTTATGGGCCAGCCCCCACTTAGTTATAGGGGCCTTCATAACAATAGTTGTGTAAGATGACTTGGACTCCAATAACTATAACCATGACATCACAAATAATCCGGATGATATTTGCGCAAAATGTCTGCATAATCGCGAGAACTTTTTTTCCATTTTGTTACTAAGTCATTATTCAGTTATCACTTATCTTCTCCTCCTTCGACAACATCGCAATTGTGTCACCGGATATCTGTTGCTGCATTTTAATGATTTTCCCCCTGTTAATTTGTATTTAACTATCTCTCTCTCTATCTCTTTCTCCGCAGGACGTTTCGTTAATCGTTGCCTATCATTTTGTATATTATGGCTTCTAACCACTTATCTTTATACATTATCTCTGCGTGTCTTATTCGCCACCGATGCTATGGCCTTGTTTGCTACCAATGTGGCATGTGTTTATCTCCTGTCCTGGGTTATATTGCACGAGCAGTTTGTGGGCGTACGGGTAAGTGGCATCAAATTTAATTATAGCTCTGTTATTAAATCACCACTATTTAAAACGTTAATGCATTCATTACTTTTGTTGTTCCATCCATCCATCCATCCAGATAGTTGCGGTTATTCTATGTGATACGGGCATTGCATTGTTGGCCTACATGGACGGCATTACCGAGAGTCGCACGCTGAGCGGTGTTGTTCTGGCCACCCTGGCAGCTGCATGTTACGCCGTCTTTCGGGTAAGTTGACATCTTAGCGTGCCTGTGACAGCAGGTGTTTGACTGTACGTCGATTGTCTGAATTCCTCAATTAATTTTTCCGGTTTCGCCTATGTGCTTGCGGTGGATATCTATAAAATGAAGGTCATGTTTCGCAAAGTGATGGGCGATCCGCCAATTGGACAAATAGCGTTTGCATTCACAACGCTGGGTTTCTTAAATGCCCTACTCATGTGGCCAATATGTGTGGCACTGTATTTGACGGGTACGGAAATAATGCCATCAGATCGGATGCCTTGGATAATATTGTTGATTGCCAGTATATTACTGTTGGGTAAGTTGACAACGAATGGCTGGCAAATTCCAACAATATGTAAAGTTGTATTAAACGTCTAGAGTGTATAGATACGACATGACAGGTTGTCGTATTAGAAAAATAGAATATTGAAAGAGATAAGTTACAAAACACTTTGTAATTAAACAATAGTCTTAAATGTTTACGACAATGCTTACGTGGAAAATATGATAGAGTTTAGTTTGTCAGCAGAAAAATTAATTAGTTATACTTTTTATTAAGTTGGAAATCATACTGATAGTAGCGGAAAACAAATAAAAATAAATAAAATATCATACTAATATTATAAAAACTATTATTAAGGATGTGTGATGCAAGGTAAAGTTTTTGATCGGTTTAGAAGAAGCTGAAGACAGGATGAGTGCATAGAGTTGCTTCGAAGTAGAGGGGAAGCCCGAAAATTCTACCAGAAAGTTAAGGCGAGAATGCGTCAAACAGGGTTGCCCTCCTGCTAGGACAGCGATGGCCAGCTAGTGACGGACCCGATCGGATAACGATCTGAAGATATGGAGAGATCATTTCAGAAATTTACTGGATACGGACACCACTCTAAAAGACCTCGCTCCAATCCATGACGACGGTATTATCAGTACACCTCCGAGCCAGAGCGAGATACGTGTGGCAATATCGCGCCTTAAAAACAACAAAGCGGCTGGAGGCGATGGTCTACCTGCTGATTTGTTTAAGGGGAGGAGCTGATACGGAGCTCATGGAGAACGTCTGGCTGGAGGAGAGCATGCCCGGGGATTGGAGTCTCTGTCTGGTATGTCCTATATACAAGAAAGGAGATGGTAGTGAACGTAAGAACTACCGTGGAATAGGTCTTTTAGAAATTGCGTACAAAGTCCTTTTTAGTATATTATGTGAACGTGTAAAGCCAATTGTAGAAAAACTAATTGGACCTTATCAGCGCGGTTTTAGACTTGGTAAATCTACGACGGATCAAATATACACCTTAAGACAAATACTGGTGAAAACTCATAAAAAGCAGGTCGACATACATATATACATAAATTATGCTCTCCAAAGTTTTAAGTACGAAGGAAGATGGGCTAATCGGTCTTAAATCATTGCCTTAGTATGGGATGCCTTACCCCTTTTAGAGATAAATACAATTTTGTAGATTGGCCATCTCGTTGGAATGTGTGGCAGCTTCAGATAGGCTTTGAAGATTGTCAGAAGTCAGGGCGTCAATACTTCAATGTTCTTTTGTAGATCCGCGGAAATAATTCCATCGGTTCCCGGAGACTTAAAGAGTGGAAACTTTTAATAGCCCAATGAACTTGATGTTTAGTAACCGATATACCATAAGTATCAAAAGTTTTATTGTGGGAATTTTCGGTAAGTAGCTTCCATCAGTATTTCTAGGGTTTCGCGACTGTTGGTGGTCCATGAACCATCTGTTCTCTGTATATACGATAGGTGTTAGGAAATTAATGAAAGAAGAGAACCTTTCAGTTTAAGTGATTGTAGGATACTTATTTTATTTATCAAAAATGTATGTGCTAACATCAACATTATATTTTAACTAACACAGTACAACACATGATTTGCCAACTCAATTCTGTGAACTGTATGTGAAATTAGACCCAAAAAGAAGAATTTCTGCATCATTCGTTTTGTCTTCTTACCTGCGATTTGAAGTTAGTATCGATTTGAAGTTAGTACTATCGTATAGGGGAATTTATCACGTTTTAGGCCCTGTTGTTTGACATAGCTCGACAACCACTAGCCCAATTTAGTTGAAATAAATTTAAAAAATTAAGAATTACAATTCCCTTAATCTGTTCATATATTGTTTTCCTATACAAGTAACACTTTCGAAGTTAAAAATGAATGTATGAAGGGAAAAAATTATTTTTTGCCTAAAAATTTAATTTTTTTTTTTAAAAATACATAAAAAATCCAAAATGGAAAAAAGTTTCAAGTCTAGTTATTTTTTCGCAAAGTCACATAACCTATAAGCAAAATGAGACAAAGATCATAAAAATCGATGCACGCGTTTCGCTTTTATTCGCAATTGAGTAAATGTATGAATTTCAAAAATTTGCTCGAGATATGCACAACATTATTTGGAGAAAACATTGACACCTTTTTCATGATTCTGAAAATTAAAAAAAAAAGGAATAAACAAAAGGTTATTTGATTTTTATGATTGCGGTAATAAATGTACGTGGACAATTAAACGGAAAGTGGACCTTTTTATTATTTGGGTTTTTCCGGTGGCTACCTATATGATTTTTTTACAGAAATTGCACCCACATTTAAGGGTGGTCATTATTTGGAAAGTTTTGCACAGTTTGAAACGTACAAGTGCTGAATCAGGTATATAGCCAGCCGCCCTTAAAATATGCGCCCATTTATAAGTACCTGGCAGTAAAATATTCAAAAATACGTAGTATTTATAGGTGTGCATTGATCGATTTTTGGCATTCAGCCAGTGCCGACGAACGCGAACAGTAAAAGTGATTTTTCTCCAGTTTTTTAAAAGTGAATAACAACAAAACATAAAATATATCAATATGGAAAACAACAAGTGCCCATATTTGGATGAATATTGTTACGTTTGTGGTCATATCGTCCGAAAAATACAGAAAAAAGATCGAAAAAATTTGTTTACTGAGCAATTCAAAACCGCGTATTGTAATTATTTCGATGAAGCAGATTTAAGTGGTGCAAATTTTACGCCGAACACAGTGTGCAACAGTTGTTATACTACCCTTCTAAAATGGATTCACGGAAAAAGTAGAAAGTTATCTTTTATGAAGCCAGTAATTTGGGTGGAAGACACAACTGGACATGATGAATCCAGGTGCTATGCATGCATAAATTTTCGTCCTGGATTAAACAGACAACAATTGAAAACAAAACTATACACTGCTGCATTTACTGCCACACTTCCAGTGCAACGCCCTGCTGATACCGATGCACCTTAACCTCCGAGTGCGGATACTGTGTCCCTGCTAGCCGAAACCGTTTTCACCAATCCGACCGATTTGGATGATGCTGATTGGATACCCGATATTGAAAATAGTGCACCACAACCGCTACCACAAATCGAAATGGATTACATTGTGGCCAAGCTGGGACTATCACAACACGACTCCGAATAGCTGACATCATTTTTGAAGAGAAGAAAACTCACACAGCAAAATGTCAGCGCAACATCATACCGACAACGCCAAGCTGATTTTCAGAAATTTTATTCCGTTGACGAAGCAAATACGTTCACGTACTGCCATGATATCCCAGGTTTAGTGAAAAAATTGGGAATGGATTATATCGCTGGCGACTGGCGTTTATTCATCGATGGTTCAGTTACTAGTTTGAAGGCTGTGCTGCTGCACAAAAAAAATAAAAAACCATGCATTCCATTGGGATTCAGCACAACTATGAAGGAAACGTATGAAGCATTGGGCGAAATTTTGAAGAAAATCAAATACGATGAACACAAATGGAACATTTGTTGCGATCTGAAGGTGGTCAACATACTACAAGGGATTATAGAAAAGGGCGGATATCCAAAATACTTCTGCTTCCTTTGTAATTGGGATTCACGATACAAAGGAAATCAATATCAATGTAAAGATTGGAAAGGAAGAACTCCCGAGCTCAACAAACAATTAAAATTACGCAATGAACCTATGATAAAGGACCTGGATGATATTTTGTTGCCACCGCTCCACATGAAACTGGGAATAGCTGGGAAATTCGTTGAAGTGGTGGTCAAAAAAGTTAACGGCGCCTTTGACTGTTTGAAATCCATCTTTCCGAAACTCAGTGATGAGAAAATTAAAAACGGTACGTATCGTACTCTGTATTTCAATATTGTCATATCTAAATTTGTTAATTTCTATACATTCGCATTACCAATAATTTTTTCGTTTTTCTTATGTATTTAAAACAGGTATTCTCAATGGACCTGATATTCGGAAATTGATCAAAAGTGATTCTTTCACACATTTGCTTTCAGAGCATCACGACCACCAACATGCATGGAACGCATTGAAAGAAGTAATAGAAGGCGTTCTAGGAAAGAACCGTGTCCAGCGAGAAGAGATACAGCAACGAGTGGACAGGTTGCTGTTTTATTTCGAAAAAATCGGTGCATCCATGACGCTGAAATTGCATTTCTTGCACCACCATGGCATGTAACTTGACAAATCGAATGATGCAGAACTTCTTCTTTTTGGGGCTACTTTCACGTGCAGTTCTCAGAATTGAGTTCCAAAATCATGTGTTTGACTACTGTTACTATGTTTTCAATTACCCTAAGATGCATCAGTGGTAGCATATCATTTGGGTTGCTTAACAGTGCGCCTATTCACTTTTGTTACTACAGAACAGATGTCCAGTGGCACTGCCAGGTGAATACGTGATCTATCAAACGTTGTAAAGTGCTTGCGGCCCTTCACTGAGAGCATTTATTCATGAGACCGGTCCCGAACGTGAAATAAAAAGAAGTACGGTCCAATGATGCCACCAGCGCATAAACCGCACCGAACTGTGACTTTTTCTGGATGCATTGGTAGCTCTTGCAATGCTTCTGGCTGATCTTCACTCCAAAATCAACAATTCTGCTTATTAACGTACCCATTGAGCCAAAAATGAGCTTCGTCGCTAAACACAATTTTTCGAAAAAAAAGTGGATCTTTGGCCAACTTTCCAAGAGCCCATTGACCAAAAATTCTCCGTTGCGGTAGGTCATTCGGCTTCAATTCTTGCACCAGCTGTATTTTGAAAGGCTTCACACCTAAATCCTTCCGCAAAATTTTCCACGTTGTTGAGTAACAGAGGCCCAATTGCTGCGAACGGCGACGAATCGATAATTGATGGTCACCATTAACACTGGCCGATACAGCTGCGATATTTTCTTCACATCGTACTCTACGTAAGCGTGTTGGTGGTTTAATGTCCAACAATGTATATTTGGTGCGAAATTTAGTCACAATAGCCCGAATAGCCGCTTCAGTGGGTCGATTAAACTGACCATTAAATGTAAGAAGCGCGCGATTAACTTTCTTAACAGAGCATGCATTTTGATATAAAATTCAATAATTTGCAAGGGTTGTTCGTTGGTAAGAATAAAAATAAAAAAAATGTTTTAATAATAGACCCCAAACTGAAGATGTTTGACAGTGAAACAAAACACGAAACGTGCGTCAGCTGTTTAAACCAGTGTTGCCAAAAAGATACACTTAAACTTAATTTCCCTTTGCACCTCTTGAATGAGGTATGGGATAACTTCTCGCGTTGTTGTGAATAAACACGCTTCCTATTTTTAGATTCACAACTAACGGCACCTACTTGTTTATCGACGAATGCGAACGTCACTGTTTGAGAAGCTCTTACTAGACACGCCGATTGACTCGACACAATACTGCGAAGTTGCTGTCAACAACATTCGAGGGGAGCCGACAATGAAAAAACAATTTTTTATTTTTTTTAATATGACCGGAGCCAGGTTTGAACCTGCGATCTCCCGCATGGTAGTCGCGTGTTCTAACCACTATGCCACGGCCGGTCCCTAAAGATAATAGCTAAAAAATCACACTTTAGTTACCCCCAAGTGAATAACAATTAGCAAATCCCCCGTCTCCAAAGATTTTAAGTTTTATAAATTGTAAACCTATTAGCAGCTTTTAGAAGACGAAACATTTGTATAAAAAAATTGGAGTAGGTTACAAACAAAAAAATATTTTTTTTCATAGACTAAGGGTAGACAATTTTCTTTCATTGTCGGCTCCCCTCGAATGTTGTTGACAGCAACTTCGCAGTATTAAGCGTCGATTCAATCGTCGTGTCTAGTAAGAGCTTCTCAAACAGTGACGTTCGCATTCGTCGATAAACAAGTAGGTGCCGTTAGTTGTGAATCTAAAAATAGAAAGCGTGTTAATTCACAACAACGCGAGAAGCTATCCCATACCTCATTCATGGGGTGCAAAGGGAAATTAAGTTTTTTTTAAGGGTAGACAATATACTATGAAAAGTGATAAAACGAATTATCTAATGTTCAATGAGAGTTATAACATATTTGCAGATGAAAGTTATAAATATTTGTGTTTGCCATCATTCGTATCTAGAGCATTCATAGAAACTGATTTCAATTGCTGTAACTTACTGTATATGTAAATACACCATTGATTCAATGAACATTAAATTTACCCCCATTTTGCATGTTCTCTTTACAGTTTTCCACATACTAATGCAATTTAGTTCTGCTGTTACATATAATATGTTTGTTACATTAGGTTTAATTACCGCTGTCCCTGTTTCAGGAGGTAAGTAGATGATGTGCTCTGAGTGCTACCCTATGAAGTAACTCAATGTATCTGCACATCTATCTTCCAGCATTGGATGTCGTTTTGTATGGTGCTACATTTGCCGGTATGAAATTGGCCGGTGTCATATTGATTGCTGTTGGTTTCTTCTTGGTTATGTTTCCCGAAAATTGGCCCGACTACATAACACGTTTACTGAGGTGAGTTGCAAGTGTTCGCATTAAATTGGTCTTAGTATTTTGTGATATGTATTATTTTGTTTTGTTTTTTTTTCATCCTATAAGTAAAATGCTAACAATTAAACTAAATAAAATGCCAAATGCTAAATGAAATAATCTTTATGTTTTACCTTTGACAGTTGTTAACCTATGTTGATGAATAATAATACCTCTTTCATTAATTCAACTTTTGTGTCTTTTTTTGTAATTTTCCTTTTTTTTCGTCACATTCGTAACGATTTGAAATACATAATTTCAAATTGTGAAATACATATCTAATTTTTTGTGAATAATATGAAATACCTTTCAGAAAAAGTGGTCGTGCTATACTGCGTTACCAATGTTGTTGTGAATTAGCCGAAGTTCACTATACCCACTCGGTAGGAGGCCTCTTAGTAACTAAATACAATATAAGAAAACCATGTTATTAATTATACAACTCAATATCGTATTCTGTGCAAAATGGCAAATTTTTGACGTTAAATAACACACACACACACACAACCAACAACTACTGACATCAACGTAATATGAAAATGCTCTTAGTTTTCATAAAAATACATATACATATAGCAAAACAAAAAAAAACAGGTGGTGATTCCAAATGAAATCGATTCGATTGTGCACTTAATTTCATTTGAGTAAAATAAAATTGGTATATTAATGTACCGGCCGTGGCATAGTGGTTAGAACACGCGACTAACATTCGGGAGATACGTGGTTCCATTCCCGACTCCAGTCATCTACATTTTTCTTTCATTGCCAGCCCTCTTGATGTTGTTACAGTATTAGTGTCAACAAAATCGGTAAAAGCTTCTCAAACAGTGACGTTTGAATTCGTCGATAAACAAGTAGGTGCCGTTTGTAGTGAATCTAAATCTAAATAGAAACAACGAGAGAAGCTTTTCCATATTATCCAAAGTAAATGCCGTATAAAAGATATTTAGCATTAGAATATTCGGGGCCTATATTGGGCATTACGGACAGAGAGGAATGAAAGTCCTTTGTATCAGGTCATAGTCCCATGGGAGTAGGTCACCCCCATATACGAGATATATAAATCCTCTGTTTCAGATCAGAGATATATCACAAAGTATTTTGGGTGTTGGAGATATTTAGTTTTAAAGTTTTCACGGGCCTAGATTGGGCACTACGCCCAGAGAAGAATGAAAGTCCTCCTATATACGAGATATATCAATCCTCTATTTCAGGTCAGAGATATATCACAAAGTGTATGCGATATAAATGATATTTAGTATTAGCGTGTTCGGCGGCCTAGATTGGGCACTACGGGCAGAGAGGGATGAAAGTCCTTTGCATCACGTCATAGCCCCATGGGAGTAGGTCACTCTCAAACACATGATATATCGATCGTCTGTTTCAGATCAGAGATATATCACAAAGTATATGCGATATTAATGGTATTTAGTATTAGCGTATGCGTGGCCCTAGATTGAACACTACGGGCAGCAAAGAATGAAAGTCCTTTGCATCACGTCATAGCCCCTTGGGAATAGATCACTCTCATATATATGATATATCAAGCCTCAGATCAGAGATATATCACAAAGTATATGCGATATACATGATAGCCCCATGGGAGTAGGTCACTCCTATATTCGAGATATATCAATCCTCTATTTCAGATTAGAGATATATCACAAAGTATATCCGATATAAATGATATTTAGTATTAGCGTATGCGTGGCCCTAGATTGGACACTACGGGCAGAGAGAAATGAAAGTCCTTTGCATCACGTCATATCCCCATGGAAGTAGGTCACTCCTATATACGAGATATATCAATCCTCTATTTCAGATAAGAGATATACCACAAAGTATATTCGATATAAATGATGTTAAGTATTCGCTAATTTGTTGGCTTAGATTGGGCACTACGGCCAGAGAGGAATGAAAGTCCTTTGCATCACGTCATAGCCCCATGAAAGTAGATCACTCTTATATATCAATCCTCTGATTCAGATCAAAGATATATCACTAAGTACCATGCGGGAGATCGCAGGTTCAAACCAGGCTCCAGTCATCTTAAAAAAAAATGTTCTTTCATTGTCGGCTCCCCTCGAATGTTGTTGACAGCAACTTCGCAGTATAAGTTTCGAGTCAATCGACGTGTCTAGTAAGACCTTCTCAAACAGTGACGTTCGTATTCGTCGATAAACAAGTAGGTGCCGTTAGTTGTGAATCTACAAATAGAGAGCGTGGTAATTCACAACAACGCAAGAAGCTATCCTATCAATCATGGGGTGCAAAGGGAAATTAAGTTTTTTTTAAGTTATTAGCGTTTCAGGGTCCTTTGCATCACGTCATAGGTGCAAATCCTTAAATCGTGGTCCTTATAACGTTTGCGAGGGTCGTCATAATAAAAATATATTTACTAGATATATTACATATAAAACTACCAATATTCTAGGGCAGTTGTAGAGCACAACCTTCTTTGACATTAAAAACCAATAGGAGTACCTACATTTTTTCCAATTTTTATATAAATCATCGAGTAATTAAGTGCATATACCATCGAGATCGATTTTTATTATGGAATTACCCCATTACTAAATGTCGTACAGCAATAGCCAACAACAATTTTAAGTGCTTATTTTTGTAGTCACCAAAAAGCAAAAGCACAGAAGATATAGATTTTTTACTGAACAACAACTGATTTATTGAGTTTTCCGTTAAATCTTCTTATTGAAACCTTTTAAGTTCCATTTGAAATTTTCCGTTGTCTTAAGCTTCTTTACTACAACTCTATCACTGTCCAATTTATAACTTCTTCTATGACTTCTTGTTGAATAACCAACGATATATACTTCTGAGATGCTGTTGTAAATTAAATATTTCCAAAATTCAATACCAACCAATACATTGTGTCTAACCCTATCCCTCTACTGGTTAAGAAAATGGTTGAAGATTGATTGTATACAAAAACTTAATTACTACTCTTCCTACTCCTCCTTCTCCAACACTCAAAAAGCGATCGTTCTGTGTTAATGTTGTTGCTGCTGCTGATGTGGATTTCAAAGTTTTGAATTGAATTGAATTGAATTATGGTTAGATGTTGTAATATCAATGTTGTGTGATTAATTCCCCTATCCTATCTTAAGGGAACTGTTAAATATATACCAATATAACCCAAATGGCTAACAGTATTTAACTTACTAACTAGTTGTTGTTTCTATGTCTAAGTCGTTGCGCTCCTGCTCTATCACGTATTCTTTTAATGGCGGCTGTAGTTTCCCACAAACCAATTATTGCATTCAGCTGGAAACTATTCTATAAATGTACTATAAAATGTATTATTAACATGTTTTTGGTTTGACTTTGTTAATTTCCCCCCGTTTTTAATTTGTTTGAATTTATTTAAAGCACCATCGCTTCCAGTGGAGCACTAAGAACGCATGTGGTTAAAGTACAAAGAAGCCTTTATTAAAATTTTTTGTTTTGTTTAATTTTTAATTTAAACATCATTTGAGTTTTTTTTTGTTTGAATATATTTGGTCTATTAATATAGTTTTATGAAATTTTAAACTGAAATTTAGTGGTAGAAATTTGGAAATAAGTCAAGAGTCGATGGACAGTCGATGAAAATTACGTACCACAAAAAGTTGTTGTTGCCACAGTTTGAAGACCAAACTTTTATTATACTTCAGATTTGCAATAGGACTGTTTCCAATATTTGTGTGTTTTATTTTGTATTTTAAATACGAGTATTCCCTTAAAAAAGAAGAAAGAGTAATTGCTACTGAAAGACAAGTAGCAGCTAGTTTTAACACAATTTTAATAAACACCATTTAGAAATTATACATTCAAATTTCTATTCACACTGTTTTTGACCTCAAATGGAATTCAAATATATTGTTGATATTATTTTATGCATTTTTATTATCCTTGAATTACACAGTGCAACACACTTTTTCGGGGATGAACCAAACCCATATCAAGCGATAGCATTTGATTTCAGTAACAAAACCCTAAACCTCATTTTGCTCCACTACGTCACAAATTTGTTTTACAGTGGTTTTAACTTTAATTTTGTTGGTCAAAAGTCGAATCAAAGAATTTGAAAAATCATCTGTAAAAACACGTTTGGGGTGTTTCATGTTTTCGGAGACCTATATTAAAAAAATCTGGGGAATATTTTCTCGGAACATTTTAACCCCATAGCTCCCAACTGTATGGGACATTTTTGGCTCAATTTTGAAAAACTGTTTCAAAGTCAACTTTGGAAGGAGGTTAAGGCTGCTGAAAATTTTTACTAAGAATTATTGAAGACAAATAGCCTTTATGAGTCAAAGTTTGCAAAATTAAATGTTAATGAAATGTTAAAAAAGCTTTTTTGTTGAGTATACATTGCAACACACTTTTTTGGGAGTAAACCAAACCAATATCAAACGATAGCATTTGACCTCAGTAACAAAACGCTAAACTGCATTTTGCTTCACTACGTCACAATTTTTGTTTACAGTGTTTTAAAGTTTGATTTTTTTGGTCAAAAGTCATATAAAAGAAAATTAAAAATCATGTGTAAAAATAGATTTGGGATAGTTCATGTCTTCGGAGACCTACATTAAAATTTTCCGGGGAATATTTCTTCGGAACATTTTAACCCTCTATCTGCCACCCATATTGAACATTTTGTGAAAATTTGACTTTTAAGCTGTTTATCAAAATTCATCCTAAGATGTCTCATACGGGTGGCAGTTAGAGGGTTCAAATGATCAAATAAAGTATACCCCGGAAATTTTAATGTATGTCTTCGAAGACATGAACTATCCCAAATTTATTTTTATACATGATCATTCAAATCCTTTGACTCAACTTTTAACCAAAAAAAATAAAATTTCAAATCACAATTTCAATCACATTGTGACGTAGTGAAGCAAGTTGGAGTTTAAGGTTTTATTAATGATGTTAAATGCTACAGTTTGATATTGCTTTGGTTCACTCCCGATAAAGCTTGTTGCACTCTTTGCTCAAAAACAGCCTTCTTAACATTTCATTTTGATTTAATTTTAAAACCTTTGACTCGTAGAGGTTATTTGTCTTCGGTGACTCTTAGTGATATTTTCTGCAGAATATTTCTATCGAAGATTCTAAGCCTTGAGGGAGATCAAGTTGAAATTTAAACAGTTTTTCAAAATTGGGCCAAAAATGTCCCATACAGGTGTTCCCCTGATTGTTTTAATATAGGTATCCGAAGACATGAAATACCCCAAACGTGTTTTTACATATGATTTTTCATATTCTTTGATTCGACATTTGACCAAAAAAATCAAACTTCAATCAACTGTAAAAAAATATGAGACGTAGTGGAGCAAAATAGAGTTTAGGGTTTTGTTACTGAGGTAAAATGCTATCGTTTGATATTGGTTTGGTTCACCCCCGAGACAATGCCCATCAAATTGTGTCATAGTGTTATTTATTTCTACATGAATGAATTTACGGCTAAAGGCTTTTACTAAAATAATTTTTTCATCCAAATCTACTTATGTATCTCTTGAGAACGCGTGGACCGTTTTGACTAATTGTTTTTAGAAAGTTCGTAAAAGTCCGAATAAAGTTAGGTTGAAGACAAGTAATCACTCGGTCGTGATTACACCACCTGGAGACCATTTGGGTCCAATGTGTTTGTCTTATTTGAAATGAAATCAGAAAAGAATTACTCAGGATTAATAAATATTTAGATAGACTTTGAAAAAGATAACTTGTATTTGACCCACCCCCAGTATATGACACATTGATGGTCGCACTAATTCATGCAGTTCATCTTGTTCCCTAGCATACTACTGTGTTCTGGGACCTAGCAGAGTCACACTATTTACTGTGTTGAGAGCGCCATTCCACATGTGTCATTAAATCCAATATGATATCCACATAGATTTTGACTGTTTCTCCACATTCATTGCCAATAGAATTTCTGCAGATTTCATAACGATGAAAATATTCGCCTTAATAACAATGCTGCAAGTGAGCTCCTAGCTGAAGACACCTGATCCTGTTTCGATGTCGATTTTTGAGCCATAAGTAAAGATAGCAAACTTCCCGAACGGTACTAAAACTTTTCAGTCATCTCTATTACGCTTAAGCCGCTACGGATAGTTCATGGTGGCGCAAGCTCTTCAGGTCCAATATCATATCCAGTGCCGCTTGTGGTGTGCTTCGTCTATCACATGATTCGCTTTATAAAATATTACAGGGAAATTATCATAGGCTATATTTTATTACATTTTTGGTCCAATGGGCGAAAAGGGAGTGGCAAAACTTTTTAGAGTTAAAGATACATTATTTAGTACACGGGTAGTACTTGGTATTTATTTTTTATTTTCAATCAGATGGATGGAGGCGTGGGCAAACTGTATTTTAGCCCTAGAGAGTTACAATATGGCGAAATTGTTATTTTCGTTTAATACGCACGCCGGAGAAGTTTTTTTTATCTCTAGAAAGAGTGGGCTGAACGAGACCTAGGAAATGTGGTTATTAGGGCTATATAAAGAAATATTTTTATACAGATAGTACTTTTAACTATAGATATGAATTTGCAAATGGATTTTATAATTTTGGTGAGTGATCGGGGGAAAAGTAAGCAAGCCCAACATATTCTTATCGTACTTAGGAAGAGTTCCCAAATAATGTTTTAATGTGGAATATGTTAGCATTAATAACTGTTAGGCAATTCCTAAGATATATATTATATTATTTTAAACTGTTTGATTGTTAATTTTAGTCGATCGTGTTTTTATATATTAAATTTACGTTAAGTGTATCAAATGATACATCAAATTCGGCTTACGATCAGAAAAGGGTTTTTTATTTTATTGTTTAAATATTTTGGTCAAATTCAGTGTGTCACGCACTAGGATGACGCGTTTCGAACTCCATGACGAGTTCATCTTCAGACCCCTTTGTGACCAACTGAGGCACAATGGTACATCATCAGCTGTATATATATCTACAATTCTGTCAAACATGTACATGCGAAGAAGATATCAGCCGAAAATGGCCAGCAAAAGTGTTGTATTTTTTTAATTTGACCGTTAATATTCAAACATGCTTAAGCTTTAAGGTAAAAAGGGGAATCGTGGGGAAAGAATTACCTCCACCTCTAAAATTTTTGTTGGAATGAAACTGATTATTACTGAACTGATATAATTGAATTAAATTATATTATTATACCATATATCCTGAATGAAAAAAACGTCTATTTTCCAAATTATCATAATGTTTGCATTGACTTTCATGATCTTTGTCACTTTTTGTTCAGAGGTTATGTGGCTTTAAGTAAAAATAGTAAGACTTGACACTTTTTCCGTTTTGGATTTTTTAAATATAAAAAAAATTAATTTTTTAGGCAGATTTTTTATTTTTTTTTTTTCATGGTATGTTGGTTAGAACACGCGACTACCATGCGGGAGATAACAGGTTCAACTACTGGCTCCAGTCAACTTAAAAACAAAAACAAATTTTTTCATTGTCGGCTCCCCTCGATTGTTGTTGACAGCAACTTCGCATAATCAGTGTCGAGTCAATCGGCATGTCTAGTAAGAGCTTCTCAAACAGTGACGTACGTATTCGTCGATAAACTAGTAGGTGCCGTTAGTTGTGAATCTAAAAATATAAAGCGTATTAATTCGCAACAACGCGAGAAGCTTTCCCATACCTCATTCATGGGGTGTAATGGGAAATAAAGTAAATTTATTAATAACTACAAAACTGTTGAATTCGAATTTTCGTTTCATCAAAATTGAACTAGTCGTTCTTGAGTTATGCCCCCCAAACTGTAGGAGCTTAAAAACTTTAAGCCCAAAGCGGAACGTTTAACTTACTTCAATTGCGGCATATAAGGTTGGTATAATCTGAATCACAGGAACATGATGAGGCAGCTGAAATAAAATTTTAACCGATTCCCTCGAAATTAAGTATATTCTATCTATGGCCAACAAATACAAATATTGTTAAATTTCTCCGCTATCGAACCATATGTGAAACCTGTGTTTTAACACTTTTATGTATTACGCCTACTAAATATGTGAAGATACTACACTGTATCTATATTTTTGGAGTTTATGTCAAAACAAAATCAGTTTGGGACCAGTGTACATTGCCGGTCCCACTAGTACCATAATAAGAATTATATAATTGTAGCTATGTCACGGCATGCAAATAACCTTTAAATAAAGGATCATGTCATATACAGGTATTCTTACAGACCATCATATAAATATGTTCTTACTGTAAATTGTGTATTTAAAGTAAGACCGTACCACAATTGATAGCAGTATTACTTATTTCTGTTATTCCTAAACGATTAATAGATTTTCAATATTTCTTCTTATAAGGCGATAAGACGAGAGATTATTATATAATAATATGACTAGTACCATTTCTATAAACAATAATATATAGAGACTGGAAATCATCTGATGTTACAGTTAACACAGTTTCCCTTACGGTATTTACAGCACCTTATCTGCAAATATTTGTTAAATACATAGAGCGTTCTCCAACAAGTAAATTCGGGGTATGATTTAGTCGCTGGCTACTTTCCCTTCTGGTTAAAATTATGTATTTGTGGACATGAAGTCGATTTTGTTAACAGTTCCTTTTGGTATTTTTGCGGTCAAATATTTCATTGAGCTGCAATAACCAACTATTAATCAGCGTGTTACAACCGTCCGCTCTCGAAAATTGTCTCATTTTTATAGAGACACCATAAAATAAATAGCTAAGACAACGAATCCAGTCCGAGATTTATTGAATTCTGCTTTCGAGCAGTACGTTTTATAAGCTTTAATTTATAATGTAACTCCCAATATTCATATTATACATATATATATGTATATATAAACATCAACATCTCAAGAAAGATCTTCCCGTATGGCGCAAAATGCATGTGTCCTTAAGATAATTCATGAACACAAACTGTCATTCCATTCTGAAGCTTAGAAATATATGCGCTTATTATCTATGTTAATACTTAATTTAACACTTGCTATTAGTCTTCTTGTAAATATTAGTCAATAAAGTTATGAAAAGGGACCGGACCTAATGCAATATGTCATAGCTCAAGAACAAATAGATCAGCTAACCCCTTTTTCTGAATAGAAATTCAAATAAATTATTTGTGTTGTTTTCCATTTTTTTATGTAATTTCAGTTTGCATGACCTTTATTATTATTTACACTAAACAACAATTTGAGCAATTTTTTTGTTATGTTCTTAAATAATAAAAATCATAAAGCTTAAAATGTTAAATAGCCAAAGATGATTACCAAAAAAAAACAAGAATTTCACTTTTGAATTCTTCTACTATCAATTTGTCTTTGTACTTTTTCATTTGATAAAAAAACGTCTCTCTTTCGATATTTCATTATATTTCCAGAAATATCATCTTATTGGGTCACAACGCGAGGTGAGTTTCGTAATAGTTATAGCAACAAAATATAACATACAACTACAACTACAACAACAACATAAAAAAACAACAACGTATTATAAATAAATTATGTTGGTGAGGATTCATTTTTCGCAGGCTTTACTTTATTTTTCGGACTCCGTTTAAAGAAAAAAAACATTTATTTTTTATAGGTTTAAGTTTTTACTTCTTTTCGATTAAGTCTCCATTTATTTGCCAAATAAATTAAGATCCCTTAATTTGGTTATTGATTGATTTCCTAGAGAAGACAAACAAATATACATATTGATATTCGTTTTCACAAAAGTAATCAAAAAAACTAAAAACAATAACAAGTGAACGAAGAAATTCTTTCACTTTCATTGCGCTTAAAAACAAAAGTGAAATTAAACAAAAAAGAGTGTCATTGTTGTTATTTGCGATGAAATTCGAAAAGTCAATTTATTTGTTTTGTTTATTACTACGTTTCCGTTACACGTTTCGATTTTCTTTCAATTCAGTATATGTGTGTGTTAACGTATTCAATTTTGTTGTTATTGTTATGCTCCTTATTCCTGTGTTTTTTGTATGAAGTTGATCACTTTTGAATTTACATCTTTACTACTCTCAATAACATTACATACATATACCTACATACAAACATACCTACTTATGTACCTTTTAATTACATTCAACGTGTTTTCTTTCTAAACTTCCTTAATATACTTGTTAATCTTTATGTGTGTGTCTGTGTGTGTATTGTGTCCTCTACCACTCCCTTCAACAAAAAAAAAACAAAAACAAAACCAAATTATACCAAATAATCAAAAACTTCTTGGATATGGCAGATTTAAAGATTATACTACTACTACTGGTACCGTTTTGAAAATTATAATCATCTTTCCTTATCTTCAATTTAAAAACACAATATCGTTAAAAATCACTCACTCTTTACTTAACTATGATAGCATTTTACATTACTATCCTTGATCGTGACATGTGAATTCACCAAATATTGTAAACAATTCAGCTTCTGTCAATCAACATTCACCTGCTTTTCGTAGTTTTTCATTTAATTTCAATTTTAATCGTAAAAACTTAAATACGTTGTAAATATATAAACAAAAACATAACGAAGGTAAGTAGACAATTTGTTTACAATTTTAAATCTGCTGGCGTTCACAACTTCTTTGCTTAATATTCAAATCACACCACTTTTCCACTTAGTTCGAGATTCAGATAAATATTGATCTAAAATAATGAACGCACATGTGATGAAGACATAAGATAGAATTGAGAGAATAATTAAAATTAGTAAGGTTGTTGTCACTTAACTTAACTTAACTTAACTTAACTTAACTTAACTTAACTTAACTTAACTTAACTTAACTTAACTTAACTTAACTTAACTTAACTTAACTTAACTTAACTTAACTTAACTTAACTTAACTTAACTTAACTTAACTTAACTTAACTTAACTTAACTTAACTTAACTTAACTTAACTTAACTTAACTTAACTTAACTTAACTTAACTTAACTTAACTTAACTTAACTTAACTTAACTTAACTTAACTTAACTTAACTTAACTTAACTTAACTTAACTTAACTTAACTTAACTTAACTTAACTTAACTTAACTTAACTTAACTTAACTTAACTTAACTTAACTTAACTTAACTTAACTTAACTTAACTTAACTTAACTTAACTTAACTTAACTTAACTTAACTTAACTTAACTTAACTTAACTTAACTTAACTTAACTTAACTTAACTTAACTTAACTTAACTTAACTTAACTTAACTTAACTTAACTTAACTTAACTTAACTTAACTTAACTTAACTTAACTTAACTTAACTTAACTTAACTTAACTTAACTTAACTTAACTTAACTTAACTTAACTTAACTTAACTTAACTTAACTTAACTTAACTTAACTTAACTTAACTTAACTTAACTTAACTTAACTTAACTTAACTTAACTTAACTTAACTTAACTTAACTTAACTTAACTTAACTTAACTTAACTTAACTTAACTTAACTTAACTTAACTTAACTTAACTTAACTTAACTTAACTTAACTTAACTTAACTTAACTTAACTTAACTTAACTTAACTTAACTTAACTTAACTTAACTTAACTTAACTTAACTTAACTTAACTTAACTTAACTTAACTTAACTTAACTTAACTTAACTTAACTTAACTTAACTTAACTTAACTTAACTTAACTTAACTTAACTTAACTTAACTTAACTTAACTTAACTTAACTTAACTTAACTTAACTTAACTTAACTTAACTTAACTTAACTTAACTTAACTTAACTTAACTTAACTTAACTTAACTTAACTTAACTTAACTTAACTTAACTTAACTTAACTTAACTTAACTTAACTTAACTTAACTTAACTTAACTTAACTTAACTTAACTTAACTTAACTTAACTTAACTTAACTTAACTTAACTTAACTTAACTTAACTTAACTTAACTTAACTTAACTTAACTTAACTTAACTTAACTTAACTTAACTTAACTTAACTTAACTTAACTTAACTTAACTTAACTTAACTTAACTTAACTTAACTTAACTTAACTTAACTTAACTTAACTTAACTTAACTTAACTTAACTTAACTTAACTTAACTTAACTTAACTTAACTTAACTTAACTTAACTTAACTTAACTTAACTTAACTTAACTTAACTTAACTTAACTTAACTTAACTTAACTTAACTTAACTTAACTTAACTTAACTTAACTTAACTTAACTTAACTTGTGAAAGATGGTGTTTTGAGGTTATCTGCATGCTTTCCCGTTACTGTCCTGGGGGCGGAATATTGGCAGCTTTGGATATTTCCCCACTTAGCGAAGGAGACCACACTGATCAGCTAATTGTTTGTAGGTAGCTAACATTCCTTGTGCATTCCCCAGGTTCTGCCTGCTAGCGATTTGAGGACCTTGTTCCTACTTCGCATTTTGCGCATAATTGCAGTGGGGTGAGCTGAGGAGTGAAACAGGCTGTCAAAGGTGACCCTAACATTTTTGGGTAGTTCACAGTCGGTATTTGGACGTCATCAGCTTAAAACTTAAATTCCCTTTACACCCCATAAATGAGGTATGGGATTGCTTCTCGCGTTGTTGCGATTTAACACACTTTCTATTTTAGATTCACAACAAACGTCACCCACTTATTTATCGACTACTGTTTGAGACATGTAGACATGCCGATTGACTCGACGCTTTTACTTTTGACAACATCGAGAGGGCCGGCAATGGAACAAAAATGTAGATGACTGAAGGCACGTGTTCTAACTACTATGTCACGGCTGGTCCATAGGACGCCATCGACTACGACTCCTAAATTTAGGATTACCTCCTTCGTCTAGGTGGTGAAGAGAGTTGCTGACGACTTCGCCGGTGATAGTTTCAGTTTACGTCCAGTGAAGAAATTGTATAATTCTTCGAGATATCCATTCACACGATGACAGGAGGGAAATCGGCCTGTGGGATTGTCCCTCTGTCGTGTCCTTCAGGCACTCGACTCCCCGCTTGCCAAGGTGTTTTAACATCTTCATGGATATGCCGTCAGGTCCTATCGCCTTGGATAGTTTGGCTGCATTGATAGACTCTGAGAAGGGGTGTAGGGTTGTTGTATGTCCGAGAATTGAAGGTTGTGAAGTTTGCGAACAACACTTGGTTTCGCTTTGTCTCTCCCTCTCTCTCTAGGTGCTCAATAAACTGCTGGCAAAATGCACGCGAGCACTTAATCGCCACCCCGTCAGACTTCTTCATCGGGTTGGAGAGATACCGAACTGTGAACCACAACTTACCCACTCCTGAGCTCAGATTGCAGTTTTACAAGTGATTTATCCATTTTATCCGCTTGTTCTCATTTACCAACCAGCTGCTTTTCAGAGACGATGAAGTCGTTTGGTCGCTCCAGACAAACGATTATTGGTAAGTAGTCTGATACCAGTGCAACTACGGCTCTCCATGTTGCGTAGTTTATCAGACCAGGGCTCGCAATTGTTATGTCTGGGGAGCTTGTGCAGTTACCCTTAATCCATGCGGGGGCATCCACGTTCAGGGTGCAGATGGTTGATTTATCAATTTGTTACGCCAGTGACGCCAGAGAGGAGCATCATCCCGCGTGCTCCCCTGAGCAAGAGTACCAGAGCTGATGGTGAGCGTTAAAGTCCCCAAGGACCAGAAGCATATCACCGTCTAGAGTGTCCTGATATCAGGACGTTAGCCTGATGGGAAAACTGGCTCCTGGCGAAATATAGACGTTATAGAGCTCTAGATCGGTTCCTCCCAATCTGACTGTAATACCTCGAACTTCAATGTATTGGTCTCTGCTGCAAACAAACGCCCGTAAAAGCATCAGTGGAAGAAAAGAGAAAACCAGGATATCGAATATTACAGAAATAGATGTGAAGCCTGAAAGTTCTACAAATCAAAGATTTTGGAATAGGTATCACCGACACGCATAGTAAAAAGTAAAAATCAGAGGTCTTAGAACAGGGATCCCCACCTGTAGGGACAATCACGGACACGCAGATTGTGCTGGAAATATGGAGGTAATACTTCAGAGTACTAAAGCATCCGCAGGCAGCAGAAGTGGCGATATTAGATTAGATTATTCAGATTTTCATTTTGGAATCCTGTTTCAAAACCTATACATTTTACTATTTGGAAGAATTTCCTGTCTTCCTTTCTATCCCAGTGTTTTTCAATGTCCTTCAGTCTCTTGTCATTAATAAGTACTTCTTCCGTCTGATGAGGCATTCAGTCTGTCTCTTCTTCTTCTTGTATAATATGCGACATTCTTCATTGTAACAAGACTTGTCCGAGTGTGGTTTAGCATGCCCAAGTATAAGTCGAAGTTGACGTGTCAGTCAATATGATGCTTTTGCGTGGAAAATTGTCGCGTAGGCCGCTAGTCAGTCTGTTGAAGGGGTCTGTACTCAGATGTTTCACGGAGGTGACATACATATTTAGTTGTTTAGACAGATTAAAAGGCAACTGGTCTGCGCTTTCGGGCAGCTGAAACGAGTGCTTAGGAACGGCAGGAGTCTTAGTAGACGATCTGTTCGTACTGTTTATCAGGCACCCTTTGTTGCTATGGCAACATATGGCTCCTATGTGTATTACAAGGAAGTGAGTACTGCTTTTGGGGACCTTAAGGCCTTCTTTCGTCAAAGAGTGGGTTTATGGGCCAGTGTGTCGTACAGTTTCGAAGGAGGCCCTGCAAGTTTTTATGGATGCTGTCCTGCTGGATCTTGTTATTAACCGTCGTGCAGCTGCGGGAGTGGAGAGTAGTAGGGCTCAACGTAGTAAGATTTTTGACGGTTGCTACTGCCCGTTGCGGGGGCACCAGTCTCTGAGTTGCAAGGTGTTAAAACTAAAAGCAGTTTGACAACGAGGTTTCACCAGTCGCATTTTTCTGGTACCGAGGCTAACATGAGATACACACGTGCAAGGTATCCATTGAGTGCCCTTATTCATCTGTGCCTTATTGATCTCATGCACTTGCACTGTGGTATCGACCGTTCCACCTTATAAGATTTATGTCTGATCTCTTCTTGCGAAAGGCACCAATCCTTTGAAGTATGATTCACATTAAATCTCAAACTGGTAGCAAGTTCTCTACGAAACCGGTGAGGATGAGCGGTAGCGTGAGGATCAGAAGCCCTGGGATTTGTTTCCGTCTGATCGGTTGCTTGTGGGAGCATCATGCCGACTGTGCTTAACACCGAAATCGCTGATAGTGTTTTTCGGTATTGAATGTGGAGTTGCATTGCAACCGGATGCTACTGAGGTGGTAAGTTATGCCTCATCTTGCAAATGGGGGTATAACCCATACAGTCTTATCAAATTTTGTATCTTTTGGCAAAAACCATTTTATGTAATTTATGTGCGTATCCATAATATCAAATTTATCTGAGTCTTGACTTATGTACAAAATCCAATGTTTTTGGCACCATTTACGTAATTCTATCGTCCCCTCTCTCTATATATATATATTTCTCTCTCTCACTCTCTCTGTCTCTGTCCAACTGTCTTCAAACTACATGTATTAACTATAACTACTAATGACACTCTAATTTCTGTTGATATTATAGAATATGTTTTTTTTTTTGTTGTAACTATTTTAATTTCTCTTATAGTTTAGCGTTTATTGTTTTCGGTAGAGAATTTGTTCTTTTAGGTTTATACAAAACGCTCAATTTTCCATACAAATCAAATCAAAATGATAAATCATCTTAAAACTACTAATCTATAACTCTGGCTTCTAAATTCTCTTCTATTTCACTTTTCATGTACAAAAATAATTAAAACGAATATGAAACTAAACCAATTTATAACTATTGGAACTTTCTAATGCTTGAAAACAAACAAACAAACATCCAAACAAAACAAACCCCCCAAACATATTCCCAATCCCTAAAAAAAACATATATTTCAAAATATAACAAACAATCAAACAAACAAAAATGAACAATATCAGTCGCCCTGCATTTTGTAGACGAGATGTGGTGGTTGCCTCGCCACCCACCAGATAAGACACAGGTATTCATGTCACAAACTCCCCCAGAAACCAAAAATACCAATACTAAAGATTGAAACCGACAACGCCAAATCGTTATACTCTCTACCTACTACTACTACTACTACTCTACTACTAACATATTTTGCTCATATTTATAACATGAGTTGAAAGCATCTTGGAATGCTTTCAATGACTAATGACTAAATTTTATGTTGGTATGAAACTGGACCCAAAGATGGTAAGTACCCAGTTGTTGCCACACAAGAGAACAAGTTAAGTTAAAACAAAAACATTATTATACTCCATTTCCGGTATTTAGGGATTTGTTTCCGGTTAGGTTATTTTTGACGAATACTACATATGTGATATAATAAGATATGATAATATGTGAATTGTAAATTTATCTCTTTATACTTACATATATATCTTTTTCTCTCTCTTTTAATGTAATTTTTAATAATGAAATACCCTAAGATTGTATTGTGTTTTTTTTCTGTATATTATTGCAATATATATAATTTTTTCAGATCCCAACAAATTTATGCAAAACAAAAATATTATGCCGTTAATACTCATGCTTATGCTTAAAAAGCGATTTTGAACTTAACATATGTTTTTTTAATAAACCAAAAAGCGATAAGAACGTTTTCCTAATCCAAAGCCAAATTTTTGCCAAGCCACCAAGCCTTTTATTGTGAAAGGGTGAGCTGTTCCAATTAATTTTTACCTTAAACACAGATTTTAATTATCTATAATAGATTTTTCTTCTAAAACTTAGCAAACGGCTTGTGTAAATACCTTAAAAAAAAAACAAAAAATGCTTAAACGAATAACTTTGCAATTTCCAAATAGATGATGAGACACTACTCAATGTAACATATAGATAAAAATGTTGTACATTATTTTTAAACAAAAATTAAAACAAAATAATAATGAAAAGCGTTGATGAGCTAAGCTAACTAGGCAGATACAATTTGGAGTATTTGTTTGGAAATTTCGCGTAATTATGAACAACGTAGCGGTCATAGTAAATAGCTTGATCTACATTCTGAATTTAGTTGTTGTAGATGTTGTTAATAATTTGAATTTATAACGATGGTACAAACGAGAAGACGGCTTTTTTGATTATCGATTTATAACGAAAGAAAATTTTATATATAAGATATTCCTTTGAGTATATTTTACTATACTATGAAAACAAATCCCAAATAAATGTATTTAAATATGAGATTATAAAATTGATTTTACTCTTTAAAAGGCACGTACACTTCACGTGATAAAAGTTCGAAACAATATTATACAATAGGGTAGGCCATCGGCCTATGTATATCATCTACACATTAATACCTTTCAGTTGATATATAATATGTATGTGATATTGCTTGTAAAATTAGAGCGGCAGCGAAATGTATTGACTATTTTTTTATATTTGAAATGTGCGACAGGAGTGTTGTGCCACTTGATGTAAAAAATACATAAAAGAAATTTGAGTATGATCTGACAACTATTTCCCGTGCCTTAAAGAGGTCACAGGTCAGGTTTTTAATAAATCCTACAGTTTTTACCAAAGGTTGATTAAAGTATTGTATTGTATTTTATGTAATAGTCAAAAATTGAAGTGTGTGAGCGGCACCTTGGCCCTTTTTGCCAACTTGGTTCTAAATAGACTCTACTCTACACTATATCTCTACCGTAATGAAAGTACAGTAGAGACATGTTAAGTCCACCTTATAATGCCGCCCTAATTTGTACTATTATTATGACTATTATAACGATTTCTTTTTAATGCGTGGCACAGTCCACTTCCACCCAGGCTGTAATTCATACTGTACCAACGGAGCCAGGCCCATTTGATATATCAAAAATAGGAGTACCCTATTTCCACCACCTACCACTCAGCTACATTCTGTAAAGAAGAAAGACACATTTTCATTTTCATATTCATATACATATAGATTTGAGCTTTGACCTCTTTGGGGCAAAGCTTAAAGTTGTCAGATTTAACAATATTCCGCTCGAACATTACCGAAAATCCAAATTCCCTAATATACTTTATATGAATCCTCGTACCCACACATTAAATAAATCATATTCTATTAAGTTTTTGGTACAATAAATTGTACTTTTCGGTACAATAAATTGAGCTTTTTGGTACAATTAATCGTACTTTCTGGAACAATTAAGGTACTTCTTGGTACAACAAATTGTATTTTCTGGTACAATAAACTATACCTTGTGGAACAATAAAGGTACTTTTTGATACACTATAATGTATTTTTGGTACCATAAAAGTAATTTTTGGTACAATAAGTGTACATTTTAGTACAAAAAATTTTATTTTTTAGTACCATAAAAGTACTTTTTGGACCAATAAAGTGTACGCTGTGGTACAATAAAGTGTACTCTGTGGTACAATGTGGTGTACTTTGCGGTATCAAAAATAGTACTTTTCTGTACAATAAATTGAGCTTTTTGGGACAATAAATTGCACTTTCTTGTACAGTAAAAGTACTTTTTGGTACAATTAATTGTACTTTTTGGTCCAATAAAACGTACTTTGTGTTACAGTAAAAGTAAATTTTGGTACAAAATTTCTACATTTTGGTACAAAAAGGTACACTTTTTGGTACAATAAAATGTACTTCTTGCTACTATAAAAGTACTTTTTGGTATAATAACTGAACGTTTTGGTACAATATAGTTTACTAAGTGGTACAATATAAGTACTTTTCTGTACAATAAATTGACCTTTTTGGAACAATAAATTGCACTTTCTTGTACAATAAAAGTACATTTAAGTACAATAAATTATGCTTTCTGTACATTAAACAGTACTTTTAGGTACAATTAAACGTACTTTGTGGTATAAAAAAGTAGTTGGTACAAAAATAATCGTACAATTCATTTTACTTTTTGGTACTATAAAGTGTACATTGTGGTACAATAATGTGTACTTTTTGGAACAATAATGTTTGCTTTGTAGTATTATGAATAGTACTTTTTTGTGCAGTAAAATTACCTTATTGGAAAAATAAAAGTACTTCTTGGTATAATAAATTATAATTTCTGGTACATTAAACTGTACTTTTTGGTACAATTAAAAGTACTTTGTGGTACAATAAAAGTACTTTTTAACATAATGAATTGTACGTTTTAGTACAAAAAAGTGTACGTTTTGGCACAATAAAATGTACTGTTGATACCTTAAAAGTACTTTTCCGTACAATAAATTGTAATTTTTGATATTTTAAAATTAACTTTTTGGTACAATTAAACGTACAGTAAAAGTACTTTTTGATGCAATGAATTGTACTTTTTGGTACAGTAAATGTACATAACCGTACAATAAATTGTACTAATTGGTACTATATAGTGTATGTGTAATGTATAATTTTTGGAACAATAAAGTGTACTTTGTGGTATTATGAATAGTACATCTTGGTTAAGTAAATTTCGCTGTTTGGTAGATTAGAAGTGCATTTCGGAACAAATGTACTTCTTCGTAGAGTTAATGTACTTCAATAAATTTAACATTTGGTATAATATAGTGTACGTTTTGGTACAATAATGTGTACTTTTTGGAACAATAAAGTGTACTTCGTGGAATTATAAATAATACTTCTTGGTACAGTTAATTTAACTGTTTTGTATCATAGAAGTACTTTTTGGTACAATAACTGTATTTTACGGTACAATAATATGTACTTTTTGGAATAATAATGTGTACTTTGTGGTATTATAAATAATATTTCTTGGTACAGTAAATTTTGGTGTTTGGTACAATAAAATTACATTATGGTACAATAAATTGTGCTTTCTGATGCATTAAGCTGTACTTTCTGATACAATTATACCTACTTTGTGGTACAATAAAAGTACTATTTGGTACTATAAATGTACTTTTTAGTATAATAAATTTTAATTTTTGGTAGAATAAAGTGTACTTTTTGTATAGTATTGTTTGGTACAAGAAATTTATTTTTTGTTACAAAAAAATTTCTTTTGGTACTGTAAATTTTTTCTTTTTATTACCATTAAAGTACTTTTTGCTACCATTAAAGTACTTTTTCGAACAATAAATTTTACTTTTTGAAGCAATAGAAGTTAATAAATGTACTTTTTGGTACATGTAGTAAATTATACTTTATTCTACAATTAATTGTACTTTTTGGTACAACAAAAGTATATTTGGTATAATAAATTTTACTTTTTAGTAGAATAAAAGTACTTACTGTACAATAATATGTACTTTAGGTACAATAAGTGTACTTTTTGGAACTAAAAAAAGTACTGTAAGCACATATAAAATGGTCTCTATGAAGAATGCCCCAAATGCAAAATGACAAAAAAAAATATGCCCCAAAAAAATGTCCATACAAATTAAGGGAATTTTTAAATGATAAATTTTGGGAATTGTTTCGTTTTTTTTCAACTAAAATTTCATTAAATAAAATAAATAAAATTGGGCGAAAAAAGTGAAAAATTACCCAAAACTCAAGAACTAAATTTTCCCCAAAAATTATGAAAAATAACCTAAAAAATTTATGAAAAATACCCCAAAAAAAAATATTCTTCTAAACAAATCTAGCATTACCACGTTATCAGTTTTATACTCTCTCTTTAGCATTATTAAAAGACGAATACGGTGGAGGGCACGCCCCCCAAAACCAAAGTTTACGTAAAATGAAAGAAAGCTCCCCAAAAAAAATTTTGTATGGAAATTTTTTTGGGTAATTTTTCGTTTTTTTTTTTAGCATTTTGCGTTTGGGGCTTTTTTCTTAGAGCAAATACCAAATGCAAAATTGCAAATTGCTCAAAAAACACCACAAATGTCCCAAAAAAAAAATTGGGCGAAAAAAATGTGAAATCACCCAAAATGGCCCCGGCATATTTTTGAAAAAAATGTTTTGTTGGGTTTTATTCGTAAATAATTTGGGGGATTGTTTAAAAATGTTGAGGAAATTTTTTCGCCTAATTTTTTTTTGTGGGTATTTATCGTATTTTAAGCAGTTTGCATTTGGGGCACATTTCATAGAGCCTTTGAAATGCGCATTCATATTATTTAGTCTTATAAATATGTAAACGCATTTCCTGTATGGCGGTAATATCGCGGCCTTGTACTTCTCAAGTAAACCCGCCAGTCTGTGTATTGCACCTACTCTATAGAGAGTTCGGAGATTCCAGGTGCAGATTGACAGCTCATGGTCCTTAAATCATTTGCGGGGGTCGTCAACATTAGGCTGGGTCCGTTTCTATTCTTCTCTGTATTTTCATGGTAGGTGCATCTTTTACAAGGGAGGGTTGCTAACCCAATGACCGAACCAAGTTTTTTATCGTTCTAGTGGGACCGGCCGTGGCATAGTGGTTAGAACACGCGACTACCAAGCGGGAGATCGCAGGTTCAAACCTGGCTCCAGTCATCTTAAAAAAAGATGACGAATGTTGTTGACAGCAGCTTCGCAGTATTAAGCGTCGATTCAATCGTCGTGTCTAGTAAGAGCTTCTCAAAACAGTGACGTTCGCATTCGTCGATAAACAAGTAGGTGCCGTTAGTTGTGAATCTAAAAATAGAAAGCGTATTAATTCACAACAACGCGAGAAGCTATCCCATACCTCATTCATGGGGTGCAAAGGGAAATTAAGTTCAGTTAAGTGGGTGAACGCGAGGGCACATGTCAGCTAACTACCAATAAACCTTTAACATAGCTACCCGACGTGACACCGCAGAAATGTTAGTGTGCTGTGTTTTGCCACATTAAAATCGATCGGAGGAGCCGTTGCCTGGTATCCAACATTCCCTACGTCACCCGAACTAGCCGGATCTTTTATAATTCTACTCACTTACTTAGTCACTACCTTTAATGGGCGTTTAAAGATATCTGCCCCATGTAGTGTCCACAGTTAAGATGAAATTGGGGTCAGGATTGGTCGGGGTTTTACCATGTTAAAGCCGATCAGAGCCGCGCATGCAAAACCCATATGATGAATTTGATAGGTGTGTTTTGATTGGGCCTTGCGGATATCTTTATGCTAAAATGTGGTTCCACTCAAAACCGTGTTCTTTCTACATCCGTTGCCGGACGTATTTTTGCATTAATTTATACTTTTACGTTTGTTTCATCGCCGCTCTGTCCATCTCAATTCCTCGATGGACAGTGATACCATCTCAACAAAAAGTCCGGAGATTACAGCTACATATCCCTCAATCAAGGGAGATGCCGGTCGTTACATTCCTATTTTGTTTTTATAGTCACCAGCGATTGTCGCTGACCAGCGATAAAAAAAAACATATCACGAAAATTAGCTCATCAATGCCTTTTATTAGAAAACATCCTGAGTAGTGTCAATTTCAAATTACTTCAAACCTTAATGTAAATTTTTCTCCTCTCTCCTTTTTCCGTATTTACCAACTTCATACGTAAACCGATGTAATAGTGTATAATAAAATATCAAACTACGTAGTATTCTTCTTCTAATTTATTGTAACTGTAATGTAATGCAATACTTGTGGTGCTGCTCCACCTCCTCCCGCTTTATCTATTACTATTTCTTATGTTCACACCCCACCCCCCTATGCATAACACTGTATCTTTCACAGCTTTTATACTTCTTATCCTACTAAGCTTTTATACTGGATTCTTAACAAAAAATCTAAAACTAAACTTTTACTATCACAATTATTAGAGTAAATTATTTTGCAAACCACCACGCGCCTCTAAAAATCACCGCTTTTGATATAGCCAATACCAAAAAAAATAGAAACTTTTAAAGCTTTTCTTATATAATTTATGGTATTTTATTTCATTTGTATCCTTTTTCCACCTCTTAAGTAATGTATTACTCTTGTATTATCAGTAAAATCAGTAAAAAATTCTGTAATGTAAAAGAATATACTAGAACGCAAAGAAATAATTTTATTATTTAATAATAATATAACTAAATTATATATGACAATTGTTGAAATAAGTCGATGATTGCTTTAAAGTTTATGTAGAATTGTTAACAAATCGCAATTGAAATGCAAATGTTATTATATTGGCGTTGTAAAGGTATCGCCGCAACTGCATCGGCATCGCAACACTGAATTGATATAAGACAGAGACGAAAATATTCAAAATGATGGCTGAAGTTTAAGTTGGTACCACCCTCTAATCAATATATATTGTTATCTACTTTGTTGTTATTTAAAATTTGTAATATTTATTGTGACACAATGCGATAGCAAGGTTTTCTCCGAGATAAGTGGAACGATTTATTCGCTTTAATGAGAAAAATTCATAAATTACACCTGCTGCAGAATGAAAAAAACTTTAGGATTTTGGGTGTTGGCTAAGAGCATGTTATAAGTCTGGTCGAGTACAACATGCTTCCCAAACGACTAGACACTTTGTTCGTTAAAACAAATAACTTGAGTTTGTCCTCATTTCTCATCAGACGCACTTCTGTCGACTATTTCTCAATGCTTGAAAAGGCCGCAGTAACATTTCGCAGTCCTCGGCCAATGATATCTATATCATTGGCATACGAGATGCTGGATGTGACTTTGATTAAAGACGATCATCTCCATTATGATGTTAAGAGATGACAGACTATCACCTTGTCTAAAGCATCGCTTTTGTAGAAAATGTCTCTATCATATCCTTGCTTAATTTCACTAAAACTTCATGTCAGTGAGTGTCATCCCGCAAAGCCATAACATCTAATAGTTGCTGGCGTTTCAGACTGTCGAATGCAGTTTTGTAATCGATGAACAAATGGTAGGTGTCGATCTTCATTTCTTTGGGGTACTCCAGGAATTGTCGTAGTGTGAATATATGGTCGTTCGTGAATTAACCAGGTTTAAAGCCACTCTGGTAAGGACCTATCAGTTTCGCTAAGATGGGCTTTAGTCTTTCACATAACACACTCGACAGGATATTGTATGCGATGGGTTAAATGCTGTTACCGCGATAGTTGGTACACACACTTGGATCGCCTTTCGATCTCGTTTCGGCTTCTGCCTCTATCCCTAAAATTTTTGATTGTTGTTGTTAATTGAGAGAATTGGTTGGTGGGTTGGTAGGCATTGGCTATATCGGTGGTATGCAGCTTTGAAATATTTATATTACTTTGCGTTTGGTTACGAGCAAGCTGTATTCTCCTTACGGAAAACAAACTAACACAGAAGTAGTCCTGTCACTGATCCCTGGTGAGTAGTTTTAACTCAAATATATGAACGGGACGCGTCACATTAATAAGGCTTTGTCATTGGAGGTGTGAATTAACCTCATACGCCATAATTTAAATCACTCCTGTGTCTGTTGTACAGTACCTGTCTTAGGACCAAAGTCGAGGAACTTGACTCGGACATGAATACTATAACTTCGTTTTGTCCTCGTTCACCATTAGACCCATTTTTTCTGATTTTTTTCTGTATACCTGAGAAGGCTGCAGTCACATCCCGCAGTTTTCGGCTTCAGTAGAATATCGTGCGACTCGTGTTTACTGCAGCTTTCCTCATTATCATCTCCATCACTTTGTTGAAGAGATCACACGATAGGCCGTCGCCTTGTTTAGGTATAGTATGGCTCCGTAAGGTCCTTGCCAATCTTCACTGAAGACTTCGTGTCAGTCAGCATCATTCCGCAAAAGCGTATCAGCTTCGCTGGAATACCAAACTCAGCCATGGCTTCGAGAAATTTCTGCCCTATAGGACTGTCGTCGACACCGGCTGCTTTATTATATTCAGCCGCGATGTTGCCATTTTCACCTTGGCTCGACTTGGAGGTGAGAAATTTAAAACCTTGTCGACAATTGGGGTGATACCTTCAAGTGCACTGCATTCTTCTTCGTACCAGTATTCGTCTGAGAGCCGTTTTTCATATCCTAGCACAGTGGTTGCAGCGGTTGCCATGGAATGGGCAATATGCTGCCACTGTGTATCGGGAACGTCAGAAGTAGAGGCGTTGTGTCTTAGTAGTTGGGAGAGCTATTTGGGTTTGCAGCTTCACGATGTCCAGCTATCTTTATAATTGGTTGCGTGCGTTTTTCGATCTGTTCAATCTTGTGCGCACCTGCAACCAGGTAATGATCCGAGCCACAGATCATACGCATGTCCGTGACACTAGATGCATGCCTGCCATCAATTACCACATGATCAATGTGATTATTGGTATTTTGATCGGAGGATAGCCAAGTTGCCTTGTGGATATCTTTGTGCTGTAATCTGATTCCACTCACTACCATGTTCCTTCCCGCTGCGAAGCTAACCAGCCTAAACCCGTTGTCTGACGTGTCGGTATGCAGGCTGAATTTACCGATCGATGAACCAAGAACACATGCTCTTCCTATTTTTGTATTAAAGTCTCCCAGAACAAGTTTAATGTCGTGGCCATTGCAGCGGTCGTATGTTTCCTCTAAGCGCTCGTAAAATGCATCTTTAATCTCATCGTCTTTATCTTCCGGTCAGGGCATGAGCACAAATCAGCGTGATGTAGAAATATTTTGCCTTGATGCGGATTGCGGCTATTCGTTCACTAACAGGATTGAATCGCGAGACAAGATGTCTGAGTCTCTCGCCAATTACAAATCCACATCCAAATTCGAGCTTTTCGGCATGACAGCTGTAACAGATGTCGCAATTTTTACGTCGCGAGTATCCTTGTCCTATCCATCTTATTTCCTGGATGGCGGTGATGTCAGCCTTGTATTTGTCGAGGACATCCGCCAGTTGGATAGAGGCACCATCTTTGTATATAGTTCGGACATTCCAGGTGCATATCCTTAAATTATGGTCCTTATTACGTTTGCGAGGGTCATCAACTTTTTCTTTTTCATGTTTCCATAGCCAGTAAAGGACCAGATGGCGGTTCGTCGCTCACTATTAGGCGCTATTCATGATAAAAAAATATCACGAGCAACGTTGCCCAGGTGCCACCAATAAGGACGTTGTGAGTCGGTTTGAAATGCAAGATTCACTTTACATCCCCAAAGGCACCCTGGCTAGCACTACTCTCCGTTTTATTTCCATCTGACACCGTTGTTTTTTGTCCATGGCAGAACCGAGGTAGATGAATTCATCCACCTAAAAGCAATAGTTTTCGACGTTCACGCTGCGTCTCCAACAGGAGGAGACTTTGAGACGATGATACCATTAACTTCGTCTTGTCTTTATTTACTGCCAAATCCATTTTCGCTTACTCGTTTTCCACAGTTGAGAAAACAGCTGTTACCTATCGCATCGTCCGACCGATAATGTCGATGTTATCGACATATGCGACCAGCATGTGACTCTTACTAAAGATGGTGACAGACATGTTCACCGCTGCTTTCTGCATCACCTACTCCATCACTATGTTGAAAAGTATGTATGCGACAAAGCATAACCCTGTCTAAGACCCTTCATCGTATCGAATGGCGCAGTTAGATCGTTGCCAATCCGAACAAAGGATTTTGTGTTCATAAGGGTACACCAGAGACAGATTATGTTCGCAAGGATACCAAACTCAGACGTGGCCTCGTATAGCCGATGCCTAATGGGGCTATCCATCAAAAACCATACGATCAATTTCACTTCTGGAGTTTTTATCGAGGTTGCCAAGTTGCCTTGTAGATATCCGAATTCGTGCTTTTCTGCATGGCAGGTTCTTTTTGTTGTTGTTGTAACAGCTGAAGGAAGGAGCTGGGCTGATAATTCTTTAAGCCCACTTTACACTAGCAGACAAGTCTGTGAGATATTATGTCTGCCCAGACTTATCCCCCAGTCTAGGGCGATGTATTCGGTCTGCGCAGACTTGTCTGTAAAAAATCAAAACGATTTTGATTTTCATAAATCTGGATAGACATGTCTGATAATGTAGGGACAGGTTCGACAGACTTTTTTTCGTGTCAAAGAAAAATTTGAAAAATTGTTAAACTAGTTAGAATATACAAATAAAAGCCAAATGAAGAAATATTTTGAGAATTTAACATTCAAAAAGTGTTGTGCTATCTTTTTGTGAAAATAAAATGCAAATATTAGGCATGTTCCGGTACACCATTCATGTTGACTGCTGGTGTAAAAATAAAGTTCGACAGATATGTCTGAAGTGTAAAGGAAAAGACAGATGTTTACAGGGATTTGTTGTCTCCCAGACAAGTCTGCCAGTGTAAAGGGCCCTTTATACTCTGCATGTAATCATTGTTGGCAACTCTATTTCGTTCCTTTGTAGAGAACAAGGTTTGTGTCAAGGGATTGTTAGGTGTTGTTGTGAGTGGCGCCAGCTGCTTCTGTTGATTTATTGATGACTAGTGGGCCCGGCAATGCTTCGCTATTGCATATTAACTTGTAATATATTTCACATTTAGGTCTACAAAGTACCTTGAAAACGCTACTTAAGCTCGACAATAATATGTTGAGTTTATTTACTTATTCAACCAATTTCAAGTAACTCCTTAACATGGAAGTTAACCAATTGAGTTTTATTGTTGTAAATGCTAATAAAAAGTTCATCAGAACAGTCACATCTATAGTGCCGACATGTAGATTAAGTTTTTTCTGTATGTAGGGCGAAAAACTACTTCTTCCACAAATCGGAAACAGATATTCCGCTAAAGATCATAATTTTTTTTTGATCCGTAGTAGCGTGAACCATCTGTATACTAACTATCTCTTTGGTCATAAAAAAAACTTTTCTGTTATGCCTTCTTCTATTGACCGCAAATGAAAATTCCGTTGGAAGCTTCATGCCTTTAGCCATAAAAACTTCTTTTGTCATGTCTTCTTCTCACACGGATCAATAATATTCCCGAATACTATCTTTGTACTGAACTCGTATTACCATTTTTTGGGATAATTCGGAAATTCATACTGCAACAACAACATATGTAACAAATCTCATCTTCATACCTCTGATAGTTCCTGAGATATAGCCCTTTTAATTTTCAATTTGAATGGGCGGTGCCACGCCCCTTTATCCAATCACAACCAAATATTGCCTGAGACTATCAACAGGTCAACAGTACCACTTGGTAAAATTTTCGTGGCTGTAATTAATACTGCTCAAACAACATATATGTATACCAAATCTCATATTCATACCTCTGATAGTTCATGAAATAAAGCCTTTTTAATTTTCAAGTTGTATGGGCGGTGCCACGCCCCTTTATCTAATTACAAACAAATGTAGTCAGGAACTATCTACAGGTCAACAATACCTCATGGTAAAATTTTTGTATCAATCAGTCTATTAGAAAAGCCGTCAAAGCGTTATTTGAAAAAAGGGGCGTGACGCCGCCCACTTTTTGAAGAAGCTATAGCGAACAAAACAAAAAAAAATTTTGAAAATCGGTCCAGCCGTTTTTGAGTTTTAGCGAGACAACTGCACAGCAATTCATTTTTATATATAAGAAGATAAATCATTTCCTTTTTCCTTGTGCAATCTGGATTTTTGTAGTGGAAGCATCTAGGATGAGTTTTGTTGGCAGGAGAATTCGAAGGTATTTGAGAAGTAATTTTTCATAGATGTTAATTAGGCCAGAGCCCCGGCGGATTGCTAATATATGTCGCTTCCAAAGAGCTATTGAATGCCACCTCCTGCTCATCTCATCTTCTGAATGCTGGACATCTGCTAGTCGGACAGTCGCAGTTTCTCTATAGAGAGTCCAGATATTTTAGGAGTTTAACCCTAAATCATGCCCCCTACAAAGTTAACAGGGGTCTTCAGAATTTCCGGAGTTCTCTTCGTTACTTTTTCTTTGTGTTTTCATAGCCATAGCCAGTACACTTAAAGGTGGGTGGCTGGCTCTACTATCAAATATCGTTGCTTTATATCAGGTTTTACCCTTGCCACTACCGGGAGTTTTAGTGTACAACGTACGGATCAATATACCAAAAGCCATCAAAGTACCTAAACTGTTATCACGTTTGATACCGATGTGATTGCAACGATCTACGCTTACCGCTAACATTATCATTGTTAACATATCATCGACTTATTCCAGCAATTGCTACAACAAATGTATCTATTAATAGGGCTCTAACATTTGCAATGACTTAGAGTACTAACATTTTATAGAAAAATCTATATTTGACGTATGCTTGTACTAATATATTTCATTTTCTCCATTTGTTTATATCCCACCTACCATAAAACGTTACGGTAACGTAAATGTAATTGAAATCTCTGCTCTGCAACGACATCTACCAACACTAGATGGGGTCGAGGTCCTCGCCACGGTTCGTTAGCCGGTCAGCATCCCACCATTATCGATTATCGGACAGGCTACATAAGGTCCCATCTGCGATCTCCCTCTGGCCGTGTGAGATGACTGATTTGTCGCCCACCGGCTTTCTACAAAACAGTCATGGTCGACAACAACATCAATTTCATCAACATCAACACCCAGCACAGCATCAGCAGCAGCAGCAGCATCATTATCAGCAACATCAACATGCCCAGCATTCACATCAGCATCATCAACACTCCAGTCTATCGTTGTCATCGTCCGGCGGTGGGGCAGTTGCTTCTAGCAGTGGCGGTGGCGCCGGTGCTGGTCATCATTCCAGCAGTCACAACAGCAGCAGTATACGTGCTCCTCCCGTCGGCAGTGGTGGTGGTCGTCTCTTTTCATATTTTGGCAATGATCACGAACATGAACGTAAAAAATCGGAAACATCATTTTTCAATTTGGGATTTCGTCGCAAATCTACGGTGGTTTATTATGCAGCCACCGATTAATGGGGCCCGAATCCATATGAATCGCTCGATGATCTCTTTAGTAACACCAACAACTAACACCAGCAAAGGCAACAACAACCCGAGGACGAATAAATCAATGTCTTTTAACAATCTCTACTCTACTATCGTATCGTAAAGTAAGTAGGTATACTATTACTACTAATCAATTTGATGTATAAACTTTAAGTAATGAAAAAATATAAACCGTAAAATTAAACCTAAAGAGAATAACAAATTAAGTAAATACATATTAGCATATAGCAATCACATGAAATCCGTTATAAAGTTGTATAATGCTCAATTGAAAAAAGTTCAAGCAGACAGACAGAGAGACAGACAGAAGAAGGCGCATGAAAGCGGAATTACACACAATTACAGAGAATATAACAATTTACATTAGTTTTCAATATTACTGAAACAAAAGAATATCATTACTGAATTAGATAAATATTATACGACACAATACGATCATGATGATGATGATGACGATATATTTTGCAATTAAGAAAAATCAATTAAAAATAAATTATCACATTTACTATGAGTACACACACAATACATCAAACACCGTTTGCCATTTCTCCAATCAACCAAACGAGCTGAATACACCCCCTCACTCATACTATCTACGTTCATCTTCCAAAAGCTGCGGAAAATTGGCAAGTGTGTCCGCAATGGTATTTTACACAATTTAGGAAGTAACAACTCCTTATAGTCGAAAAAATTTTAGCGTAAAATTAACTTCAAATTTAAATCATGGTCTAAAAGTCGATAGTTCGCGTGTTTAGGTCGAAGGTCACAGTTTTCGAAATACCGAATTTCTTTGAAATTAATTACATGAAAAAGTAGGGAAAATTTAAAATTTGTTTAGTCCCTTCTGCATTTCCACATGAATTGTTATTTGTTATTAGCCTTTAAAACAACTTGACACATATATATATTTATATCTTAGTGCCTAAGTCAGAGGCCGAAATGATCAAAGATTTCCATTCGCTTCGGTCTTGTGCGCACCGTCTCCAGTCAGTCCTACCAAGCAGCGTCAGTGATTCCTCCACCTGGTCCTTCCAACGTAGTCGCGGTCTCCCTCTTTTGCGCCGTCCTTCGAGGTTTTGATAGAATACCTTTCATGCTGGAGTTTCCTCATCCATTCTCACGACATGGCCTAGCCAGCGTAATCGTTGCACTTTGATTCGCTTGACCACATCAATGTCCTGGTATAACACGTACAGCGCATGGTTCATCCGAATTCTAAACTCGCCGTTTACGCAAATGTGTCCATATATTTTGCGGAGTATTTTTCTCTCAAACACCGCCAGATAAGCTGCATCTGCCTGTGTAAGTACCCAAGATTCGGAGGCGTACAACAGGACCGGTAAAATTAGTACCTGGTACAGCTGGACTTTGGCGGTTCGAAATAGGGTGGTGTTTATAAAGTGCTCGCGTAGTCCAAAGAAACACCTGTTAGCAAGCACTATTCTCCGTTTTATTTCGAGGCTGACACTGTTGTTCTTGTTAATGGCGGATCCAAGGTAGATAAATTCATCCACTACCTCAAAGCAATAGTTTTCAACGTTCACGCTGCGTCCCCAACGGGTGGACACTTTGTTCGATGATACCATTAACTTTGTCTTGTCCTCATTCACTGCCAAACCCATTTTCGCTGACTCCCTTTCAACTGATGTGAAAACAGCTGTTACCTCTCGCATCGTTCGACCGATAATGTCGATATCATCGGCATATGCGAGCAGCATGTGGCTCTTATTAAATATGGTGCCAGACATGTTAACCGCTGCTTTCCTTAACACCTTCTCCATCACTATGTTGAACAGCATACATGACAAACCGTCACCCTGTCTAAGACCTCTCGTCGTATCGAATGGTGCAGATAGATCCTTGCCAATCCGAACAGAGGATTTGGTATTCGTAAGGGTACACCGGCAGAGACGAATTATCTTCGCAGGAATACCGAACTCAGACATGGCTTCGTATAGTCGATGCCTGATGGGACAGTCGAAGGCAGCTTTGTAATCGACAAAGAGGTGGTAAGTGTCGATTTGCGTCTCATGGGTTTTCTCAAGAATCTGCCGTAGTGTAAATATCTGATCCGTCGTGGATTTGCCTGGTCTAAAGCCGCACTGATAAGGTCCAATCAGGTTTTCCACAATTGGCTTTAGACGTTCACACAGTATGCTAGACAGGACCTTATACGCAATCGGTAAGAGGCTAATTCCACGGTAGTTTTTACACTCACTACGGTCACCTTTTTTGTAGATTGGACATAGCACACTGAGATTCCAATCCTCTGGCATGCTCTCCTGAAGCCAAATGTTCTCTATGAGCTGTTGCATGCTTAAAACAAGCTCATCTCCACCCGCCTTAAACAACTCAGCTGGAAGACCATCAGCCCCAGCGGCCTTGTTGTTCTTTAGGCGGGATATGGCAGTTGTTATCTCAGCTTGGCTCGAAGGTGGACACTCGATGTTATCATCTCGGATTGGTGCACAGTCTTCTTCCGTCAAGTTTTCACACATCAATAGGCTGCAGAAGAGATCTTTATATATTCTCAGTACGCTCTCGGAGTCAGTAACGAGATGACCATCCTTGTCTTTACAGGAGGGAAGACCTGTTCCATGTACCTTTCCTTTTATCTTCTGATAGAATTTTCGGGCTTCACCTCTGTTCCTGTAATCTTCAATACACACATTATTCCGCTCCTTAAGCTCTCGTTTTTTTCGCCTGAAGAGTCGAGTCGCCTCCCGCCTCTTCTTCCTATACTTTTCATGAACAGCTCGCGTTGCCATTGGCTGCAGTTTGGCCCTGTATGCAGCATCTTGTTCCCGGGTGGCATCGCGGCATTGGTCATCGTACCAGGCATTACGTGTACAACAATCCAGCGCATTCGGTCTAATCAAACGCGCTTAACTACGTCGATGCCGTTATATAGCTCACACTGTTCATGGTTTATAAGACAACGATTTGCCACTATATATGTTGGGTCCAAACATTTTCAGTAGTATTTGTCTCCTGAAGACTCCCAGAATAGACTGATCCGAATGTGTCATTACTAAGAACTCTGCGTAGTAGAGCAAGACAGATAGGATCAGTGTATGGTAGTGTCGGATCTTTGTTGAAATCATCGAGAGATGGATTTGTCATTAAATCACTTGCTTAGCGCATAGTAGCAGCGGTTTGCGATCAATAATGGTCTCTTGATTTCCAGGTTGACACTATTTTTTTTACAGCGGAACGCAGCTTTCTAAACGAGTAGACTCTTTGTTCATTGAAACACAAAAGTTGGGTTTGTCCTCATTTACCACCAGATCCACATCTGCCGACTGCTTCTCTATCCTTAAAAAGGCCGCAGTACTATCCCGCAGTCCTCGGCCAATGATGTATATACTCAATCGGCGTACGCGAGCAGCATGTGACTTTTGTTAAAGATAGTCCAAGTCGTGTTTACTACAGCCTTCCGCATGATCATCTTCATTATGTTAGAAAAGAGCTCGTATGACAGACTATCTATCTCCTTCTCTAAAGCCTCGCTTGGTAGAAAATAGCTCTGTTAGATTTGTGCCTATTTTTACTGAAGACTTCGTGTCAGCCAGTGTCATCCCGCATCAGCTTCACGGGGATACCAAACTTAGGCGTAGCATCTAATAGTTTCTGTCGTTTCAGACAGTCGAATGCAGCCTTGTATTCGAGAAACGGATGGTAAGTGTTGATCTGCATTTCTTAAATCTTATCCAGGATTTGTCGTAGTGTGAAAAGCTAGTCGGTCGTGGATTTGCCAAAACTAAAGCCTCACTAATAAGGTCCAATCAGGTCCGATAGTATGGGCTTTAGTCTTGCACATAACATAATCGACAGGACTTTGTATGCGATGGATAAAAGGCTAATCCTGCGATAGTCACTTCTTTGCAGTCCCATTGGATTATATACCGTACGTAGAAAAACAGTATAAGCGCCTCGATCTTCAACGCTTCTTCTCTAGTTAGTCACACCAAGTTTTGTAAAGTTCTCAGTAACCAGGTCTTTACAATGAAGTTTTGGTCGCCCACTTCTACGCCGTCCATCGAGTTTATTGTCGAAGACTTGGAGCATTTTTGTCCATGCGCACAACATGACCTAGCCAACGCAACCGCTGCCCCTTAATGCGCCTGACCACGTCAATGTCAGTGTACAGAACGTGCAGCTCATGATTCATACAACGTCGATACTCTCCGTTTACGATGATGGGCCCATATATTTTACGCAGTATTTTTTCTCGAATACTGCCAGTACCGATTTATCCGCTTGTGTCATAACCCAGGATTCTGAACCGTACTTCAAGATAGGTAGAACAAGTATCTGGTATAGCTGGATTTTGTTCGTTGAGAGAGGGCTCTGTCATTGAAAAGCTTGCTTAGTCCGTAGTAGCATTTATTAGCAAGCAGAATTCTCCTACGAATTTCGAGGCTGACATTATTTGTTTTATTGATAGTTGTCAACGTTCACGCAGTTTCACAAACGAGTAGATTCTTTGTTCGTTAAAACTAATAACTTCGTTTTGTCTTCGTTTACTGTTTCGCTGATTCCTTCTGTATACCTAAGAAGGCTGCAGTCACATTCTGCAGTGTTCGACCGATGATATCTACATCATCAGGGTACGTAAGTAGCATGTGGCTTTTGTTTAATATCGTGTGACTCGTGTTTACTGCAGCTTTCCTCATTATCATCTCCATCACCATGTTGAAGAGGTCAGACTATAGGCCGACGCCTTGTTTTATCCCTAGTCTGGTATAGAATGGCTCCTTAAGGTCCTTGCCAATCTTCAGTGAAGACTTCGGAACTCACCTCTATCGCTGTATCGCTCTATATCCTAAATTTGACGTTTTTTTTCGCTTAAATAGCTGCCTCGCCTGTGTTAATGTCTCCTTGTGCCGTTTCCTAATAGCATGGTGTACAATTGCAGTAACCTGTTCCTCAGACGCTATGCGACATTCTTCATCGTACCAGAAATCGTCTGATCGCCATTTTTCATATCCTAGCACGGTTGTTGCGGCGGTTGCCATTGAATGCGTAACATGCTGCCACTGTGTATCGGGAAAGTCCGAAGTAGAGGCGTTGTGTAGTAGAAGTTGAGAAAGATGGTTGCAGTAGGCAGTGGCTATCTCTGGGGTTTGCAGCTTCGCGATGTCCAGCTTTCTTTGTGTTTGGTTACATGCATTTTTCGCTCTGCTCAATCTTGTGCGCACCTTGACTGTAACCAGGTATTGATCCGAGGCAATATTAACACCACGGATCACACGCACCTCAATGACACTAGATGTATGTCTGCCATCAATTACCACATGATCAATTTGATTTTTGGTGTTTTGATCGGGGGATAACCAAGTTGCCATGTGGCCAGAGCAGCGATCGTATGTTTCCTCTAGGCGCTCGTAAAATGCATCTTTAATCTCATCGTCTTTATCTTCCGTCGGAGCTTGAGCACATATAAGCGTGATGTAGAAATATTTCGCCTTGATGCGGATTGTGGCTATTTTTATCACTAACAGGATTGAATCGCCAGACAAGATGTCTGAGTCTCTCGCCAATTACAAATACACATCCAAATTCGTGTTTATCGGCATGGCAGCTGTACTAGATGTCGCAATTTTTGCGTCGGGAGCATCCTTGTCCTACCCATCTCATTTCATGGATGGCGGTGATGTCTGCCTTATACTTTTTGAGGATATCCGCCAGTCGGATAGTGGCACCTTCTCTATAGAGAGCCCGGACGTTGCAGGTGCATATTCTTAAATCATTCCCTTTTTTACATTTTTCTTTCTTGTGTTTTCATAACCAGTAAAGGACCTGAAGGCGGGTGGCTAGCCCAACCATCAGGGTTCGTCGCTTACTATCAGCCACTATTCAGGGGTTTTAGGGACTCCTTAGTGCGAATGGAGGAATTGCAATGACTGATTATCCGCAGGATCTCTTTTGAGTCAGTTGGAATTTTACTGAATTGAGTCATATTTTGTGTAAGCTGTAGGGACCGGCCGTGGCATAGTGGTTAGAACACGCGACTACCATGCGGGAGATCGCAGGTTCAGACCTGGCTCCAGTCATCTTAAAAGAAAAAAAATAAATAAAATATTCTTTCGCAGTATTAAGCGTCGATTCAATCGTCGTGTCTAGTAAGAGCTTCTCAAACAGTGACGTTCGCATTCGTCGATAAACAAGTAGGTGCCGTTAGTTGTGAATCTAAAAATAGAAAGCGTGTTAATTCACAACAACGCGAGAAGCTATCCCATACCTGATTCATGGGGTGCAAAGGGAAATTAAGTTTAAGTACGTTTATGCAAATTTGACTAAGGAATGAACCCGAACCCTTCTAGTACATTCCGTACGAAATTAGCAATTTTGTGGATAATTAATATTTCGTCCATAACTTCCAAACAGACAACTGGAGGATATTTGAATTGGAGTTCTACACACATATCTTTTTTGTAAGATCTGTGAATATAGTGAAATTTTGCACAAGGTAAGCGTTTATTGAACGTGGATTTATGGAAAAAATCGGACACATTGTGCTGCCCCTACTGGTAACTGTTCCCTAACCACAAACAATTTCGACAGAGTGTCACCTCTGTTTACTCAGGTCGTGTCCTGTCAGAGGGCTATACCAGAGAGATAATATGGCGTTACCTAGGATGCACCGCTTGGAGGCGACCTTGTTACCAGCCAAATGTGTCCAATGGACTTTTGTATGAGAGCCCTCTTGGTGGGTGAAGACGAGGAGTATGTTTGGGGAAAATGTTAGGAGGAAAAAAATTCTGGACGTCCGTCATACCGACTGCGGGCAGTTGCGGTGCTTTTTTTTTGGCTCATGCTTTTTTTCCAACCACACAAAATCTTGCTGATAAGAATCTCCATACAACACTATCACACCTCTAGTGTCCATAGTGTATACAGATTGTAGAGCGCACGGTAGAGCTCTACTTAGAATTCCTCTATAGTGACTCTACGTCTTTATAGTTTACGCTCTACCGGAAAATTTCTATAGTGTTTCCACATCAACATCATTCTTTCGACCCATACTAATGTACACCATCATCATCAACTGTATAAAAAACAACACCACCAATGACAAATAATAAGCCAATTGTTTAAATCAATTAATACCACTCACGCATTAAACACACACACACACACACACACACAAATATGGAAATTAGAATTTAAAGTTATACCAAACCAAATTTAACATTTTAACAAAAGAAACATTAAAAACGCAATAAAAGTAAGTTCATTCAAGTCAGGAAGCGTTAAGGCAGTCGAAAATATCTGAAGACTTATTTGCCTTAAAGCTAAGCGTTTAAATGTTATGAAAACGACTTTCAGCTGGTAAGATAAATAAATTCGCAGACATGTAAACATTAACGCATCCTAAGGAATCAGTGATGGGGTAACAGGTACAGTATGCAGCAGATATATTCGTACAACATTTATAAATTAAAACAAAATAAGTTTTGGATCATCTAAAATGCTCCAAATAAAGCTAGGAAAAAATTTGTGTATTATACGTCAACTTTTCGCTTAAAGATGGCGCCAGCATGTGTATCCAAAGTTCATGATTTTAACAATTACACTGTGGAACAATTTCGGGGTCATTGTCTCCGAAAATTTTCTACAGTGTAATTGCTCTGAATATTCAAATGTTGCACACTGTACACAAAAACCAAAACCACAACAATTTTCTTATTATTTCACATTGTTATTTTTCAATGCCGACAAAATGATTGCATTTAAAATTGAAATCAAACAAAATCTACAAGAATTTTTTAAATTATTAAATTTATGTAATTAATTTGCAATTGCAATTCCAATACTCGTAATGTGCAATTGAACTGAAAACTAAAATTAACCAATAATTTGTACTATATTTTTAAGAAAATATTTTTAAAATATTTATAGCAAATGCAAAATAAAACAACAATCTGCAATGAAATACTCGCAATTGTAATGTGTCACAACAATTTCGAGTACATATTTGCAATTTTATTGCTCCCCAAATAATATTGTTAACCATATGTGTATTGTTATGTTTAATTTAGTTGATAAAATCTGAAAAAAAAACAAAAACTATAAATTGTTAATTTGCCATATGGGTATTATATACTATATTTTACTACAAAATGAAATACATCACACTAAGAATTCAATTTATAGAATGATAATGATAAAAAAAAACACAAAATCATTTCAAAATATATCTAGAGAAATTATAGACAACGGATGAGTGTCTCCAATAATAATTTGTGATAGTTTGGAATTAATTTAATATGTAAATGTTATTATTTTACGATTGATTGTAAGGACTACAATTTATGTTTTATTTATATATTCTATATAGTATATATATTAAAATCAATAAAAACATATAATTAACTGAGAGAATTACTTATGTATATCTATAGAAAATTAAAAACAAAAGAAAAGAAATGGAATTAAATGAAACTATAGTCAATCTTATTAAAATACAACATGAAGGAAAGTTTTGGCATTTTTTTTTTATTTGGCTATAAACAAAGTAAAGGTAAGCATTTAATTTTATATGAAAATTTTTTTTTAAATAAAATACTTATTTGTACAATAAAAGTAAAAAATAAAAATAAATAAAGTGTGTGAAGTTAAATACGTATTTAACTAGCGAAGACGCAAACCAGCGAAGACACATTTTAACTATTGTGAATGGATCTTGGAACAAAAATTTAAGGTCATTCCGGAAAAACTAGCTTTTTGGAAAAGCTGGAAATCAGATTCCTTCCAAATTTTCACCACTTGTCAAAAACGAGCAGATAAACAAAATGCCGTAAATAAAATTGTATTCGGTCTTACCAGAAACCGTAGCCTTTGCGCTAAATATCTAAAAGAGTTATTGATCAAATCTTGAAAACGGGGAAGGTGGCGTCCATGGGCGGCGGAATACTGTGAGTAGTCCAGAAGCCACTCTATGTAACCACATACCCAGTTTATTCAGATACGATTTTTGAAGGGGCGTATATGCACCCCAAAAATTACAATATGGCTATGATGAAACCTATCCGAGATGTGTGGCCACATCTATAACACTGGGAGTGTGGCGTCCATTGGCGGAATACTGTGAGTAGTACAGGACACACTCTATGCAACCACATACCCAGTTTATTCAAATACGATTTTTGAAGTGGCGTATATGCACCCCAAAAATTACAATATGGCTATGATGAAATCTAGCCAGGATGAGTGGGTACATCTGGAAAACTGGGAGGGTGGCGTCCATGGGCGTAATTCTGTGAGTAGTACAGGACACACTCTATGCAACCACATACCCAGTGTATTCAAATACGATTTTTGAAGTGGCGTATATGCACCCCAAAAATTACAATATGGCTATGATGAAATCGAGCAGAGATGTGTGGGCACATCTGTAAAACTGGGAGGGTGGCGTCCATGGGCGGAATACTGTGAGTAGTACAGGACGCACTCTACGCAACCACATACCCAGTTTATTCAAATACGATTTTTGAAGCGGTGCAGCTGTGAGTAGTCCTGGAACGGCATACGATTTCTGAACGGCGTATATGCACCTCAAAAAGTTAAACATGGCTATGGCGTCCATGGGCGGAACACTGTGAGTAGTCCAGGAACCACTCAATGCAACCACATACTCAGTTTGTTCAGATACGATTTTTGAAGGGGCGTGTATGCACCCCAAAAAGTTAAACATGGCTATAATAAAATCTAGCCACGATGAGTGGGCACATCTGGAAAATTGGGAGGGTGGCGTACCACCACCGGTACCACCCATACAAATTACTGAATTGAACCTCAAAGATTTACATACTTATCTTTTTTGTAAGTACCCTGAATTCAGCCATATTTTATGTACACTTATGAAAATTTGACTTAGGTATGAGTATGGACTGTATCAACTGACCCGTTCTGGTACCTCCTATACAAAATTACCCATTTAATGACCATATTTTTCAATAGATGTACACTTATGAAAATTTGATTCACTTATGAGTAGGGCGACCAATTTTCAGCACATGCTGAATATTGCTGATGCTGCTTAATTTAACGATTTCAAGCGATCTTGCTTATTTAAAAGGTTTGTGCTTTTTCATGCTGTTTTTGCCCTTATTTAAATTTTTGATACATTTTGATAAGATATGTTTCTATCAATTGAAAATTTTTACATATCACAAGTCCTTGCGGTTCATAAAAATATGACAGGTAGAATTCAATTTGCAAACTATCCTCTTATTTTACACACAGCCTGTGTTCAAGATTTTGTAATAGCCCTATTTTTATCGATAGCTTAGATCGTTCGATTCGTTATATTCCTATAGTTTTCAGGCGCCTTATCGAAAACAAAAATTTAAACTAATGAAACCTAATGTGCTTCTATAACCTAAACCAATAACGACACGATGAGGAACGTGGTTGGAAGCAGCGGAGTATTATACTAATTATTTGGAAGACATAAGGGAAGTCATTCAAGAGTTTAACGAAAATGATTCTGAAGCATGGCGATAAAGCAAAGAGGTTCTTTCTAATGAAAATTTGTAATCCGACTTTTCCTTCATAAAAATTAACTTTAAGTGCATCTGGCATGCCATTACAAGAATTGAGTCAAGCGTATTGCCATTGAATGAAAGCTTGGGAACAGTAAAATCAATTCAACCTGCTATAGAAAAACATCTGATAAAAATTATTTAAAAAAAATGACTGCCGTTTTTGCGCGAAATCCTGGCTTTGTGGATATCAACAATATTATTTTTAAAAATTCCAAAACAACTAGTGCGTTTATGGGAAAATATTCGACTGCTGAATCAACATTTTTTAAATACGCTCCCGTTTCATCGTGTGACGTGGAACGTGTTTTTTCTATATATGGAAATTTTTTTACAAACCAGCGTAAAAGTTTCACCTTGGAAAATTTAAAAATGCACTTAGTGCTTAATTGTAATCGTGACATTGACCAAGGTATAATCTCACTTTAAGAAATTTTTTTTTGGTTTAAAAATTACTTTTTTTGTATGAATACACGACTTAATAATTTGGTTAATTTACTTATTGTTTTTTATTACTTCTTTAATAGATGTGAAATTGTTTTTTGTTTGTTTTTCAATAAATAAAAAAAAATTATAAATGCTGAATATAAAATCTATAGTGCTTATTTCAAGGGTTTTCATGCTGTTTTAAGTACTGAAAACCGTTTTTTTCGTGCTGAAAATTGGTCGCCCTAGTTATGAGTATCGACAGTTAAATCGCCTCCTTTTGTTTCACCCACATTTCCCATACCGACTTTGACCTCACCTCTCAGGTTGTCCTGCTTGGTTGTGACCAAGTCCGTACAGGTTGACGGGGGCGTTTTAGCGCGTTAAGAAATCTTTTTTCGCCGTATTAGTGTCAGTTTTCGTGTCACAGTCTGGTTGAGACTTCCTTGGAACTTGAGTGGTACCGAATAGAGTGCACTCGTTAATCGTATTCTCCATGTCCTCTTCCGACAGGGAAGAACCCGGACTGGTTCCACTCACCAAAACTGCCAGGTATATGCAACATAAGTTCATCATGCTGTTCCTAAATAGATGCTTGCAGCTCCGCTCGACTGATCTCAGTTGTGTTAGAGTTTTCGTTATCAGTATTTTGTATGTTTGTTCGCTTACGTATTTTGTTTGTTCCATAGTTCCACGAGTGTAGGGGAAAGAAGGTCCACCGTGTCATAAGCCCGGTTACTCACCAAAGGCGCCTAGGCAAATTAGTGAGGTTCCGTTAGAATACAGCCGGATACCCCTGACTGTAAACCGTCCAGATCCAGATCCATGAAAATCTGTTATTTGTTTGCATTGCTGAGATTCTTACCTTTCATTTGATACCCGTATTGTTATCATATGGTTCGTGGAAATATTTGATTTAATTTTTTGAAAGTGTTGTATCCCTTGTTACTTTGAAGTCCTTTAAAAAAATCCTGACGTTCTGGCTGACGTTTTACTACACAAGGTCTCTAGTTTCACGTAAATATGGTCTTCATCTTGTGTGAAAAAAAAATTGAAAATTGTTGCAGGGTGTAATAATACATAAGCAATTTCAATTAAAAATCGATGAATTTCAATAACTCAAGAATTAAACAATATTTTACATTGGATAAGATTATTTATCAGTTATATGAGTAAAATTTCTTTACTGGTTTTGTCTAGCATCTATTGGAATCCATAAATAACTTATTAATTTAAAGTTTTCCTCACTTCAAATCCACCTTAACATTGCCGTAATAAAATTTGATCAACCTTCAAGAGTCTTTGGAAATTACTTCAATTCAGTCAATTGCGTATAATAGAATACATTTTGAAAAAAAATTTGAAAACGACTTATCAAAATACAATTTTAAAATTCAAAAACGCTTTGAAAATATCATATACTTAACATTATAGAAATTCAAACTAAATTTTGTAAAAATTGCAACAAAAAAAACAATATCAAGACATTTGAATTCTCAAAAAAGCTTTGTGAAAAGCGGAAAACATTTATCATCCCGACCGATTTCGGTTTTGTTTTGGTGCCATTGTGTTTTGAATTGCCATTTTTTTTAATAAATGTTTGGAGTTTTTTAAATATATTATTGGCGGCATTGCAGTTTTTTGAACGAACTCTTTATTAAAGCGGCATTTCAAAGAGATATCCTTATTATCGACAACTGAACTCGGAAGAAAATTGTAGTGGGTTACGACGCTATCAACGGCCAGGATGAACAAATACGGTAAGTAGCAAAATAAGAGCTATTACAAGTTTTCCAAATTTTAAATTGATTAAAAATTGAGTAGAGTATGTGTAGTATGGGTAATATTTGTATACTGATACCGGTACCAAATTAATTCAGAAAAATTATATATTTAATACTTAAAATTTGTAAATCGATCTACTCCGTGCGTCGTACTGTTAAAACAGTATTTATTTGGTGTCCCGAAGTTTACTATACATATATAGAATTACTAGACATCATTGCTTGTATTTAATGCAGTATGATGTTCTTACACATCTGATTCGTATTGGTCTGGATTCCGCCTTCAATGACATCGACTTACTATCGTCATTATTTAAAAATAGTTTTCCTATTATAAATATTAAATCGCATAAAATAAAAAACAAAATGCTTGGATTGTTTTTTATGGAAATTTTATTTATATTTTGATATGTTTGCAGGTCGAGAGTTGTATATAATTGTAAAAATACGTGTGTATATAAAAAAATTTGTCAATTACATGCATGTAAAACCTTAAATTAAATTGCTACTATTATAAACATGTAAAAAATGGACGATTCATAATGTTTACTTTTGTTAACAAGTCACCAATTGTGAACAGCGTTTTCCAGAATATTGATTATGATCATTTAATCATAACTTTAATTTATTCAGAAGAATAACACCCTTCACAAAAGGTGCTATTGACAAAAACAAGGCACAAGATTTTTTACAAACTCTATTAAAATCGTAGTTAATATTTCTAAAAAAAAAAAACATTTTATATTACTTCTAAAAAAAACACATAGTACTAAAAACAAATGGACGGCTTTAGTTTAGTACAGTAATGGAATTAATTCTTACACGATCAGCAGTTAACAACGGACAACGTAAAACACCTCAAATTTGTATAGACGCTACAATCTGTATGTGAAAGATTGGCAACTAGAAGACAGCAAACGCAGCAGGAGTTTCTTTTATATATTTTATTAAAATCACAATGAATCTCATTGTTCGCCAAGACCTCGAAACAAAAGAGGGTTCATTGTTTTTACATATTGGTCACTCTATGGATGATAGAGTGCCAACCCGCCAGCCGGAGTGCCATCATGATGGTTGGTGTGTTGTCTTTAGTCTGACGATGAAAAATGTGTGAAAATATTTTGAAACAAACATCCAGCGACAGTTGGTGGCGTTCCTTTTCTATAACATAATTTTTTTTTATATGGCTGAATCCTCTATATTAACGAAGAAAAAAACGTATAAAATCATAATAAAAAAAAATTATGTAGATACGTTTTTTCATAACTCGCAATGACTGACCACCAAGACCAAGTGGTAAACTGGTTTTTTGCAAAAGGATCTTGGCAAGAAAGAAAAAGTTCTCAGGCTATGATGATAACAAAAAAAAAAATAAAATTGAGGATGATGATCATCATAGTACAACAACAATAATAAAGGCCTATATAAAAAATCGGGTGGCTCTCCTCATCATAATGAAAAAAGAAACCCCCCGTCCTTTTTGCGTTCTAATCGAGGAAGTTCGAAATTAATGCGGCACACACAAAAAATCATCATCATCATCATATAAAACTTCTTAGCAACGGTCAATGGCAGTGGAAGTAGAAGTAGACGAGTGAATGCGTGTGTGGTGTCGTCGTGTGATGGTGATCATTAAAGTAGTGGTGACCATTAAGGAAGGGGTGCATATCTAGAGGTACTAACGATCAACCCTGCCTCTGAACGCTCTTCTCCTCTACTCAAGGCTGCCTCTAATCGCCGTGCTCTATCCAAACAAAGTGATGTGGCGTGGTAGACTGCTCGTCTCGTTTGCTGCTGTATCTTATGATACTTTATGATATTAACAGGTTTTCCTCCACTTTCCTTTGCTCTTGATTGTAGTTTTATACGACGCTCAGGGATGGACACATGGACACAAGACGATGATGCGCTGCTGCTGTTGCTTCTACACACAGCTGTTCATGAAGCTGAAAACTTCATGGATATTAAAAAAGATTTTGTAGTTTTGCTTAGGAGCCGTCGCGACTTCGTGTTATTGTTGTTTTTCAACGTCTTTGCTCTCTTTTGCGTTTGAAAGAATTTCCGTTTTGCGCTTTTTGTTGTTAATCAAGAAAAATCTTTTTGGATTTCGCAAGAAATAACTGAAATACGAGCTATAAAGAGAGGCGTTGTATTTTCTGATACCTTTTTTTCGGCGTTCTATTATTTTTCTACGAGAGTGAAGCGTTTTCTGCCAGAGTGTGTATAATTTTGAACATGAGTTATATGATGCCTTGCTGCTGAATCTTTCTAGTTTTTTAGTAAGGATCTCAATGCAAACCAACAACAATAAAAAGCATGACAAATAATGAGATTCATTGTAATAGATTGTGTCTACAACTTAATCGCTTTGGATAAATGATGACAATGTTCTCTATAAAAATTTAAAAAGCAGCGAAAAAAAGGGAAAAAGCCTCATCATCTTCTACTTTTCTATGCCGCTGATGCAAAGGAAGTGTACAATGTGAAGTACGCATGTGAGTGACAAGAGTCGTGTTCACATCATCCAACAACTGATCATGTTTGAATTTTTTTTTTTAGTTCCATTTGTGATATTTGAGATAGTTGCTTAATGCTAACTTTGTTTTTGGACGGATTCGTTCGTACATTATTGTTTCTTTACTTATTTTCTACTAAAAAGCTACAAAACTACATTATGTCTTAGCAAGAGAGACATTTACCCCAAGACGACGTCATCTTCTCATCTATACTTACAGAGCATGATCAGAGTAAAACCAAATAATGCTATAATTAATGATGTGGCAGCCTGTAAAGCTGATGCTCCAGCCAAACGGCATTTAAACATGTCATAGCGTGTTTCCTTGTCAGCAACGATATTTTGGAATTCTGCTTCAACCAGTTGACCATCATAGTAGGTGATTAAATCTTCAAATGGATACTCGTAGCCCTGAAGGCATTCACACTTGTAGCCACCAGTTTCATAGCCACGGCCCATAATGGGAACACACTAAAAAAAAGGAGTCAAACAATGTAATGTTGCATTAAGAAAGTTATTAAATTTGATTTGATGCGCTTACATAGGATGACTTCTCATCACATTTGTGGGTATTTTTGAAGGCGTTGGGTTCATAATACCAATCGGGACATTGATTAATATCCAACTGCATCATATCCATGGAGACGGCCACAACACCTCTGAAAAATACAAGAACAAAAAAAATGAAAATCAATTCATATCTAAATCTTAAATATTATATATACTTATTATAAATAAAAAAAAACATGTTGCTTGGTTATAATTAAACATAGCTTGATAAAAACCTTTTGAAAAATACAGTTTCGAACATTTGTTGAATTCATAGCTTGGGAATATCGATTAGAATTAGAAATCATTACGATTAGAGAAATAAAATAATCTAATCATTAGAATTGAATTTTGATAAAAATTTCAGATTACTAATTAATTTGATTAGAAATAATCAAAAATCTAATCACAATTAGTGACGATTAGCATTTGTAATCAAATCTAATCAAAACTAATCAAAAAAATAATTGATTAGATTTCTTGATTATTTTTGATTAGACTCGATTAGATCAACTATTTTTAACTATTTATGTGAAAAGAAAATATTTATTTATCACATTTGTCGCTATATTTACATAATGTAACAGTTTTTGAATATTCTTTTAGCACTCACTGCCGTCTCGCTCTCCGAAACTATGTTCGGTACATAATTTGGATCACATACATCATCGTCGGCGGAGAAGTCATGGTCTTCGAAAACAATTGGATGCATTACGACGAAGATTTTACTTTCAATATTAAGTAAACAACAAAATTATACTTGTACTTCCACAAAACACGTTGAAAATTTAGTTTATTTAAAGAACAGGGTGCACCGTTTGCAATTTTATGCAATATTCAAAAGTTGATACATTATGTAAATATAGCAACAATGTGATAAATAAATATTTTCTTTCCACAAAAATAGTAAAAAATAGTTGATCTAATCAAAAATAATCAAGAAATCTAATCAATTATTTTTTTGATTAGATTTGATTACAAATGCTAATCGTCACTAATTGTGATTAGATTTTTGATTATTTCTAATCTAATCAATTAGTAATCGTCTAAAATGGCTAACTAATCATAATTAATCAATTTTTCAACACAATTAAAATTTCTAATCCAATTGCTAATCATTAGGATTTCTAATCATTATTCCCAAGCTATGGTTGAATTCAGCAGTTAAACAAATTAATTTTTGTTATATTAATTCGCAAACCAATCAAGCGCTGAAGTAGTAAAATATTGAAATAATACTTGTCACCAAAAAATGTAGTCTAGTTTCACTTTCATTATTTTTTTTTTAAATCAAATTTATTCAAATGAGTTCGAACAGTATTGCACTTATTTTTCTTATTCATTCGAGTTAATTAAAAATCAATTCAATTCAAATAAAATGGAATTTGGGCAAATGCAGTAAGGTCACGCCCGTCACAGTCTTCTAATAGGTCTTTTTGAACAGAAATCATGTTCTTTTCATGTTTCTGTTTCTACCAGTTGTTAAACGTTTTTAAGATAAATATTGTTAAGAATAGCAGGCTTGGTTTTAGTAATACATTTTATATTTTTGGATTATGAGTATCACGGTCACAACCGTCACAATGGAATAACCCATTTGCAAATTCATTTTTCCAATTTATTGAATTAATTCAATAACAATTCAAATGAATTTGGCAAAATCAAATGAATTGATAATGGTCACACCCGTCACAGTCTTCTAATGGTAATTTTGAGCAGGAATTATGATTCTTTTGTTTATACCAGTTATTAAACGTTTTTAAGATAAATATTGTTAAGAATAGCAGACTTGTTTTAATTATACATTTTATACTTTTGGATTATGAGTATCACGGTCACAGCCGTCACAATGGAATTACCCATTTGCAGTCATTTTTTTATTTATTGAATTAATTCAAAATCAATTTAATTGAATTTGACACAATCTATCGAAGACTTCCAGAATCGATTGATCCGTTTGTGTTATTACCAAGAATTTTGCGCTGTACAACAATACAGGTAGGATCAGTGTCTGGTAGAGTTGGATCTTTGTTGAATCGAGTGAGGGCTTTTTCATTAAATCGCTTGCTAAGCGCTAAGTAGCATCGGTTTGCGATCAATACTCGTCTTTTGATTTCCCAGCTGACTAACTTCGTGTCGGTCCCGCAAAGTCGTATCAGCTATACAGGTATACCAATCTCAGCCATAGAATCTAATAATTTAATTTATTTATATTTGATTGTCGATTGCAGCTTTGTAATCAATAAACAGATGGTAGTTTTCGATCTGCATTTTTTGAGCCTTCTTCTGGATTTGTCGTAGTGGAAATATCCGGTCGGTCGTGGATTTACCAGGTCTAAAACCCCACTAATAAGATCTAATCAGGTTTGCTAGGATGGGCTTAAGTCTTTCACATAACACACTATTTATTCCGCTTGGGAACATATGGCTTCTACAAGGTTATTCCAATTACTTCTATTGTCACACATAGTTTTATTTTCATCGAATGTGAGGTCGTTTTTGGTCGCCCAGGGCAAAGGCTTCCTTGAGGGTTCCAATCCAGTGCCGTTCTGATGATGCTATCCTTCATGTTATTTGGCATCTTATGCTTTCCTCTTTGGTCGTACTCCATAGGTCCGCATTTGAAATTGTGTTTGACACGACATGCTAAGACATTTGTTGATAAATGGTTGCATTTTCTGGACTATTGCAGTTGTCATTTGCCATGTTTCGCTGCCATATAATGATAAAGTTGATTCCACGCATGCGTTGAATATCCTAATCTTGATATTTTGCGTTATTTGGGAAGATCTCCATATTCTGTTCAAGCGCCCAAATGCTGATCTAGCTTTGCTTAGTCTATTCGATACATCTTTATCTATTCCTCCATCTGCTGACATTATGCAACCAAGGTAGAAAAATTAGTCGACATATTGGATGGGTTGATCGTCAAGTTTAATTTCGCTTCTGGCAGTGTTGGTAAAGCGCATTGCAAATGTTTTCTCCACATTAATTTTCAGTCCCAATTCCATTGCCAGTCGTACTAATTCGTTCAATTTGTCCTACATGTCAGATTGTTTATGAGACAAAAGGCAAATACCGTCAGCGATGAAAATCCCACACTATTCCTCTTTTTTCTGACTTAGTTTTGTAATTATCTCGTCTAGTACATCGGCGAACAGGATAGGCGATAAAGGACAACCTTGTTTAACGCCGGCGTTTGTCTCAAATTCCTAACTGGCCATACCTTTGTGACGAACATGTAATTTCGTGTTTGTGTACATCGCTTTTATTAAATTTATTATATTATTTATACAGGACCTTGTATGCGATGGGTAAAAGACTGCGAAAGTTGGTACACACACTTGAATCGCCTTTCTTAACAACATGGCATATAATAATTGATTTCAATCATAGGACATGCAAACCCGTTGCCAGTTCATCGCCGCCGGTCCTGAAAAGCTGCGATATGCTGATCTCTTTTTGGCTCGGTGGTCTTCAATCTACTCAGTCGTCGATAATTAGCGTGATTTCTGTACTTATGCTGCCTTTAATCAGGGGATATCCAGGTTGCCTTGTGGATATCATGATGCGGGAATCTGGTTCCATTTACTACCATGAATTCGTTATCGAAGGTGTTGTTTCGTAGACTGAATTTTCCGGCTGCTGAACCAATAGCATCTTGCCTTCCTATTTAGAGTTATTCAGTTAAGCGTAGAGCAAGCGCAAGCAAATGCAATTGCATTGAGTCAAAAGACCGAAACAACTACAAACCAATTATCCAACCGAATCCCTAAAAAAATTGGATTTCTTTCCCAGCAAACCATGGCAGGAGCGCTCCAAAGAAGGAGTCATAAAAGAGTCCTATTAGGGAGCATTCTAGAAGCGCTCCGAAGAAGGAGCATAGAGCATTTTCAGAGCGATCCGTAAAATGATATTTATTTGCGTGTAAAAGGAGTATTAAGGGTCAAAATATCCATATCCATAAAATATCCATATACAGAGCGTTTGAAATATTTTCTGGACAAAAGAAAGTTCTCTTGGAGCTAAAAAAAAGAGCTCTTTTAGAGCTTAAAAAAAACCCATCATAAAATACTCTTTTCTGACAAAAATTAAGCGCTCTTTCTTACGGACCGTTTTCAAAGAAAAAGACCCTCTTTTCTGAAGGTTTTCGGATCGAAAATGATTCTTTTCTGTGCTCTTAAAGAGTGTGAGCCCCAAAAAGGAGTCAAAAAGAGCTCTTTTATACACATATATTTGCTGGGTTTCTGGTCTTATATTTTAAAACACGTTTCCAACTTCTACTCCCTAAATAAAGTTTTCTTCTATTTCCTACCGTTTTTTTAAAGATAATTTACTGCATAAGTAAAAACTATCAAATGATTTTGATAAAAGTAAAGCAAAAAGAGAGCATATACTGTAGTTTTGGAGCGAGAGAGCTCATGAAGATCACTCCATCAAGTGAACTACATAATACGATGTTCTACTGTTCGCGCATATGATAAACCAGTCCTTTTATTATTCACCACAGTTAAAATTGATACAAGAAAATACTAAACAAACAAAACTATAGAAGTTTTACTTTTTGTCCCGTACGTCTATGCCTACACACGATGTCATAATAAAGCAATTAAGCGCCTTAGAAATATCAAATTAATAGTCAACAAGTTTCTAATGTTTCAAATGCAAATTTATGTCATTCTTATGCAAATGTGAAACGCTCTTCCCTATCCCAGTTATGGGATGCAAAGCGAAAATACCTTTCTTTAAGTTATTTCCATAAAAGCAATGACACAATACCCCCACCTATAATATTTCTTGAAACTTAAATAACAAAAGTCACAAGTTATATTAAAATGTCAACACTTGTGTAACAATTGCCCTTAAAGTTATAATACGCAAAGGGGATAACCAGTTGTGGCATACATAAATCCGATTAGTGACGACATGAATCGTAATTGAACATAAAAACTCTGCAACAAATTAAATACCCCAAATACAAATCATCAACAACACAAAATATCCCTCTTTAAAACAAAACTTTACTTCCACCACTAACAACACACACACAGATCATAAAGAGGGCCCGCATAAAATAGTCAAATAATAGAATATTTAGAATTAGGGATGATGACTTCATCAACAAACCATAATTTTCCACTTTTAGACAATGCGCCGCCAGCCACACTAGAAATCAAACCCTTCTTGACACTTCATAGCAAATACTAGATACTGCTTAAAATTATCATAACAACAATACTCACTTGAATTCCAGTTTAACTTTAAGGCTATCCCAGCCGAAAAAGGGTGCTGCATAGGTCACAAGCCATTTCTTAACATAACCATCACAATCGAATTGTGGTTGAGTCCAGTAGCCGTGCTTCAGGTTTGCCGCACGATACGAAATGGGGTAGTGTTCGTATTTCTGTAGATATTCACCTGTCTCATTTTGTCGTATCTTGATTTTCATATAAAAGGTTTCCAGATCATCAAAGTTGGTCGACCAACGTTGTTTCAAAAACTTGAAATATTTCTTTTCCGTATACAACTCATGGGTTTTGTTGAGACGTGCGATGTCCTCTACTTTGAATTTGCGTGTATTCAGCTCGGTCTTGTAGGCATAGGGTGCAAAGTAGGTACGATTTGTGAATTTATTACGTTCCCAAAGCGTGGCAGCCGACCAGACTTTTGTGTCACCCAAAACAATGGCCAATGTTTCGCCGATCATTTGATCTTCGGTAAGTGGTTTATCGGCCACACGTTTGCCGGAGTATACTTCATTGGGATCAGAGACCTTAATAAAAAGCAAAAAAAAAAACAGAAAATAGAGAAGAAAACAAAGAACGAGGGTTAAATAGAGGAAACACGTGAATGACATTTATAGTAAAATTTGTGAGCAAAACTAGTAGATATTATGTAGAAGCAACAAGTTTTTTTGTCGAAGCTGCTGATAACACCATGTGTTCTGTTGTTTTCCTTAAAGGATCTTAATTTGTAAATTTGGGTTTTTAGTGTCGTTAGGTTGGTTTCCTTTTTATTTAGATTCTTTAAAGCAACATATAACAACTTGTGCAAATAAACTGTGTGGCCAACTAGTTTTTCTAGTATTATTATTATTACTTTAGAGAATCTTTTGACACTGCATATTTAATTTTAGGGTGTATACCATCTTCTATTCAACATTGTGCTGAGAAAACAAGTTGCTGGCACATGAGACTATTAGTAAAAACGCAAACGAAGCTGTATCGAGAAGAGTTTTTGCTGTTCTATTTGTAAAGCGTAGATAATTTGATATCTTTCATTTTAATAGAGTGGCAAAAATATAGAAGAGAGAAGTAATCAAATTATTAACACTTTTTGGCTCGTTTAAAAGCTGAAAACAGATAGAGAAACTCGATGATAAAAAAGAGAAATTAAAAATAAAAAATGAATTGTGTTATACTTGGAAATAAGATGAGTACTACTACAAGAAAATAGTAATATACATTTCTGTTTTATCTAAAAAAAATCGTAAACTGATACTTAATCAACATTGGCAAAAGGAATAGTAGATTGTCACAGATGATGTTTTATAAAGCAGGGCTGAAGTATAATGCACTGAGGAACAATAATTATTTTCTTTTTCTATTGATGTTGGGTAGCCAAATTTTTCCAACATTAATCACTGTGGCAAACAACAGTTTATACTGTTTAATATTTTGAAATAAAAAATATGATTTTATTTATTAATTTTCAAAAACCGAACCATTAGGGTCATATATGTTTACATTAGTTTCTTCTACAATTTACTGGCTCACTTTCAAATCATGAAATATGATCTTCATAGTAAACATTTAAATAATAATCAATATACCTGTAAGAAAGCGCTAATAAAATTAGCCAATCGCACCGCCATTTTAGCTTCATTTTCAAATTGTTCTTTGGCACCGTAGCTAACATCTCCACGTAGAGTCAAATCTTGGGGATGGAAACTGTAAAGAAAAGAGAAAGATAATCATGTAATAAAATAGCGTCGATACTAGAAAAGATGGATCAAACTGGACAGTATTATATTTATATATTCATCATCACCTTAATGAAATCTCACAATTGTCAATATTTTAAATATTTTAATTATGCATATACTTTTATCAATTATAAAATATATTATTATTAATACATATTTTCAGTATTTTTAATATTTTTGATATTTGTAATATTTTAAAATTTTTGATATTTTTAATACGTTTAATAATTTTAATATCTATAATTTTATTTTAAATATTAAAACAATTATAATATTCCTAATATTTTTCATATTTTTTATATTTTTAATATTATTAATATTTTTAATATATATAAAATTTTTAATATTTTTAATATTTTTATTATTTTAATATTTTTAGTATTTTTAATATTTTTAATATTTATGTTTTTGATTGTTGACCTCTTAATTATAATATTAGGATTTGGTTCGGCTATTGGGTCTGAATTTAAAGAAAATTTTTATGTTGTACTTTTATTCCATTTATTTATTTCCGATATTTCGACTAACATCGTTAGTCATCATCAGGGTTATAAAAATCGGCAGCTACAATGATACTGTCTTGAGTCAGCTTCTGTAAATTACTCTTTAATCCACTCTTTAATTCATATTTAATATTTTTAATATTTAATATTTTTAATATTTTTAATATTTTTAATATTTTAATATTTTGTAATATTTTGTAATATTTTTAATATTTTTAATATTTTCAATATTTTTAATATTTAAATTACAAATAAATAAATAAATAAATATTTTTAATATTTTTGATATTTTTAATATTGAAATTTGTTAATTCGGCTTGAGGTCGTAAATAAAAATCTGGATGTAGGTTAGATTTTATTTTTTTGTTGTTTTTTTTATATTTTTAATATTTTTATTTTAAGTTTTATTTTTGATATTTTTAATATTTTCAGTATTTTTAATATTTTTAGTATTTATAACATATTTAATATTTTTAACACTTTTAATATTTTTTATATATTTAATATTTTTAATTTTTTAAAATTTTATATATTTTTAATATTTTATATTTATTTATTTAATTTTTTTTTTGTAAATTTTAAATATTTTCTATATTTCAATATTTTTAAATTCCTAAAACATTTTTAATATTTTTATTATGTTTAATATATTTATTATTTTTAATATTTTGCATTGCGCCTTTTTCATATTATGTATGTACGTTTCTTATATATTCTCTAAGAAAATTAAAAACTTAAAAAATGCAATATCAAAAGTAAAATTATTTTTTTCTTTAATTCATTTAAAATAAGTATTTTTCGTGTTATTTTTCTAAAATATGTATATTATTTTATGGCCAACTTACTTTTTGCACGTCTTGTAATTAACACCATGTATAAACTTCAAAGCCTGGTCAATGTTCAAATTTTCTGAATGCAATGATGTTGCCCCTGTGGAAAAGTTACGATATTCCGGATGCATATCTAAATATTTTTCACGTATATGATATGTGGCCTTCTCCCACTGTATAGGCACTTTTTGCACCCCTGCAAATAAAGGATTAAAAATACATATAACATTATTTCCTGTACTCGTAGTTTTCGTTGTTGTAGTTTTTTTTTTTTTTGTGGCTTCGCCAATACTTACAACCAATTTTCGAACAATCATAGTCATTGTAATACTGTTCGGCCGAAGCTCTCTCTATTATTTCGCCAAGATACGGTCGCCTTACCACATTTGGTAATCGATAGCCAGGCTTACAGCGACACTGGTAACCACCGCGCCTGAAACCCCAACCATTAAGCGGCTCACATTCTGTGGTTTCTTTTTTACAACGTGCTGTGTCGGAGAAATGATTGGGTCCTTTGTTGCCTTCACCTTTGGGACATTGGTTGATGTCGATTCTTTCGAAATCCATTTCTAAAACGGCAATTGCAGTGTATCTATGCAACAAAAAGGATTTAAGTGGGAGATTAGTTGTAAAGGGAAAAAGTAATATAAAGGACAAAAGGATATAAGGCAGAAATGTGCAGCTGATTTATACTCACTTCGGGTATTCAATATGCCTAAATTGCGTATGCCTTGGGTAAATATCAGCTATAGGCACCACAGCCGACACCAGCCACTTATTGGAACGACCGCAATCAAAGTACGGCCGAGTCCATTTGATGGGACCAGGCACTTCATCTGCACCGGGAGGACCGTGGAATGTAAACGTTTCGTTTGTATTATTGGCATATCGTATCTCCACTTGGTACGTAGTCTTGGTGTCATGTCTGCCCTCAACATCGTCTGGCAGCCAGGTTTTGTACCATTCATTTATTTTGTACAAATCGGAAGAGTAGTCATGTGACACCGTCTCTGGCGGATGTGCACCCAAATCCCTTACATCAAATGTGTTCCATGTGGATATCTTTTGCAAATGTATGGGATCATTAAAATCATCCTGACGGAATGTGCGCGGTCCAAAACGTGGGAATGTTTTATTGAAGAAACCTCTGTATGATGACGTATACGAGGTATTAGGAGCAAAGTAAATAGCAGAAGCGTTAATCGATGGATTGGCTGACACATCTGCCACAGTCGACAAGAAGTAGTACATCATGCCCGGATCATAGGTGTCGTTAATGGCTGGACGAATAAAACGCGACTGTAAAATATAACTCCAAAAGAAACTGCGACTCAGAGCCATGTTGTGTAAATGCAACAAAGCCGTACGATTTGGAAACACTGGATTTATGTTGATCTCCTTAATATCCGGTTTGTGCGAGACCGTATCCTCGGGCAAATACAAATCGCTCACATGTTGAATGGGACAATTGTCTGCATTTACTTTGTCGTACCTAATCTTAATCTCATCAAAGCTATCTCTGGCTTGCCATTCAAATTGGGCGAACACACCCACCACCACGACCAGCACAAAGAGCAACAAGCTCTTGGCCAGAGCACTCGTTGCAAACATGCTCGTACCGGAGCAACCACTCAAAAAGGAAACTCTCGTAGTTGGCGCAATAAATGTAAAGGAATTTAAACTAAAACTACACACAAAACAAATAAAATCCGACAAAAACAGACAATAAACAAACTCCACTTAATCCAACTTCGTTGACTAATTTCCAGCAATGACACTTGTCGAACTACGCCCTCGACAGGAATGACATGAGACGGAATGGAATTGAAACCTAATGCTGGCTTTGGCCAAACACCAGAGAAAAGTAAACAACAATGAGGCAGAGTTGCCATTTATAGCGAATATAAAACAAGATGGTTTGGCTGAGTAATTTATAAATTACAAAATTTGTTAGTGCGATTGTGAATTCTATTTGTAAAACAGTTATAATTACAGATTACGGATTAGATTTCATTGTCTCATATACCTATTAGTTTTTTAGATATATAAAAATATAATCAAACACACAAAAACGGATTCAAAAACCAAATGTTTTGGCCTTTACTTGGAAAAATTGCTGAATAAGGGGCGGGAGATCAATAAAAGCCACGTCCACCCCCAAATACGCCCTTAAAGGCAAAAATCATAGTTGGCGCAATGGGTGCTCCTAAGCCTATTAAATAAATAGCAGGCAAAATATTTAAAAGAAAATTGTCTATCTACATTTTTTTGCCTAATTTTGATTAGGCCTTTACTTTATGTCTAGCTCACACATTTTTCCATTTTCCTTGTAAACCTGCAATATTTTTCTGCCACCAACCTATTAACATTGTTTCGGAGGAAGTACTGCACGAAGCGCGTATGTTTTTATCCAATTTTGGCAAAAATGTAAATTTGTTTGTCCGTCCATGTTGTATGGCAAATTTTTAGAGAACAACTCAATGTATTTTTCCGCATCTTTCGTGGATGCGAAAATATGTTAACATCTTTCCAACAACAAAATACATGTAAAAATTTTAGCATTTGGGCCGCATCTTTCAAAGATGCGGATTAACACGGAAATATGTTAAATGCGTTCCGGTGTAAAAAGGCTATTATTCTTACATATCGAATAAGTTGTAAATTTTGGTCTTGGTCTTGGTCTTACAGGTCTTGGGTTCAAGGAGAACATATTAAAAAAAGTCCATTTATTATAAAAAAAAATCGAGTAGTTTACCATACAAGTGGCTAGCTGGGTCATATACAACAGAATTCTTAAAAAAAAACAAATATTCAACTTTTTTTTATATAGAAATCTTAATTTTACCCTGAAATTAAATGAAAGATAACTCTAATAACTGGTTTTACTAACAAAAATTAAATAATACTATTAAAAATAAAAAAAACTAGCAGATAATTCAAATTAAAACATCAGCAATCGAAACAAATTTACAAAAAAATTACACACATAAAAATTGCAAAAAATGACTATTTTTACAAAAACTAAACGTAAATGTACGAAAACAATTTGTGTATTGTTCTTGTTACAGTAAATTTTGTTGTAGTGTTGCCACCACCTTATATAATTGATACATCTAGAAAACGGTGGTTAGCTAACAAAACAAAACTGATATGAAATGTACTGTACACTAACTATGGAACGCTTGTGTACATATTACAATTTATTTTTCTCCATGCACAACCCCCAGTACACACAAATTATTCAACATGTACATCGTTATGAATACTAAACACAGCGAGCGCATCAACAAGTGTTCCTGACATCATATTGTTTTGTTTCTATTCCATATTGTAATCATGTAATTGAAGATTTTGCCAGATCGGAATAAACCAATGTAATCTTAAGCAGTCATTGTAAATGAAACCTATAATTCAGTATTAGAGTTGTGAATAAATTTAAATAGAAACTCTGCCGAATACGATTATTTTTATACATCCATACAAAAATCACCACGGAAATTTGTTGATGCTAGCATACAATGATTATTTTCAGCAAAAGGACATGAAAATAAATAACAATAAAATATATGCCTTAAAAACACAGACGTGGAAATAATAAAAAAAAAGAAAAAAAAACATTATTATATTTTTTACAAATCCACAAATTTGTAAATATTAAAAGAATTGTATTTTGACGTCGGTTTCCAATATTTGGGGAGCAAGATGTAGCGATTAACACATTTGAGTTCGAAAATGAATACCAAACATATTACGATATTACATTAAAAGGCATTTTCTTCTAGCAGGTCCTATTTTTAACATAAAACCCCAATCTTACGAACATTAGGGATATTTTTTCTATAAAATTGGTGTAAATTTCGTTTTGTGAAAATAAATAAAAATTCTATAATAAATTTATTCAATTCGCACTTACAAAATATAATTTCTAATATACATACTGGAAGTATTTAGGATAGGTGGGGTGGCGTCAAATAGAATCACATCGTGGTCAAATTTGGTGAGAAGGGGGAAAAATCAATATCAAGCCTCGCAACTGCCCCGGAGTCGACATTAAAGGGGTAAAATGTATGACCGGCTCCCCTGTCATTTTTCACTCCCAACATTTTTATTTTTTTTTATAAATTTTTAAACCGTCCCAAAGGTGCCTCTAGTGGAGTCAATTGTATGACAGACTCCTTTTATTTTTGCAACCCCAACAGTTTCCAAAAACATATATACCCTCTATCGTTAACCCCTAAGGTGGTCCCAAAAGTGCCTCCTAGAGGTTTAAAATGTATGATCGACCTCCATTTTTTCCTCTTATAATTTTTCATAACATACCTTACCCCTATTTTTACTCCCAAAGGGATCTCATATACTAAAATCAGAATGTTTTAACATTTACTTTCTCCCATGTGTCCTTTAAACTCTGCAATATAAAAAAATGGTTTTTAAACAATTTTTACGGAAACAGTTTTTTAATGTTTTTCTTTATTAATTTTTTATTTAATTTAATATTTTTTGTGAATTTTTGGTAAAATTGAGCAAATCGAGTCAATATTTTTTTGAAAAAAGTTTGATATTTCAAATATGATGTAATTCAAAAAATGGCTCACATTTCTTAAATTCGTTTTCAATTTTATGGTATTTCGTTTTTTTTACAAAAAAAAAATAAAATCTTTAAAAAAATCGACAATCACGCTTGGATTATCATTCGCCCAAATGTGGCAATTCAGCTTATTGACGAATCCACTGAGGTGAAAATGTGCCTCATCACTGGAGATGATTTTCTTCGAAAATTAATCATTGACTGTTGCCATTTCTTGCCACCATTCTGACCATTGACAACGTTTGGAATGGTCAAGAGACTTTAGTTCTTGAGTCAATTGCACCTTGCAAGCTTGTAAATGCAAGTCTTTATGCATAATGTTCATCAGCGACGAGCGTGAGAGGTGAAATTGTTGGGCACGACAACGAGTTGAGTTGGACAGCGACACTATCGCGAACTGCAGCAATATTTTCATGCACTGGTGTTTTCACATCTCCTACAGACCCAGTATGCTTAAATTTTTGCACGATTTTTTCGATTGTACGCACATTTGGGCGATTAAATTGACCGAAATTTGACGATATGCATTTTGATTTGAACGCCCATTTTCTAATAAGCCTGAATAACTTTAACGCGTTGCTCGATTGTATATCTTTCCATAGTTCTAATTGAGTTAGTCTGAAATTGAGAAATGTCAAATAAAATGCAGAAAAGAATTCAACGTTTAGGTGTGGTTCACATTCAACATAGGTCCTTACAATTTAACCACCCTTTATTATAAAATATTTGGCCCCTTTATAATTTATAATAAAAATGAATTATGTGTGTATTCTAACTGTAGGATATTATTCTTAAATTAAAAATAAAATAAAATTGTTTTTAAAAAACCGCACAAAAATATTTATAACTACCACCTAAAATGCTGCTTCCGCCAAGGTTTTTTCGCCTTATTTTCTATATTTTGCTTATAATTAGGCGTAAGAGGGTCTTGACATTTTCACCACTGGATTTGTCCCAAAATATTTTTCATTTAAGTACCGACACCTTGATGGTGACTCTTATATTACCCCACAACTTTGACCTTGATTTCGGTTTTTATAGACCGCCCCATATTCTGCACTTCTGGCCACATGCTAAAGTAAACTAACCATAATAATACAAGTGATTCATGAAAATCACGTGGCTAGCATTCCATTCTTAATTTTCCCAGCTTCTCGTCTTCAATCTATTTTATAAGTCAGTTATTCGTCACCGCAAAAGTCTCAATAAAACTCTTCTCATATTTATCCAGAGACATTTACAAAAATACGTCGGTTTTTTCACTTATTCAAAAGAAAACATCTCTTTCATCCTATTCATAAACCCTTCAAATATATAATAGAACCGGGCTATAAAGCTCACTTTGAAGTAATCGATATGATGCATCAATTGTTTTACAACACTAGCAGTTTAGTTGTGGGGCAACCATCGGCGTGAAGTTAACAAACCACTATCAACAACCTGATTTGAAAGAGAGAGTGAGAGAGAGAAAGAAAGATGAAGGAGAGAGAGGGATAGAACACAAATTCTCTCAGAGAAAATTAAATAAATAATGAAGTTTTTTACATCGCTGAGGTATTTTTTGCGTTAAACAATCACAATGATCATACTATGAAGTTATCAAACCAACAACCTATCTATTAACAATAACAATTGACAATTTATATTTATTTATATTTTATCAAAAACATTAAATAAATCACATAAATAAATTCTACAAAATATTTGTAAAATTTGACTTTATAGTTTCGTTCCTTCTTGCTAAATTACAAAAGTGTTTTCTACAGCATATAAACATTTTTGTCCTTTGGTTAATTTTGGCCAGGACTATTTTGGCCATATCATCCAAACTCCCAGACCTGTGCTCACAAATTTTTTACAGAAAATAGATAAAAGTAATAGCAACAATTCCCTATCAAAACCTTATTGGAAACGCATTTCAGAAAAAAAATCCTAGAACAAAAACTTTTTTTCTATATAACGAAATTTTAGCATTTTTCAATTTTGACCCGGACTGTTTTAGCCATATCATCCAAACTCCCAGACCTGTGCTCACAAATTTTTTACAGAAAATAGATACAAGTAATAGCAACAATTCCCTATCAAAACCTTATTGGAAACGCATTTCAGAAAAAAATCCTAGAACAAAAACTTTTTCTCTATATAACGAAATTTTAGCATTTTTCAATTTTGGCCCGGACTATTTTGGCCATATCATCCAAACTCCCAGACCTGTGCTCACAAATTTTTTACAAGAAATAGATACAAGTAATAGCAACAATTCCCTATCAAAACCTTATTGGAAACGCATTTCAGAAAAAAATCCTAGAACAAAAACTTTTTCTTTTTAGCATTTTTTTAATTTTGGCCAGGACTATTTTGGCCATATCATCCAAACTCCCAGACCTGTGCTCACAAATTTTTTACAGAAATTAGATAAAAGTAATAGCAACAATTTCCTATCAAAACCTTATTGGAAACGCATTTCAGAAAAAAGATCCTAGAACAAAAACTTTTTCTCTATACAACGAAATTTTAGCATTTTTTCAATTGTGGCCAGGACGATTTTGGCCATATCATCCAAACTCCCAGACCTGTGCTCACAAATTTTTTACAGAAAATAGATAAAAGTAATAGCAACAATTCCCTATCTAAACCTTATTGGAAACGCATTTCAGAAAAAAATTCTAGAACAAAAACTTTTTCTTTTTAGCATTTTTTCAATTTTGGCCAGGACTATTTTGGCCATATCATCCAAACTCCCAGACCTGTGCTCACAAATTTTTTACAGAAAATAGATACAAGTAATAGCAACAATTCCCTATCAAAACCTTATTGGAAACGCATTTCAGAAAAAAAATCCTAGAACAAAAACTTTTTCTCTATATAACGAAATTTTAGCATTTTTCAATTTTGGCCCGGACTATTTTGGCCATATCATCCAAACTCCCAGACCGGTGCTCACAAATTTTTTACAAGAAATAGATACAAGTAATAGCAACAATTCCCTATCAAAACCTTATTGGAAACGCATTTCAGAAAAAAATCCTAGAACAAAAACTTTTTCTTTTTAGCATTTTTTCAATTTTGGCCAGGACTATTTTGGCCATATCATCCAAACTCCCAGACCTGTGCTCACAATTTTTTTACAAGAAATAGACACAAGTAATAGCAACAATTTCCCATTAAAACCTCATTGGAAACGCATTTCAGAAAAAATCCTAGAACAAAAACTTTTTCTTTTTAGCATTTTTTCAATTTTGGCCAGGACTATTTTGGCCATATCATCCAAACTCCCAGACCTGTGCTCACAAATTTTTTACAGAAATTAGATAAAAGTAATAGCAACAATTTCCTATCAAAACCTTATTGGAAACGCATTTCAGAAAAAAGATCCTAGAACAAAAACTTTTTCTCTATACAACGAAATTTTAGCATTTTTTCAATTGTGGCCAGGACTATTTTGGCCATATCATCCAAACTCCCAGACCTGTGCTCACAAATTTTTTACAGAAATTAGATAAAAGTAATAGCAACAATTTCCTATCAAAACCTTATTGGAAACGCATTTCAGAAAAAAGATCCTAGAACAAAAACTTTTTCTCTATACAACGAAATTTTAGCATTTTTTCAATTGTGGCCAGGACTATTTTGGCCATATCATCCAAACTCCCAGACCTGTGCTCACAAATTTTTTACAGAAATTAGATAAAAGTAATAGCAACAATTTCCTATCAAAACCTTATTGGAAACGCATTTCAGAAAAAAGATCCTAGAACAAAAACTTTTTCTCTATACAACGAAATTTTAGAATTTTTTCAATTTTGGCCAGGACTATTTTGGCCATATCATCCAAACTCCCAGACCTGTGCTCACAAATTTTTTAGAGAAATTAGATAAAAGTAATAGCAACAATTCCCTATCAAAACCTTATTGGAAACGCATTTCAGAAAAAAAATCCTAGAACAAAAACTTTTTCTCTATTCAAAAACAAAGCCACAAACAAACAAGCAATGATAAAAAAACGATTTTGGAGGTTTAATGGGGGGGTGGGGAAGATAAAATTTTTTTTTTAAGTTGTCTCGAGGTGATTTTTAATATTTGCCCTCGACTTTGGAAATTTTTTTTCGTGACCCGGTCTAACGGACACTCTCATCTTCATTTTTATAACATTAACATTTTGTAATATTTCATTTATGTAATTTTACTTGTACTTCTTGGTACAAAAAAATAGTTTTTGGTATACTAAAATCACTTTCTAGTACAATGAATGTACTTTTTGGTACGAAAATTTACTTTGTTTTTTTGACACAATAAAAATTCTTTTTGACGCAACAGAAGTACTTTCTGATTCAATGAAATTATTTTTTGGTACAATAAATTTTACTTATTGGTACAACAAATTAACTTGTTTGTACAATGAAAGTACTTCTTAGCACAATTAAAGTTCTTTTTGGTACAAAGATGTACTTTTGGGTACAATAAATATACCCTTTGTACAATAAAAGTTCTTTTTGTGGAATAAATACACCTTTTGTCACAATAAATTTACTTTTTGTGAAATCAATTTAACCTTTTGGTACAATAAATGTACATTTTGGTACAGGAAATATTTTAATTGAATAAATTTGTTGTATGGAAAAAATTTGTTGTTTTGTTTTTGTATAGAGAAAAAGTTTTTGTTCTAGGATCTTCTTTCTGAAATGCGTTTCCAATGAGGTTTTAATGGGAAATTGTTGCTATTACTTGTATCTATTTCTTGTAAAAAATTTGTGAGCACAGGTCTGGGACTTTGGATGATATGGCCAAAATAGTCCTGGCCAAAATTGAAAAAATGCTAAAATTTCGTTGTATAGAGAAAAAGTTTTTGTTCTAGGATCTTTTTTCTGAAATGCGTTTCCCATAAGGTTTTGATAGGAAATTGTTGCTATTACTTTTATCTAATTTCTGTAAAAAATTTGTGAGCACAGGTCTGGGAGTTTGGATGATATGGCCAAAATAGTCCTGGCCACAATTGAAAAAATGCTAAAATTTCGTTGTATAGAGAAAAAGTTTTTGTTCTAGGATCTTTTTTCTGAAATGCGTTTCCAATAAGGTTTTGATAGGAAATTGTTGCTATTACTTTTATCTAATTTCTGTAAAAAATTTGTGAGCACAGGTCTGGGAGTTTGGATGATATGGCCAAAATAGTCCTGGCCAAAATTGAAAAAATGCTAAAAAGAAAAAGTTTTTGTTCTAGGATTTTTTCTGAAATGCGTTTCCAATAAGGTTTTGATAGGAAATTGTTGCTATTACGTTTATCTAATTTCTCTAAAAAATTTGTGAGCACAGGTCTGGGAGTTTGGATGATATGGCCAAAATAGTCCTGGCCAAAATTGAAAAAATTCTAAAATTTCGTTGTATAGAGAAAAAGTTTTTGTTCTAGGATCTTTTTTCTGAAATGCGTTTCCAATAAGGTTTTGATAGGGAATTGTTGCTATTACTTTTATCTAATTTCTGTAAAAAATTTGTGAGCACAGGTCTGGGAGTTTGGATGATATGGCCAAAATAGTCCTGGCCAAAATTGAAAAAATGCTAAAAAGAAAAAGTTTTTGTTCTAGGATTTTTTCTGAAATGCGTTTCCAATGAGGTTTTAATGGGAAATTGTTGCTATTACTTGTGTCTATTTCTTGTAAAAAAATTGTGAGCACAGGTCTGGGAGTTTGGATGATATGGCCAAAATAGTCCTGGCCAAAATTGAAAAAATTCTAAAATTTCGTTATATAGAGAAAAAGTTTTTGTTCTTGGATCTTTTTTCTGAAATGCGTTTCCAATAAGGTTTTGATAGGGAATTGTTGCTATTACTTTTATCTAATTTCTCTAAAAAATTTGTGAGCACAGGTCTGGGAGTTTGGATGATATGGCCAAAATAGTCCTGGCCAAAATTGAAAAAATTCTAAAATTTCGTTGTATAGAGAAAAAGTTTTTGTTCTAGGATCTTTTTTCTGAAATGTGTTTCCAATAAGGTTTTGATAGGGAATTGTTGCTATTACGTTTATCTAATTTCTCTAAAAAATTTGTGAGCACAGGTCTGGGAGTTTGGATGATATGGCCAAAATAGTCCTGGCCACAATTGAAAAAATGCTAAAATTTCGTTGTATAGAGAAAAAGTTTTTGTTCTAGGATCTTTTTTCTGAAATGCGTTTCCAATAAGGTTTTGATAGGAAATTGTTGCTATTACTTTTATCTAATTTCTGTAAAAAATTTGTGAGCACAGGTCTGGGAGTTTGGATGATATGGCCAAAATAGTCCTGGCCAAAATTGAAAAAATGCTAAAAAGAAAAAGTTTTTGTTCTAGGATTTTTTCTGAAATGCGTTTCCAATAAGGTTTTGATAGGAAATTGTTGCTATTACTTTTATCTAATTTCTGTAAAAAATTTGTGAGCACAGGTCTGGGAGTTTGGATGATATGGCCAAAATAGTCCTGGCCAAAATTGAAAAAATTCTAAAATTTCGTTGTATAGAGAAAAAGTTTTTGTTCTAGGATCTTTTTTCTGAAATGCGTTTCCAATAAGGTTTTGATAGGAAATTGTTGCTATTACTTTTATCTAATTTCTGTAAAAAATTTGTGAGCACAGGTCTGGGAGTTTGGATGATATGGCCAAAATAGTCCTGGCCACAATTGAAAAAATGCTAAAATTTCGTTGTATAGAGAAAAAGTTTTTGTTCTAGGATCTTTTTTCTGAAATGCGTTTCCAATAAGGTTTTGATAGGAAATTGTTGCTATTACTTTTATCTAATTTCTGTAAAAAATTTGTGAGCACAGGTCTGGGAGTTTGGATGATATGGCCAAAATAGTCCTGGCCACAATTGAAAAAATGCTAAAATTTCGTTGTATAGAGAAAAAGTTTTTGTTCTAGGATCTTTTTTCTGAAATGCGTTTCCAATAAGGTTTTGATAGGGAATTGTTGCTATTACTTGTATCTATTTCTTGTAAAAAATTTGTGAGCACAGGTCTGGGAGTTTGGATGATATGGCCAAAATAGTCCTGGCCAAAATTGAAAAAATGCTAAAAAGAAAAAGTTTTTGTTCTAGGATCTTTTTTCTGAAATGCGTTTCCAATAAGGTTTTGATAGGGAATTGTTGCTATTACTTTTATCTATTTTCTGTAAAAAATTTGTGAGCACAGGTCTGGGAGTTTGGATGATATGGCTAAAACAGTCCGGGTCAAAATTGAAAAATGCTAAAATTTCGTTATATAGAAAAAAAGTTTTTGTTCTAGGATTTTTTTTCTGAAATGCGTTTCCAATAAGGTTTTGATAGGGAATTGTTGCTATTACTTTTATCTATTTTCTGTAAAAAATTTGTGAGCACAGGTCTGGGAGTTTGGATGATATGGCCAAAATAGTCCTGGCCACAATTGAAAAAATGCTAAAATTTCGTTGTATAGAGAAAAAGTTTTTGTTCTAGGATCTTTTTTCTGAAATGCGTTTCCAATAAGGTTTTGATAGGGAATTGTTGCTATTACTTGTATCTATTTCTTGTAAAAAATTTGTGAGCACAGGTCTGGGAGTTTGGATGATATGGCCAAAATAGTCCTGGCCAAAATTGAAAAAATGCTAAAAAGAAAAAGTTTTTGTTCTAGGATCTTTTTTCTGAAATGCGTTTCCAATAAGGTTTTGATAGGGAATTGTTGCTATTACTTTTATCTATTTTCTGTAAAAAATTTGTGAGCACAGGTCTGGGAGTTTGGATGATATGGCCAAAATAGTCCTGGCCAAAATAAACCAAAGGACAAGATTCTTTATATGATATAGAAAAAAATTTAGTAATTTAGCAAGGAGGAACGAAAATATAAAAGAATATTTTTCAAATATTTTGTAGAATTTATTTATGTAATTTATTTAATGTTTTTATAAATATATATTGCCAATTGTTATTGTTAATAGATAGGTTGTTGGTTTGTTAACTTCACGCTATGATTATTGTGATTTTTTTAACACAAAAAAGACATCAGCGATGTAAAAAACTTCATTATTTTTTGTATTTTCTCTGAGAGAATTTGTTATCTCTCTCTCGCTCTCTTTTGCATCTTTCTCTCTCTTTCAATTTAGGTTGTTGCGATTGGTTTGTTATCTTCACACGCGTGGGGCAACCTGCAAATGCATGCATGGGTATTGCCAATAATAAATATGACAGAGTGCTATTGTGAATGAACAATATTACGAAAAAAAAAACTGTTTTGCCAACGAAAAAAAAACTCTAAATTTGTGTTTTTTGAACAACGCTATTAAATAAGCGACGCTTATTCTAAGAATTAAGTGAAGTGAAGAATTAAGAAATGTGGACGATCAGATAAATAAAACAAGTCTTGTGAGAAAATAGACAGTAAGAAACAATTCGATAAGACTTAATAAGAGTGTCCCTTTTATGTTGTGAAAAATAATTGTGGATTTACAGAAGACCGCCATAACACAAAGGTAATTATTTAAAATTACTTTTATTGTTAATCATAAGAAATTGCTAGGAATAAGAAGCACAACAGGTGCCACGCCAATAAGGGTACCGCCACTAAGGGTACCGCCCCTAATGTCTAACATAGATCCCGATCTAGATACTCAAGGATATTTCTAAGACGAATATATCAGGGCACTCTAAACCGCAGATCTGAATCAGGTTTGAAGACCCAAGGCAATGGCGTGATTTATTTTAGAGCTGGCGGTCTCCTCCAAACATTTGACTACAGCATGGAAACATCTTTCCGAATTTGGATAGATGTAAGTGTAAACATTGACCGACATAGTGGTTATAACACGCGACTACCATGGGAAAGATCCCGGGAAGCTTGTACCGGCGCCAGTGTTTTATGAGGATAGCACTCTTGTTTGTGGCAATTGTATGTCAAACTACAGTAAGGAATGTCCAACGTGATCAACAAATTGACATGATTGTGGTCTGAGTGCCCTAGCCCTAGCCATTAAGAACTTGGGAAGGGAAATGTCTACTTACGTCAAAGGAAAGTGGTAATTGGCAGATATGTTTAATAGAAATTATACTTATATTCACTTTGATTCCAACTTAACTCTATTTAGATCCACCTGTACTGCCATGTCATTATATTTAATAATAATATCGGGGGGAAATCCGTTGGCGGCACTTTGCTACCTCGCTCTTTTTAAAAAATACAAGATCAATTTTAAATTAACAAATTTCAAGGCTGAAGTGCAGAATATGGGCGGGAGCCCGATTAAAACAAAAAAAATATGTCATTGTCTTCGTCTTGGTCCCCAAACATCGGAATAGTAGGTCAAAGTTGGCGCTCAGATCCATGGGGCCCGGGTTGTCAAAAAAGGGGCACCTTTCGGTTCTATAACGACCCCGCATGTGCGAGTACTCAAATGAAAGATATTTTCGAGACGAATCCAAAGATGTTCCTACGGGTCTCCTGAACGGAGTTAGAGCCATTTAAATATCCGCGATATAAAAAAATCGCGCGATTAATTTAAAAATAATTTTTGCCTGCGGGCTATTAATCCCATCATATCCAATTTCACTCTAAATTACTCTGATTTTTTCCCATTTTTTTTAATTTTTTACGGGGTATTTCAGAAAAAAATATTTTTTTTTTTTTAAAATCGGTTTTTCTACCTTTTTTTTTAGAATTTTTAAATTTATTTCCTTAAATTTTTCTATTTCCATACTTTTTTCACATTTTTTCAATTTTTTTTTTGGTATATCCAGGAAATTTAAATGGCTCTAACTCGGCCCAGGAACTTACCACCTTTGGATTCGTCTCGAAAGTATCTTTCATTTGAGTACCCACACATGGGGGGTTATCATAGAACCCAAGGGGCCCTCTTTTTTGGGCCACGTGGGCCTTAGCGCCAACTTTGATTTTGATTTTCTTGTTTTAGGCCGTATTTGGGGGGAGTGGCATTTTTCTGCACTTTTGCCCAAAATAACATTAAATTCGCAAAAAAAATTAAATAAATTTTTATTAAAATTATTAAAAATCATCACTATTATTAATAATTACAAAAAGTCTAAAATCCAGAGTACTTGTTTATACAAAATGTGTTGGGGGTCAAAATAGACTCAAAGGTTCCTTAGTGATCCGGCACCAACTTTTTACTTTGGTACTTTGCAATTTTAACAAAAAATAAACCCCCGAGATTTTCTCACATAGAGAAATAGCCGAGTGGAGACTGTGATTCCTCAAAACGAATTTATTTTTGCAGTGCGGCATTATGATCTCCGGATTAACAAATCTTATATTACTTTTTGATTTAGAGTTAGCAGTAGCTGCGTTCGTTTACTTGCAAATTTTTACTGGAATGCGTTAGATTACTTCAAAAGTCCAGTAAATGAGAGCGAGGAGCGTACAATTTTGACAGTTAAATGCTAGAGTTTGCTAATTTTGGTTGAACATACTTTTACCAACCAAAATTTGCAACGTAGTAGAGCTGTTAGAAAATTGAAATTTTAATTTGGTCAAATTCACCTAAGCACTGGCTGCCAAAAAAGAACTAAAAATTAAGATCAAATAAAACACATCAGCTATTTTCTTGGAATTTTTCACTGGATGTTGTTCGAGTACTTTTTTTTGGTTGCAAATTTTGCACAAAGAGAGTGTCTTACTCTTCCAAACTACAATCTTACAAATTATTACTGGGAAAGTAAACGAACACAGCTAGTTTAAACTGTGGTAGCAATTTGATTATGTCTATAAACCGATTAATTTTGTGTAAAATTAATGGACACTAGGCGCTTATACAAAATCAATGTAGTTCCAAATTGTTGGTTGTAGTTCCTAAGTGTCGGAAATTTAAAATTTTTAGGGTAACGTTTCTGAAATTATTCGTTCGTTATTTAAATTACTTTTACAGCAGGGATCTGGAGCTATTGCATCATGAAATCTATGTTATTAACTGCCTAGTGTAGTAAACAGTAGGGCGGTCAATTTTTGTGGGTTTAAAATCGTATACCAGAATCGGAATCTACGATGAATTCTAAGAAAATTTCGCCAACAAACTATGGGTCTAAAACCAATTCCTAGCTCCCTCTGAGAGAGCATGGAGATTTTAGGTAGAGCAAAAATCGAAAATTTAATATATCATTTTATGAAACCTTCTGGGTAAAGCTGACTTCTCTACAAACAAAAGTATTGCAGAAGCAATTTAATTTTTCTTTTTAACTATTTTTTTGTTTCTTATTTTCTTTTTGGTTTTTTATGTTTGTATATATCATTTGATACGGGAAAAAATTAAACGGATTAAAAAGAGTATCTTCTTTAATCCAGAATTCTTTCCTGGATTTTTAAGGTGATTAAGCCATGTTCGTGTGTCTAGCTGGCAGGATGGCTGATTGGAAGGATAGCTCGAGTAGACCTTAACTGATCCCTACGAAAATTAACCAGTACTAACTCCCATACAAAATTTTGGGAGTTTTGGATAGTTAATATTTTTTCAACAGAATGATATTTGAAATGTGTCAGTTTAATTTTCTTAAAAAGTAGACAAACCGTCAGAGAACTTTTGCGTAAGATGTACTTTAATAAAATTTTGGCTCAGGAATGAATATGGACTATATGGACAACTCCGTCTACTCCTTAGTATTCAAACCCTTAGAAAACCGAACCATTTAACACACCCCTTCTGGCACCTACCATACAAATGACCGAATTTGTCTTCATAGTTCTACAAGCAAGTCTTTTTTGCAAAAGCACTGAATTTAGTCAAATTTTGAATAAGATGTGTGTAGATGTATGTATATCGGTTGACTCCTTCTGATAGCTTCCATACAAAATCACCTGTTTTTTGGAAAATTAATTATTTTTCCCATAACTTCCATAACTATTTGCTATCTAGCAAATCAGCCGTTTACCGCTTAAAAAGCAAGCGAATATTAACGATCGCCATCGTGGGACAGGTAGTTAATATTTCTTCCTTAACTTCCAATCGGATAACTGGAGGCAAAACCACAGATAACCGAACTATTTTGATTGTTTTTGTAAGCACACTGAATTTTGCATAATTTTGCACTATTTAAACTTTATTGAACATTGATTTACGAAAAAAGTAGGACACATTGTGCTGCTCCTACTAGTTCCTCCTATACAAATTAGTTGGTACCGTATAAAAACTATACGGTAACCCCATAAAAATTGGGTGAGGGTATTTGTCTGTCAGATTACCAACTAGTTTTTATGTACAGGTTTATGTTTCTGTTTTGTATTAAAATTTGTTTAAATGGAATGTTAACATCTAACGAAAAAAGAATGTTTTCCGACTTGAAACCAGTTTTCGAAAATCTGGTACAAACCTTGCAATCATGCAGTCTTAGAGATGCTCCTTTGCGAGGGAACTGCGATATTTATTATCAAGAAATATTACCAAGAATGAATATCGCAGTTCCCTTTGTGGTAACCAGTTTTACTCAAAAATTTTCCAGTCGTCGGTCTGAGATATTTTCTGAAATTCAATCAATTCCAATTTTCCTTCAGCATTATTAATTTTTGAAAAAAATTTGAATGGCTGAGAAAAATAAGCTTTAGCAGAAAAAGGATTCTTGAGAAGATAAAACAAATCTGTAATCAGAATGAAGCAAAATTAAACTCTGATCTCACATCTTTCAACAAATGAAAATATTGCTCAACATCCTCAAAATTTTCAAGAGAGACTTCCAGAGATAGAGACAGCCATCATTTCATTCTTGAAGAAAGAAGCGAAGTAAACGATGTTGCAAGAACGAATGCGAACACAAATAATTCACAATGTGCATAACACTGTCCATAGTTTTTTTTTTAATTCGCATTAAAGGTTTGCGCATAGAACTGACTGATGAATGATGCAAAAAACCTAAAATGTTAGGATTTTACTTTTTTGCAAGGGCCACAAAGAAGAATTTTGGCAGAAGACAGTCTACCTACAATCATAAAATCTTGGAAACTGTTGAAAACCATTTTAACAGTAGTGCTATCTTAAAGAAGTAAAATGGCAAAAAGCTCTTCAGTAAACTTGTTGTAAGATAGAAATCAAACAAACACTGACTTAAAAAAAAACTTTACTTCCTTTTGCACCCCATGAATGGGGTATGAGGTAGCTTCTCGCGTTGTTGTGAATTAACACGCTTTCTATTTTTAGATTCACAGCTAACGGCATCTTCTTGTTTATCGACGAATGCGAACGTCACTGCTTGAAATGCTCTTACTAAACACGCCGATTGACTCGACACTTATACTGCGAAGTTGCTGTCAACAACATTCGAGGGGAGCCGACAATACCTCATTCATGGGGTGTAAAGGAAAATTAAGTTTTTTTTTAAGTAAGTCCACTGGTGGCATTGTTTTGAGAGTGTGAACCTTTTGCTTCAATGCATTCTTTTTTCCATTTCTGAATGCTGTAATGGTGTCATATTATTGCCCAAAATCCGAAAGAAAAAATGTTTCTAAACATTGATTCAGCAACTATTTTGAACGTCTATGCACGACTATCTGTGACGAAATATTAGAGCGAATCTGTGATCCAATTGGGTAATCAGTTTCAAATTGCTTGTGCTTTAATTGAAAATGTGGTTTTTGGTTTTATTCGTATATTATATTATTATTTACTACATAATTATGCAAATCGTTTTAAAAGGATTAATTATTTTTTACAACCAAAGCGTTTATATGTCACCCAGTTGTATATGTGCAATTCTCCGACTAAACGGAGACCAATTAAAAAGGAGAACAAGAAATTCCGCAATATGTTCACCGTTTTAATTGCCCTTTTGGGGGGTATTGTAGAATGAAAACAACCTTCCGGCGTAGTTAAATATACATTGGTCCCCTTTTTTAATCAGGCTTTGTAAATTAATTATGACATCTTTTTGTCTGCCAACTTTATGCTTTAATTAAAGTCCCAGACTAACGAAAGTAAACAACAAAATATCCACCACTCACACATGTTAGGTCAAAGCAACTCCCAATAGTAAAACAACAATCGCAGTTGTATTCGGTAACAAGCAGCGCCATCGTCATCGCCCAGTAGTTTGTTGTCGTCGTGTGGTAGCCATCCATCTCTATTCCAGTCCACTGCGTCATTAAGAGTATTTGGAGCGGTGCCACCGCAGGCAATCAGGGTCAGGAAGTAGAATTTCCAACGAAATAAGGTAGAAAATAACATAATGATATTGAAACCACTCGTCGTACTATGTATTGCTTCAGTTGGGTCATCTACGTTACATTTCCCTAAAGAAAATGATCTCTGTATATTCAGTTGGATATTTTGCAGTTTGTTTTCGTTTTTACGACAAAAACTCCTTGGCAGTTGCCGGTTGTATGGAAGAGTAACCTGTAACAGGAAATAAAGTAAATCTCTTTTGGGTTATTGAATGACAAAAATATAAAAATGACTAAAAATAAACTATCAGAAGGAAATATGTTTTTTTTTAACTAAATTAATAGAAAAAGTGCTAAAGATGACAATAATAAGAAATCATAAAATTTTATTGGTACAACGTGTCAGATGATAGCTGATATAGGCAATAATTTGCTATGAACTTTTTTCAATTAGTAGAAATCTTTATAAATATTACATCGGTAAGACAGGTCTGCAAAGGTTTACCCTCCTGGATCAGAGCAACGTTTCTTTTTTAGTTTCTGATGTGCTGATTTCGAAAAAGAGAATAGAAGAACTAACCTCATCCTGATTTTGTAATCATAAAATTTCTTCCGCTCATACCAGTATTGTAATAATTACTGGGGATTTCCCATCGGTTTTGAACCTCATAGTGCCATATACCTGCCACGCTCATCTACAAATTTATTATCATTTGGGAGCAGCAAGAGAAATTCATCCATCATTAGCCGCAGGTGGCCAATCGGATGAATTAGTACAACTACCAACAGCCACATCGAACGGTTGGCAAACGTATCCTGGGAACACCGCGCCGACATCATTGTATCACGGGATATTTGGCTCAGCCTGGATGGACGGCGAACCAGATCACTTTTGGAGTTGGATAGAAAGGCTGTCAGACGACTAAAGGGCATTTTTACAGGACATTGTGACGTATGGACCTATACATCAAACTAGGAGACAAAAAAGGAAGACTTCTGTAGGCTGTTTGACCATAAAGAGGAAATTGAGACTATTGAGCATTTGCTCTGCCTTTGCCCAGCTTTTCATAAAATAAGGATGTAAATTCCTAGGAAAGTGGTATTTTTATAGTCTCATTAAACTATCGTCTTACAACATAGAAAATCTTATGAAATTTACTAACGGTTTGAGCTGGCTTACAGCCAGAAGACCACAGTGTCGCCAAGTATGTCATGCCTAATCTCACTGCATATTATATCCATATAAGTTGAACTAGAAAAGGCTGCTAATAATAGATAGTACATTTCTAACTTTCACTCCGAATTATCTTTTTTTTTTGAAATCTTTTAATCTTTCTATTAATTTTGACTAATTCTGTTCTATTCTATACTTTCTTATTTTATTTTCAAATAAGACCATCACAATGGACCGTAATGGTCTCCGTGTGTGTAATTACAAAGTCTCACGACTGAGTGACTACCTAACCTAGCCGCACATAAATAAGTTTTTCAAGCGCTTCCGTCTTTTTCGCTCTTTAGATAGGTCGTCACACCAAGTATAGATTACAGCTCTTTCACTTGGTCCACCAACGAAGTTTTGTTCGTCCCTTCTTGTGCCGCCCATTGAGTTTATTGCCGAAGACCTTATGAGCTGGAACACCTGCATCCATTCGCACATCATGTCTATTTGAACGCGTTGTCATTATACAGCTCAAACAGGTCATGTTCCAGCGAAATCCAGCGAAATCCAACGACTTCGATGGCTGAGACATGTTGCCAGGATGGATGTAAATGCTCCAGCGAGAAAGGTGTTTGAAGGCGAACCTGAAGGACGGCGCAGAGCAGGGAGACCCAAACTCCGTTGGAAAGACCAAGTGGTAGGCGATGTACCATCATCTGGTAGGACTAACTGGAGAACACTCGCAGAAGACCGAAGCGTGTGGAATTCTTTATTACTTCAGACCTCAAATTTATGAACTACGTTTCGTAAATTGTAATTGGCCACTTAAGTAAGTAGAAGGGTACTCCCCGTAAACGATGATGGGTTTAAATAATTTGCGAAGTATTTTTCTCTCGAAGACCAAGAATATATGGTTCGCTTGTGTCATTACACAGGATTCTTTGTTGTAGGTCAAGCATAGTTGGTAAAGTTGGATCTTTATTTGTCGAGACAGATGGCTTTGTCATAAAATCGCTAGCTTAGCGCAAAGTAGCAGCGCTATTATCATTTCCGTTTATGTCGAAATTAAGGCAGAGAAAATCATCTATCATTTCAACGTTCACGCAACATCCAAAACAAGTAGACTACTTGTTCCTTGACAAAAATAACTTGATTTTCTCTTCATTATCTCATTTATTCAGACCCACTTCTGTCGACTGCTTCTCAGCGCTTGAGAAGGTTGCAGTAACATCCCGCAATCCTCGGTCACTTTTATCTATATCATCGGCCTAAGCGTGCAGCATGTGATTTTTATTAAAGATAGTACCTGTCATGCTTTTTGTAGCCTTCCACAATGTCATATACATTATGATATTAAAAAGATCGCATGACAGACTAAAGTTTTGCTTTAAGCCTCGCATGGTAGAAAAGGGCTCTCTGAGATTTTTTGCGTTCCGATCTGCATTTCTTGGGTCTTTCCAGGATTTGTCAAAGTGTGAATATCTGGTCGGTTGTAGATTTACCAGGTCTAAAGCCACACTGATAAGGTCAAATTAAGTGCTCTAAGATGGGCTTTAGTCTTCCTCATAACACACCAGATAGGACCTTGTCTACGATGGATAAAACACTAATCCCGCGGTAGTTGGTATACACACTTTGATAGCCTTTCTTAAGCACAGGACAGAGAACACTCAGGTTAGGGTCGTCGGGCATGTATTCCTTTAGCCAAATCGTGTCTATGAGCAAGTGCATGCCCGTTGCCAGCTTATAGACAACTGCCCTTAAAAGCTCTGCCGGCAGTCCATCGGCTTACGCAGCATTATTATTTTTAAGCTGTGCCTTCGGGAAATACCAGAGAATAAAAGTGTTTCCTTCATATTTGACCAGTTTTCCGTTTCTGTCCTTACATGTGGGAATCCACGTTCCAAAACCTTTGCTTTTTACCTTTTGGTAGAACATTCGGGCCGTCAAGAACATTTCCGTCAGAAGAGCCATTTCATCTCCCTCGTCTTCTTATTATATCGCTGCGTCCCCACACGTGTTGCCATTGGCTGCAATTTTGCCCTGTATGATAAATCATTTTTCTCAGACATTATGCTAATGTGGCATAATCGTACCAGAGTTTTGTCTGAGCGTGGTTTTTCAGAACCCAGTACGGTCTTTGCGGCAGTGGTCATAGAATTCGGAATATGTTGTCACTGTGTGTCAGGAACATCAGAATTAGGGGCGTTTGTTTGCAGTAATTGAGAGAGTTGTTTGGAGTAGGCATTGGCTATATCGGTGGTATGCAGCTTTGCTGTCTGGCTTGCTTTGCATTTGGCTACGACCGGCTGCAACGTCGCGGTAATCCAAGTCAATAGTTGCACCGCACTTCAGACGTTCGTCCATAACGCTTGAGACATGCCTTCCATCGATTACCACGCGATCAATTTGGTTTAATATCTTTTGATCAGGTGATATCCAGCTTGCCTTGTGAATATCTTTATGCGAAAGTCTCGCTCCATTTACTACCATGTTTATTGTCGACGTGAAGCTAACCGGTCTGAATCCGTTATGGAAGATGTGGTTATATAGCCCGGCGCTCATAAAATGTTTATTTGATGTTTATGTTCTGTTGGGGCGTGTGCACAAATCAGCGTATTGTAAGAATATTTCGCAAGGATGAGAATAGTGGCTAAACCGCGAGACCAGGTGTCGATTCTCTTGTCGACTATGAAACCACGTCCAAATTAGTCTCTTTCTGCATGGCAGCTGTAAAAGACGTCACAGTTCTTTCGGCGTGTGCATTCCTGTCCCATCCATCGCATTTCCTGTATGGCGGTGATGTCAGCCTCCAATTTTTGAGGACAGTCGCCAATTGAAAATAGTCACCATCTCTGTGGAGAGTTCAGACAATCCAGGTGCATATCCTTAAACCTTGGTCCTTATAACGTTTGTGGGAGTCGTCAACATTTAGGGCTTCTTGCTACTTCTTTTCTTCGTATTTTCGTGATATTTTTTCTATTTTTCCTAGAGAGCCTTTGTGTTGAGCATCAGTAAATGCTGTTACCTTCTCCCTCCCTACCTGGTGGAAACTTGGCATTCAGGTTGCTTAACTTTGCGCCTTCTCACATTTGCTACCACCTGCCTATCTGTAGGCCCTACTGGTGTTATCCATAAGTGTCCGGTGAAAAAACCCCTCATATCTTAGGTCAACAAACGCAGGGTAGTGACGTAGAAGATACTCTGTGGTATCCCATTGATCGTTATCGATGCAGCTTCTACAAAAATCGCTGTAGGGAAGTTTTAACATCTTAGCGTGTTTGCCAGTCGGCCAGTGACCGGTTATAACAGCTATGATGTTCCTTAGATAGACTCTAAACAGGTTCAGCGCAAATTGTGTCCTCTAAATATCAATGATAGTTTAAATCTGCTTGGTCACTGTGCAAGTGAGTTTTTTCACCAATTTGTCCTTAGTAATAAGATTGTGTTTCTACGCATTTAGCTGTTTCCCCTATGTAAGAGGAATACTTATGTGACAGTAAAATTCGCCCTTTGTCAGATCATCGGCTCCTTGGTATTATATATACGATATGCTCTAACATAGGATAAACTATTTTTTTCTTAAAATATTGAAGGTTTTGCTGTTTCCCAACAACTGCCATGAATTGAAAACACCTTTTAGATTTCAACACATGATTCCCCATCTTTTTAATTGAACAACTTTTTCCTGTAATGGCTAACATCGCCATCAAACTTTTAAGAATATTAATTTCTGTTGTACTATAGAATTCTAGTATTAGTTATAAAAAGCAAACCAAATGGTTTTTGTTCACATGCTGCCAGTACTCTAGTTGAAATAGGAGAGACCATGTATTGGCGTGTTATTTTTTCCTCGCTTATTTTCAATTGTGCACATGTCGACTAGAAACGACAACTTTGGACGGCGCGATGAGGAAAACACAACGCAAACGGACATATTTCTTTTTTATTGGTCATCACATGTCTTTTAGTTTTTTTACTATCTTTTTTTTATTGTATTTGCCTATTGCAGGCATATCATTGTGCCGTTGTCCTATGAATAGTCCTATCCTATCCTGTCGAATTGTCCTATCCTGTCCTGCAGTCATTATCGTGTACACCACCTTATACTGTATAAAACGTTTGATCCCCAACAATGAACAGACCAGAACAAAATGCTCAAAGGGTGAATTAAACATGTACAAGAGAGTTAAATTGCTGCTGCTGTCCGACCTCCCTATCCGCTTTCGAAAAAAGGGCAAAAGGGAAATAAACTAATGTAGTTACAAATTAAAATGACCTACGATACTCTCTTCACTTCGTTTCATTCTAGGCAAAAGAAATGTAATGTAAATAAAATGTTGTTTTTGTGTTTCTTCAAGAAGAAGGGATACCAAGAAGTAGAAGAAGGAAGTGATTGAGAGAGTGTTGGAATGTTGTTTCCTTTATATGGTCTATAAGGTTGAAGGGTTTGAGCGGACGATGCTTTAGAGTTAGTTTAGCAACGAGAGAAGAACATAGGGCAAATAAACAAGTTTCAAACAAGGAAAGTTTTCTTTGCGATAACAAGTACTAGAGGGAAGGAAGTGCAGCACAACGATGTCAACCGGAAAAGAGTGAAACATGTGTTCTTTTGTATTTGCATCTTGCTGTCCTAATGTATGCAATAGATTGGATAACTTAAGCGACAAGTGTGTGTGTGTGCATATAAAGGAGGTTTTTTCTAATAGAAATTTGGTTTTGTTGCTATTTCAAACTAAACTATGCCAAAAAATACAGAAAAACCTGAGTACATTTCATTTGTAGTTTTATGTTTGTAATCTTATATTAAAATTGGTAAAAGTTGAATGGAAAAATTAGTATTTATATGTCAAAATATTTAATGATATTGTTTAAAAATCACACATTTTACTAAACTACACTTTTAAATAAGGCCGACCGTAGCATGATTGTTAGAACTCGCGACTATCATGCGAAAGATCCAGTGTTAAAATCCTGTCTCAGGCATCTACGTTTTTTCATGGGCGGCCCCCTCGATTTTGTCGACAGCATCTTCACAGTAATGTGTCGTGTCAATCGCCATATTTAGCAAAAGCTTCTCAAACAGCTGACGGGGGAATGTCGTAATCTGGAATGTTCACCTGCTTTTCAAAATTTTCGTTAAACGAATTTCGGTTCTTCCTCATATCAGAATGTTTGGAACAGTAATTCTACTTCTGACGTTCCCTATACACAGTGGCAGCATATTGCGCATTCCATGGCAACCGCCGCAACAACCGTGCTAGGATATGAAAAGCGGCGTTAAAAGGAATTCTGGTACGATGAACAATGTCGCATAGCGTCTGAGCTACTTATAGGGAAACCCTACAGCCAATTGTAACCCGTGCTGCTAGGGAACGGCACAATGAGAAAGCAAAACAGGCGAGACAGCTATTAAGGCGAAAAAAACGTCAATTGAAGGAACGGGAGAACGAGGATATAAAGCGATGCAGGGATAGAGGTGAGGCCCGAAAATTTGACCAGAAAGAAAGAGCAAATGGATACAGTAATGGCCTCCCCACCTGCAAGGACAAGGATGGAAATCTGGTCACAGATACGCAGAGTGTGATGCACATATGGAAAACACTTCCAGCAACTGCTGGTTCCAGAAAGCAGCGTACGACGGCTTAGATTGCCCACCACCAAGTCAAGCCGAGGTAAGAAGAGCAATATCGCGGCTGAAAAACAACAAAGCAGCCGGTGCCGACGGTTTGCCCACAGAGCTCTTCAAGTCCGGTGGCGAGGAGCTGATAACGAGCATGCACCAGCTCCTGCGCACGGTTTGGCTTAAAGAGTGCATGTCCGACGATTGGAATGTAAGCGTATTATGTCCTGTGCTGAAAAAAGGTGATCCAAGTGTGTGCTCCAACTACCGCGGGATCAGCCTTTTACCCATCGCATATAAGGTCCTGTCGAGTGTGCTATATGAAAGACTAAAGCCAGTGTTACCCAACCTGATCGGGCCTTATCAGTGTGGCTTTAGACCTGGAAAATCAACAACTGACCAGATTTTCACACTTCGGCAAATCCTCGAGAAGACCCAAGAGAAACAGATCGATAAGTACCATCTTTTCGTCGACTATAAAGCTGCCTTCGACAGCCCGATACGGCAGAAATTACTCGAAGCCATGGCTGATTTTGGTATTCCAGCGAAGCTGATACGTCTTTGCAGAATGACGCTGACTGACACGAAGTCTTCAGTGAAGATTGGCAACGACCTTTCGGAGCCATTCTGTACAAGACGAGGCCTTAAACAAGGCGACGGCCTATCGTGTGATCTCTTCAACATAGTGATGTAGATGATAATGAGAAAAGCTGGAGTAAACACGAGTGGCACTATATTCAACAAAAGCCACATGCTACTAGCGTACGCTGATGACGTCGACATCATCGGTCAAAAACTGCGGATGTGACTGCAGCCTTCTCAGGTATACAGAAGGAATCAGCGAAAATGTTCACCGTTAACAAGGACAAAACGAAGTTATTAGTTTCAACGAACAAAGAATCTACTCGTTTGGGAAACTGCGTAAACGTTGACAACTGTAATTTCTAGGTGGTAGATAATTTTGTCCACCTAGGCTCCGCCATCAACAAAGCAAATAATGTCGTCCTAGAAATCCTGAGAAGAATCCTGCTTGCAAATAAATGCCACTACGGACTAAGCAAGCGATTCAATGACAGAGCCCTCTCTCGACGAACAAAACTCCAGCTATACCAGATACTGGCTCTACCTGTCTTAATGTATAGCTCTGAATCCTGGGTTATGAAACGGTTCTGGCGGTATTCGAGAGAAAAATACTCCGTAAAATATATTGGCCCATCATCGTTAACGGAGAGTATCGCCGTCGTATGAATCATGAGCTGTACGAGCTGTACACTGACATTGACGTGGTCAGACGCATTAAGGTGCAACGGTTGCGTTGGCTAGGTCATGTTGTACGGATAGACGCATTCTTCACTATTAGTTTAAATACTTAATGATGTTCCTAAACTACACTGGCTGTCTTTTAACGACACATTTAGCATGGGCGGCGAGGCCTATATTCGCCCGATGTTTGTTCGCTTAACTGTAGAACCATTCATGGTTTCTCATTTTAGTATTGTAGAGATCGCCAAACCCTTTGAATGTTGTACTTTACTGAGCTAGTACCTTCACCCTGACTTGAAATTTCTCACCCGCAGATTGGTTGTTGCACTGTGTTGTTAAACCATAAATCCATAATATTGGAACGATGTGCGTATGATTAATATAAAATCAACATAAAATTAATATTACTCATACAGTACAGTGCAGTACTTTGATATGGGTCATCAGCAATGACCAGTCTAAGTAGAAATACTTATCACAGATGAGACAGTCGTTATATGGCTAGAAATTTGGAGTTATTGGGGAAATTTATAAAATAGGCGATAAATGAAATTTCCCCCATTTGTGGATTTTACTATACTAACCAAGTGTCTTTGCCCTGACTTCAAATTTTTCATCCTCCAGTTTGGCCGTTGCACTGTGTACTTGGTGGGATAACTTCACGTGTGCTGCCAGCAATTTGTGATGGTGCTCTCTATATATTTGCTGCACACTCTTCGCACCAGTGGTCAAATTTCAATCCTGGTCATACAGGAGGGGAGCCCAGTAACAAAACTTTAGGATAGGTTAGGTTGAAGACAAGTAACCACACGGTCATAAGACTTTGTCATTACACCACTTGGAGACTATTATGGTCCATTGTGAGTGTCGTATTTAAAATGACATTGGAGAGTATAGAGTAAAATAAAAGAAGTCAAGATTCATACAAATTTTAATAGATTTTGAAAAAGAACATTTAGATTATAATGGAGAAATGTTCTATGTTTGTGCTTTGGAGTACTATCCGCTACAGTTTTGATAAGTTTTGGGATTAGGCATGACATACGTAGGGATATTATGGTCTTCTCCCTGTAAGCCAGCTAGAACCAATTCAGAGAAAGAGAGGGCTGTGGAATCTGTTCGGAAGAGTTGAATTTTCAACTCCCGATCAGGCTACCGGATCACTATAAAATAGTTCAGGAGGAAAAAGCGGCCATTAGATTAACCGTGGAGAAAATTCAGGATCGTGGGATAATGGGCGGCAATATTCATATACTCACTGATTGTAAACCAGCAATCAGATCCCTGGAAAACGTGTTCACGACCTCAAGAAATTTTCGAGAATGCCGGTCGTCTCTAGAGGAGATTGCGAGACATTCAGCGGTTACCCTCACATGGGTTCCAGGACATGGGGACATATATATTAACCAAAGAGCCCATACTTGGCAAGGACCGCCACCGTCGTGAGCTCGGGCGAAGTGTACGGTCACATTGGTGTTCCTCTCGAAAAAAATGAATTTTTTTGGGGAAACTGAACTTCCTTGCTAAGGAAATATGGCTGACCAGCGGCTAAACAGATTTAGCCCACCATGTTTATACAGAGGACAGGATTTGGTCATAACCTGGTTAGAGTCCAACTGAAGAACATTATCGCATTATCGGTTGTCAAACATGCTAAGAGTTAAAACATCCTTACAACGATTTTTGTAGAAGCTGCAGCGATGAGGAACAATAGATGACCACGGAGCATCTCCTTTGTCACTGCCCTGGTTTTGGTGACCTGAGATATAAAAAGTTTGCTCATCGGACAGTGGACAATACCTGTCTATCAGTAGTCGATTGGCGGAACATCCCTGCTTTCATCAGAGCAACGAAACGACTAAGCAGTAATTTTTGCGAAAATTTGAAAATGGTATTACAACGGGACCTACAATAGGCGGCTGCTTTATTAACCTAACCTAGTCTAACGTCTCGGTGTTCTGTAACCTTTTCATCTAGCTCCTTCGTCTTCCATCCAGTTTTGGTCAAATATCTCTTGGAATGAGCCTTTCCGTGCCAATCCGTATATTACTATGCCCGGGGACCCAACAGAGTCAAACATTATTTCCTGACGGGCGTGAGAGCACCACTCTGTATACAGTCATAACATTATCATCATTAATTTTCATGCTTTTAAAGCCGCTTCACTATCCAAATAGTTTGTGACTGTTTCCTCCAGATTCATTCCCAATAGAATTTCCGGAGACTTCATAATGGAGAAGATCTCCGTCACTGCAAACGGCAGTGTTGGCTGCTATTAAGTTCCTTTCTGAAGACATCTGATTCTGTTCTGATGTCATTTTTTAAGCCATCACTGAAGATGGACAATCACGGTAGGAAAATTTTCTAACATAACCTTATTCCTTAACCATTTTGTGGAATTTTCGGACTGTGCCTGTATTCCTGTACCTCGCTATTTCTACGTTTTGCCGTTCCGTCCACTAAAGTTTAATAGCTGATTCGTCTGTCTGACTTTTTGTGCCGTTAACTAATAAAGCACCTTGGAATAATTGTTAGATTCAATTGTCATGATTCGATACTTATCACGTTCCTCTCGATGTTGTCGGGCATGTCTAGTAAAGTTTATCAAACTGTTGAGGTTGGGATGCGCCGTTTAACTGTCTGTCCCGTTGTATGAGGCTAAAATTGATTCATCCAATTGGCAGGTTCCATGAATGAGTTTTCGTAAAAAATCATCCGCCATATCGTTCCCTAGTATATCACTTTGTTCGGAGACCCAACAGAGCCGAACACCTTTTCCTGGCAGGGTTGAGAGCGCCACTCAGCACCTGTGCAACAGTCATGGCATTATAATCATTGATTCCAAAGCTATTAAAGCCGCTTGACTATCCATATAGATTGTAACGGTTTCCTCCAGATTCATTGCCAATAGTATTTTCGCAGCCTTCATAATGGCGAACATCTCCGCCTAAAGAACGTCATCCAATCGAAAGTGTTGGGTTTAATTAAGGTCCTCTTTGAGGACACCTGATCCTAGTCCGATGTGCAGTTTTAAGTCATCGGTAGGAAAACTTTCTAACATAACCTTAATTTTTAACCTTCTGGCGGAATTTTTGGGCTTCACCTGTACCTCTCTATTTCCATAATCTGCTGTTCGCTCCAAAGTTGTAATAGCCGGTCCGTCTGTCTGACATTTTCCTCACATACTTATCACGGTCCTCTTGATGTTGTCGAGAATGTCTAGTAAAAGCTGACGTCGGGATTCGTCGTTTAACTGTAGGTCCCAAGTCTAAAAGTAGAAGCACGTGAACCACTCAAATGTGAGAATCTATGCCATATCTCATTCGTAGGATTGAAAAAAAAAAAACGTATTTATAAGTTCTCTAACAACTCTGGTTAAAATGAGCTGTAGCGTATCCCTATAAGCAGCATCCTGTTCCTCAAACGTTATGCCACATTCTTCACCGTACTATGTACTATTTGCCCCCACTGTGTTTTAGGGACGTCAGAAGATGGGGGTGCTGGTTTGAGTTGGCAGTGGTTTCCTCTGAAGAATCAGTAAAAATCTATTTCAAAAAATAATGAGTGGCGCCTTTTTTATATTATTGTTACAATGTGTAAGCATTCAACTCAAACTCAACTGTCCCTACTCTAATACAGGCGAACTTCTCTATAATGAATTTTCTCTATAAAGTAGAAATCGGCAATCCCTATTGACTACGTTATAGATAAGTTCGACTGTATTATAACTAAAATAAACATTATACCACTTTTTATTAAATCTAATGCGTCGGATATAATTCATACAATATTAGACCGCAATGTTAGCAATAACATTTTATATGATTTGTAACATAAATTGATTTCCCCAGAGTCAACAATTGAAAAGTTTTAATGTAGGAGATGATGGTCCGTCGCCCCTACTACAAAGGCGGTAAGTGATGACATTGCTGGTCAATGCTGTGACGGCATTCGCCTCGATATTGTGTTATGCTTTGTGATGATGCTGCGCTAATATGTTTATTGTTGTTGTTGCAAACTGCAGTCTTATTTGACGATTTGCTTTTCGCTGTATGCTGTTTTTGTTTTCACGAGTATTTCTGTCGTCATCTTGTATTTTTGTATTTCGCGTGTGTATGTTTGGGTGGATTTTGGGTCATTAACCCTTGACAAAAAAAAATTTTTGGTTTTGGTTTGTGCTTTTTTTTCTTCCTTTCTTTATATCCTCGTGTATATTTGTTTGTCTGCATGTTAGGCTTTCGCTTTGTTTTCATTTTTTGTTTCTTCTCATTTTTTTTCGCTTTGACTGAAATCGGATTTTTGTTTGGGTTTTGGATGGATGTTGTTGTATCTTTGGTTGGTTTGGTTGTCTGGTTCACTGGTGGTTTGTTTGGTTGTGTACGTCGAATATTTTCCAAACTGTGGTGTTCCATTGTTGTGTAGTGAGTGTTCCATTTATTGTATACAAATTTTACTTGTTTTTGTTGTTGATTTTTGTCGTTATTGCCCGATCTTTGGGCGTGTGTGGACGTGTCTATCGAATTTTTTCAAGTGTCGTCGATTACTGCTCCGCTTCTTCATGTCCTCTACTTAGATGTTAGTGGACGAAGTAATATAAAAGTTTTGTTTCTTCATTTACTTTTATGAGTTTATCCCTTAGTGTCCATATTATGTCTATCTGTTCTTCCCGGTTTCGGTCATTGGTGTGTAGGGATTCATTTTTGTTGTCTCCTTTTTTTCTGCTTTCTGTGGAGTTCAAAATGATTTGAATCGGTTTGTTGATCGTTCATAATGGTGATGACGACGATGCCAAGGATGAGATAGTTTTTCAAATGCACGTTCTTGCCGTCGCATTGTAATGCGTTCAAATTGATTTCAAGCGATGTTTTGGTTTGTCAGTCGGCGGGATGGCAATATATGTTTGAGGTGGTGGTTGCCACGCTAACCTGAAATATACGATAAAATTAAGTTTAAATGTCAGTCAGACATGCGTCTAAATTTTGTAGTGACGTTTCCGAAGTTGACTCATTGGCATATTCTCAAACCTACACGTTATATTTATAAGGCAGAGATTAATTCCACATGTCTTCATGGCATTGCATTAAACTAATATAGTTAATTATCATTTATTTTACCTTAGCATCCATGAATGAGATACGTATGAAACATTTCAGAAGAGATTCTCCTTAAGGGATTTTCAGTTTGACGGTGATTCTTTACGTTAACTTTTAGCGAATCTGTTTCTAGGACATGCCGATTGAATCAAATACTCAGAAGTTGCTGTCGGCAACATAGAGTGGGCTGCCGATTAAAGTAATGTAAATGAATGTGATAGGATTCGAACCCAGGTCACCCGTATGATAGTCGTAACCATCATGCAAGGATAGGCGCGTGTGGGCCAAACAAAAAAAAAGATATATTTAATAATGATACTTTTGACTATTTTCACTGAAGTCGTCGTATTGGTCGCTGTGATGCCCAAAAGTAGTATGTTATCAGTTTCAAACTCAGCCATAGCATCTTATAGTTTCTGTCGGTTCGGAGTGTCGAATACAGATTTGTTTACAATAAACAGATGGTAAATGTGGATCTGCATTTCTTGGATCTTCTCTCGGATTTGTCGTAGTGTGAATAAAGCTGCATTACCACTGAGATAGCCAATGCCTACTCCAACCAACTCTCTCAATTACTCCAAACAGACCCCCCTAGTTCTGATGTTCCCGACATACAGTGGCAGCATATTGCGAACTCTATGACCACTGCCGCAACGACCGTACTGGGTTATGAAAAACCACGCTCAGACAAGCCCTGAACCCATGATGAATGTCGCGAAATGTCTGAGGAAATGGATGCTGCATACAAGGCTAAATTCTGCAGCCAATGGCGAGGCGTGCGGTGACGGAACGTTATAAAGAGAAAAGGAGGAAGATGAAACGCCTGTTCAGACGGAAAAAGCGTCTGTGGAGGAAAAGAGAGCCAGGATATCGAAAACTACAGGGATAGAGGTAAGGCCCGAAAGTTCTACCAAAAGGTAAAAAGTAAAGGTTTTGGAACAAGGATCCCCACCTGTAAGGACCGAGACGGAAATCTGGTCACGGACACTCAGAGTGTGCTGCAAATATGGAGGGAACACTTTCAATCTCTTCTCGTTCCCGATGGCAGCATTAGTGACGAAATCGCACCAATCATCGACGATGGAGTAGACAGTCCACCACCGAGCCAAAACGAGATCAGCCCGGCAATTACGCGGCTTAAAAATAATAAAACTGCGGGAGCCGATGGACTGCTGGCAGAGCTTTTTAAAGCCGGCGGCGATGACCTGGTAACATGCATGCACCAGCTCATAAATACGATTTGGCTCAGGGAGTGCATGCCCGATGATTGGAATCTGAGTGTCCTATGTCCCGTGCTTAAGAAAGGCGATCCTGGTGTGTGTACCAACTATCGCGGGATTAGCCTTTTACCCATCGCATACTGACTAGTGTGTTATGTGAAAGACTAAAGCCCATTCTGGCGAACCTGATTGGACCTTATCAGTGTGGCTTTAGACCTGGTAAATCCACCACCGACCAGATATTCACGCTACGACAAATTCTGGAGAAGACCCAAGAAATGCAGATCGACACCTACCATCTGATCATCGATTACAAAGCTGCATTCGACAGTCCGATACGACAGAAATTGTTGGATGCTATGGCTGAGTTTGGTATCCCCGCGAAACTAATTCGACTCTGCGGGATGACACTGACTGACACGAAGTCGTCAGTGAAAATTGGCAAAAATCTGTCAAAGCCATTTTCTACCAAGCGAGGCTTTAGACAAGGCGATAGTCTATCCTGCGATCTCTTTAACATCGTAATGGAGACGATCATGCGGAGAGCAGCAGTAAACAGGAATGGCACCATATTTAACAAAGCCACATGTTGCTCGCGTATGCTGATGATATAGATATTATTGGACGTGGATTGCGAGATGTTACTGCGGCTTTTTCGAGCATTGAAAAGCAGTCGGCTGAAGTGGGTCTGGTGATAAACGAGGACAAAACCAAGTTGTTTGTTTCAACGAACAAAGAGTCCACTCGTCTGGGACGCTGCGTGAACGTTGACAACTATAACTTTGAGGTGGTAGATGATTTTGTCTACCTTGGCTCCGCTATAAACAAAAATAATAATTTTGTTTTTATTCGACCTTTTTTACAAATTGATAATATTTTCAAATAATCAAGCTCGAGGTCATGTTTTTCCATATATTATATTATTTTTATTCGATATTTCGATACTCTTCGAGGATCATCTTCAGGAATCAAAATATAAGTACATAAAACGTAAAAGATAAGCGATAGATCATCGTCACCGTCCGTCACCGTTGAGATGTTATCTAGAACATGTTAAATTTTACTTCTCAACAAAAATTTCTTTTTTCTGGTACGGCAATTGGATATTCCTATGGTAATTCGACAATTCCAATATTGTATTTTTCGTTACTGCAGTAGTGGCAAATTCTACAGTTAGCGAGACAATGATCTGACACCTACTACCGAACATTTAATGTAGGGTGTTGCTCCACCATCCTTCATCCAAACTATTTGGTGTTTAATCCTTTCTCTCTATAACCATTTTCGTTACTCAAATGCGCATTTTCTTTTTTTTTTTAATTTAAGTTTTATTTTTTAGTCTCATTTCTCTTTTTTTTTTGTCAAATATTAGTTGCAACTTCTGTTGTTTACTGCTGCTCCGGACTGGCGGGCTGCAGCACCATAGCGTACTAAAGAGGAGTTAGTAGTTGGACAACGTTTTGAAAGGTCTAAAATTTCATGAAACCTTAAAACTCTTGAAAAATACCAGCCCCATGCCAATCATTTGCATTTTTGTTTTTGTGCCCACCGCTATTCGCCATTTGAAATGTGACTGTGTGTCTGACCGCTTGTCTTCATGTCTGGCCCTTTTAAGTTGAGAATTTGGTTCCTTTTGTTTGTGGTGCTTTTCCAATGTTTCTTTCATTTTTCTTTCATATCTTGTATGCGGCTGTCTGTCTGTCCCACTTGTCACGTTGTGCAGTTGAGAAATGGCACCACTTGCCGATGGTGGAAGCAGCATTCTTATTTTTCCTTCCTTTCAAACTTTAGAATTCTAAGTCTTCAGCTGGCTGGCTGCTGCTGCCCCTTTTTTGGAGGTTTGAGAATTTACTTTGCGTTTGATTTTTTTGTTCTACTTGGATACTGGCGGAATTAAAGGGTTGAATTGCGCTTTTCGCTGCAACGATATATCATCCTTTTTGATTTTTTCCTTCAATTGCATTTTAAGATTAATTTCCATGCCAAGAATTTAGTTAAATGTCTTTCTTCCATTGCGCTTGAACATAATTTTTGGGCGTTTATCACTACTTGTTGGCAAATAAAACAATTTAGGTTTCTTTTCAAAGTTGAGTAATTACAAATCAAAATGAATATAGCATTAGGGTATTGGATGGCATGCACTGAAGACTTTACCCCATGTGTTTGAAGTATGGATAAAATTCGATAATTTATGAACAATTGTAGGAAACTTAACATTTTGTTGAGCGAAGTTCGTGTGTAGGGGTGGTAGATTTCTCGTGTTGTGTTTGTGCAATTAAGATAATTGTATAAGAAAAAAAGACTAGAAATGTGGGTCTATCTATTATAGATTTCTTCTCGAGCCGATGAAACGCATTCCAAACTGCCCTTGGATGGCTGCTGCAATGGGCCAAGGCCTTTGATCTGGGGGTGAACCCTTAGAAAACGGAATTGGTTCTCTTCACTCGTAGATATAAGTTAAAGGACTTCAAGTCACCGAGACTAAATGGAGGTGGAAGAGAAGCTCTCAACGAAGGCCAAGTACCTGGGTGTTGTCCTTAATCAGATGCTTAATTGGTCAAGGAATATCGCGAAAAGTATAAAGAGGAGTGCCAATGAACTTTATGCGTGCCGGACCTCTATATGTAAAAGTTGGAGGCTCAGCCCGAAGGTCATAATGCGGCTGTATACCGCGGTAGTCCAGCCAATTATCAGCTATGGATGTCAGGTTTGGTGGAAGGGCCAATTTAAGAATAATATATATTTAAAATGCTCGGCAAGGGCCAAAATATCGCTGCCGAAGGAGCACACCGCAAGCGACTTTGGATGTGTTCCTTGACTTTCTGCCCCTGCACTTGTACGTCAAGGTTATTGCAGACCAAGAAGCTATCAGACAGAAGGAATCAGTCGATTGACATCAATCCATACATGGTTATGCGAAGATTCTCCGGCTGTTGGGGATGTCGTTTCTTTACATATGCCACCTAATAAAAAATGTGTGGATTTCCTTAAAGTAAATTTTAAAATTACGGAAAGATCGGAATGGAATGACGTCGGGACTCCTTGTTGTGACTCCATTTCTATCGTTAGTGACGGAATCAAAGATGAAACATCGCACAGAAGCTGGTGTTCACAGCGAGGATTGGCAGCTAAGTCTCTCTTTCAGGCTACATATTGCATTCAGACTGCATTATTGGCCATTCAGAAATCCGCGGAGACTATTATGAGATGTGGCACCGATACTAGCAGAGGGATAACCATCTGTATAAATTCTTTCGTTTCGGTTCGTTCGATTCTACCTGGTGTAGATATAGGAGAAGTTGGATGGACTAAACACTATGTTGGGTCCCAAGTAGAGTATTCAAAACCGAAACCGAAAACCGTCTAACCGGTTTTTTTCTTCGAAAATTCCAATTTCGAATACCCCCAGTAGGAAGTGTCTGCAAGACATCCTCAAGGATAGGTACATAACCATACTAAATCGTTGATGACATTTAGGGGACCGTCCATACAAATCGTCGACGAAATTTGCATACAAGTGTCTGCTTTATCATGCACGACCTGATGAACGACAATGTCGGTCATATTTTCGTTGATTCCTATACAAGCGACCTGTCGCCCACACAATCATGCTCGACCTGATGGGTGACAATGTCGGTCAGCTTGTCGTCAACCGAGTGTTTTGACGACAAGTACATCAATTTTTAAAATTTTTTTACTTAGATTTTGTTGATTGTGTTTGAAGCACGACAATATTAGTATTTTTTCGTCAACCGGAAGTTTATACGACAACTACATACATTTTACACATTTTGTCATGAGTAAAACGTTGACGACAAAGTCGTGTATGACGGAACTTCCTACTAGGCCTGATAATGAATCAACAGACTTATTGGCCAGAGGAGGCTGTTCTATGTCTGATCATGACTTGTTGAAAGATGTTCACCCGACCATTTGTTATCATATTGGCTTAGGGGAGGATAGGATGTGGAAAACAGCCTGCGCACGTCCAAAACCGACTGTATAACTGCTAGTTCGCTGTTGCCCGAATAAAACAGATTCCGATTTTCGTTTGCCTGTGCGAGTATGACCTAAAACTGATCTGTGGACCTCTAAAAGGCCATTGCAATATCAGGCAACTGTAAGCCAAATGGGAAAGATTCATATCGGGCTACTTCCGTGTGTGTGAGGACAAGAAGGAGTCCGAAACGATGGAACATCTTTGTACTTGCCCCGCTCGAGCCCGTAGGAGGCGAAAATACAACGTCTCCTCTTGCCAGATGTTCTCCATGAGCTGATGTATGCTCCTAACCAGCTCCTCCCCGCCAGCCTTAAACAATTCAGCAGGGAGACAATCGGCTCCAGCAGCTTTGTTGTTGTTAAGGCGTATCTCGCTCTGGCTCGGAGGTGGACAGTTAATACCGTCGTCATGGATTGGAGCGGGGTCTTCTGGAGTGGTGTCAGTATCGAGAAAATTTCTAAAGTGATCTCTCCATAACTTCAGAACGTTATCCGGGTCCGTCACTAGCTGACCATCGCTGTCCTTGCAGGTGGGCAACCCTGTTCCACGTATTCTCGATTTAACTCTCTTGTAGAATTTTCGGGCTTCCCCTCTACTTCGGAGCAACTCAGTGCACTCATCCTGCCTCTTCTTCAGCTCCTTTTTTCTTCTAAAAAGACGAGTTGTCTGTCGTCTCTTCTCCCTGTGCCGTTCACGAACTGCTCGCTTTGCCATTGGCTGCAGTTTCGCCCTGTATGCAGCAACCGTCTCTCTCGTGGCATTGCGACATTCATCATCGTACCAGGCATCTTCTTGAGACGGCTTTGAGTACCCAAGTACGCTTTTCGCAGCCCGTTCTAAGGAGTCGGCTATATTTTGACACTGCGAGGTTATATTGTCAGGGGTTGGAGCATTCCGCAGCAGTTGAGTTAGGTGGTTGGAGTAGGCGTTTGCTACCTCTGTGGTCCGCAGTTTACCGATGTCCAGCTTTCTTTGTGCCTGGTTACGTACGTTTTTCGCCATGCTTAGCCTTGTGCGTACCTTAACTGCGGTAAGGAAGTGATCGGAGTAAATGTCTCGTACTAATCACTCGTACGTCCAGAACACTCGATGCGTGCCTTCCATCGACTACCACATGATCAATCTGATTCCTCGTCAATTGATCTGAAGATAAGCATGTTGCCTTATGAATATTTTTATGGTCAAATCTAGTGCTACTAACTACCATATTTCTTGCCGCAGGCAGAGAAATCAATCAGTCTGATGCCATTGTTCGACGTTTCGGCGTGCAGACAAATGCGGTTTCCCTGCCTATTTTAGCATTAAAATCGCCTAGTACAATTTTAATGTCATGGCTCGGGCTACGGTCATATACATTTTCTAGGCTCTCGTAGAACTCGTCTTTGTCCTCATCGCTTTTCTCTTCTGTCGGAGCATGGGCACATATAAGTGTTATGTGGAAGAACTTAGTTTGACTCTTATGGTGGCTATACGTTCACACACCCGGTTGAACCTTGAGACTAGGTGTCGCAGTCTCTTGCCAACCACAAAACCACATCCAAACTCGTGCTTGTCCGCATGACCACTATAGTAGATGTCGCACGTCTTACTGCGCTAGCACCCGTGTCCCGTCCACCGGATTTCCTGTAAAGCGATTATGTCAGCCTTGTATTCTTCGAGGACTTCCGCCAGTTGGATGGAGGCACCTGGTCTATACAGTGTTCTAACATTCCATGTGCATATCCTTCAATCATAGTCCTTAATTCGTTTGCGGTGGTCGTCAACATTTTGGGGGGTCTATTTTATTCATTTCTTACTTCTTTTCATTGCAATAGTTTATACGTCGGTGGCGGGTTGCAAGCCCAGCGCACCACGTCGCAGTTTTCTCCTCCTGCCAGGATTTTATTAAATCCGCCCATTCTTGGTCAGACGCTGACCAGGGTACCGCTCACTCTGAGCAGACGTGCCTGGGTTTTAGGTTTCGCCCCTCACAGTTAGTCGTGCTCTGACGGGTGTCAGAGGCACGATTCCAGGGGATAAGCCTTTTTTATTTTTCTTTCGCACAATCGCAGTAGGTCGGCGGATCTGGCTGTGTAGTGGTTTTTACCAGATTACACGTGTCCACAACCTAATCAAACATAGCCAAGTTCACTTATTTTCTTTGAAACAAGTTGTGGTCGCACTCTACAATTGTTATTTTATGCCGGTCCCATCCAAGTTGTCGACAGCAACTTTGCAGTATAGTGTCGAGTTAATCGGCATGTTGTATTCGTCGATAAACAAGTAGGTACCGTTTGTTGTGAGAGTAAAAATAGAAAGCGTGTTAGTTCACAGCAACGCCAGAAGCTATTCCAAACCTCATTCATGGTGTGTAAAGGGAAATTAAGGAAAGTAAAGTTATTTTTTACGGTGACGGGTCCAATCATTTTCGGAGTTATTTTCTCAACGATTTGCTAAACTAATTAATTAATTTATTGTATTACCCTGGTTTAGTTGATTGCTTTTCGGTCAAGAGAAGGAGAGAGAGAGAGCTTTGTTATGCAATTTCTTGCTAAACCCTTATCTTAGAGATCGGTTAGGACACGCGACCATCGTTGGCGTCATTTACAAATTTTCAAACCAAATTCTTTTCTTTCCATAGGGATCAAAAAATAAGGGCTTTTGTTAAATTTAATTTCTATATCTAAATTTAAAAAATTGTATCCACTGTTCCGCATCATCCAACAAACATCAGCATTTGATCTCCAGGATATGTTGTTCCAGTTATTTCTTCATAATCCAGTAAACAAACATCAGTTAAGGTTACTTGACAAATGATGTGATTGTATGCGATTTGTATGTGCAACAGAATCGCATTCAAATTCGGACATGTGTTGGCATTTCGAGTACAAAAAGTGGAAATATCTATCTGAAAGAAGCATGCATGCAACGCAACTGCGTTTGTTTTTATCATTTTGGAACAAATGAATAAATGATAAATAGATGTGTGTAATTCAAGGATCTTACTTATACCTTGTGAATCTACATGGAGTGTGCATGTATGTATGTGTGAATGTACACAGGAGAGGGACATACACATACGTACATCTTATCTTAAACTTCGTTTGATGCGTATTAATTTCATAATGAAATGAATGGATAAAACAAAACGGCTAGCATTTCCTGTTTTGTGATCGTATTGTATTGTTGCTTTGCCTCTTTACAAAACTTGCAATGCAAATTGGAATGGGCAGAATTACGCGAATAAATCTTCAAAACGTTTTTGTTTTCATCGACCTCTTTATCACTATCTCAACGTTTTTTCGCATGCAATTTTAATTTTGAAAATTGCATTTAAATTTCTCGATGTCATTCATACCCATGGGGTATAGCCATGCATACAAAAATAGCACAGCATAATTTTAGAATTAACTAGAGGTTACTGTTTTACTACCGTTGTGAGTTGAAATATGTCTTCCTTAATAAATGTTTTACACATCCATTTTTGTTTATTATCGGTTTTCGGGGGGATTTTGCTTCTCAGACCTATTTTGCAGTATATGTGGTAGGGGAATGCCAAAAGGCATACAGGGGTTGTTCCGAGTTCCGAACCAAATTGCTGGTGCTGTAAACTCTGTGGAAAGTGAATGCCCTGACTAAAGCCCTCAAGCTTCTTGCCCTCTCACTTATCCGGATAAGAGATCGAAGCCAGTCTGGTGGAATAAGCAAAGCGAAGAGGGAACGGAATTAGAGGATGATCGGAATGCTTATAGAACCAGTTTCAACAGTTACAACAGGGATATTCAAAGGTCAATAAGAGCTACGTGGATTAATTACAGCGAGTCCTTACGCGATTTCAATAATACCGGCCGATTCAGTAGGGTTCTGTCTAAGGACCCGAAAGAATAGGGTTTTGTTCTTAGGACGGTCATGAACCGAGTCCAGCGCTGATACAGTGGAGCTTCTAATGGATGCACACTTCCTGAACTGTTAAGTTGCGAATAATGGGGTCGAAAGTATAAAACCCGCTCTGCATAATATAACTCCGATTTTGGTAGACATGCTCAAGGCTTATATACGGCTATGTTGTATTTCAGAGAAATGAATGGAGTTTTATGTGATTTTTATACCCAAGACGGGTAAGCACGTTCATGTTTCCCCCTTCTTTAAGCCCTCACACTTTGAGTACATCTCAATATATGTGCATTGTAGGAAGATCTGTTCAGAGCGCTCTCCGTGACGTGGTTGCCTTTACGGAATGCAGTAATGTGACGTCATGCACAATAAGGAACTCTATAGAACATTAATGTATTACGTCCCCAATAGAATTGGGTGGACATTATGCGAGGAAACCGTGTTGTCAATTTTGAATTTGGTGGGAGCTTTGTGAAAAAGAAAGCTACTAAAAGAACGCCAGATGGGGGAGTCCTGTTCCCTCTTCTATGGTTTTCTGCGATAAACGGAGTCTTAAATATTTCAATGTGGAAAATTGTGGCAAATACGGATGACCTGGTCATCATGATAGGTGAGAAATTTCTACCAACGATGTGTGACCTTATGCCATGAACTGTGGCCTGTGGTGAACCATAGAAAGCGGAATTGCCTCTTTTTACTCGTAGATATGTCAAGGGCTTTAGGCCGCCGAAACTGAATGGTATGGAACTAAAGCGAGGCTAAGTTCTTTATCATAAGCTAAATATCAAGGAATATCTAAGAGAAGTTAAAGAGGGGTGTTAATGGTAAAAGCTGGGGGCTTAACGCTAAGGTGACAATTTGGCTGCATTATAAGTGTGTTTGGTTTATTGGAAAGGCCTAAAAAGAAATAACTTACTAAAAATGCTCAGTCAGGTTCATAGTTCCTGTACTTTTTTCTCTCCCTGGACTTGAACTTTAAGGCTCTTGTGGGCCGCGGGGCTATTCGACTTAGGTGTAATGTCGACTCTTTTCATACAACACGTATTACTGATAATTGGACGAAACGTGTGAGTTTCTCTAAAGCAGATATTGAATTTTCGAAATTTCGGAATGGAATGTCTTTCTGTCTTTAAAAGAACGTGGCACAGGATCTGGTGTTTACAGCGAGGACATGCAGCCAAGCCTCTCTTTCAGGCTACATAATGAGAACAGTATTTTTGAGGCTAAGGTACTGGTCTTCAGAAAGTCGCGGAGTCTATTATGTGATGTGAAATATATACTAGCAGACGTATAACCATTTGTGTGGATAGCCAAGCTGCAATAAAAGCTATCAATTCTACATTGTGTAAATCAAAATTTGTGAGGAAATTTAAGGAGTAGTTGGAAGGACCAAAGCCTCTAGATGTCAGCCTCCGTTGGGTGGCAAGATATAGAGGGATTCTTGGTAAAGAATCAGCAGACTTATTGACTAGAGGAGGCTGTACTATGCATGAACATGACTGGCTTATATTCACACGCCCATTTGTTACCCTTTTGCCTTAGTGGGGGGTTGGATGTGGAAAACAGCTAGCATACGTTGGATTTCCAGATCCGACTACATAACTGCTGATGCTCTGTGACCCAAATACGGCAGATCCCAATCGGCTTACAAGATTGGACTGTGCAAGAGTGATTAAAGACTGGCCTGTCAAATTCCAAATGGCCACTGCTGTATCAGCTACCTGGCACGCAAATGGTTTGGATCCATGAGGACTAGGAGGAGTTCGAGATGGAATAACTTTTTTTAGCCGTTCTGCTCCGGCCCGTAGGAGGCTAAGATACAATAAGAAAAGTTATATGGAGGACCAAAAGTGTCTCTCCTCAGTCCTAGAAGGCAAATCAATAGATTTCATGAGGTGCCTTTCATTGCTAACTGGGCCAAGATGTGTGGAGGGGATCGGCCGTGGCATGATTGTTAGAACACGCGACTACCATGCGAGAGATCCCAGGTTCAACTCCTGGCTCCAATACGTCTTAAAAAAATCTTTCGTTGCCGGCACCCCTCGATGTTGTCGACAGCAACTTCGCAGTATAAGTGTCGAGTCAATCGGCATGTCTAGTAAAAGCTTCTCAATCAGTCATGTTCGCATTCGTTGATCAACAAGTAGGTGCCGTTTGGTGTGTATCTAAAATAGAAAGCGTGATAATTCACAACTACGCGAGAAGCATCCCTTACCTCATTCATGGGGTGTAAAGGGAAATTCAGTTCTCCTCCTTTAACGGACATTCACAATGGATCAACAGATCTCGATGTCTAGTATTATCTGGTTTTTACCAGACTACACGTGTCCACAACCTAATCTTACCTAGCCGAATCCATTATCGAAATTATTTTTTTTCAAACTGTTGGATTACAACAATTTTGACTTTCTACTTGACATAAAAATCGACCAGAATAATTTTAAATATACACAAATCTGCGCTAAAAAAATTTTATTACCAACTCGCGACCTATTTGCGTAAGTAGTTAAGAAACGCCGGTCCGTGATAGACCAGAAAATTGAACAATTTCATACAGTTGTATGAAAGTAATATACATTTCTTCGTTCCCGGGCCGGCGTTTGGACAGCTTTCCATCAAATAGCATAATTTTGTAGGAGAATATTACTAAGTATCCGTTTATGATAACTGCAAAATTTCAAGCCATTCTGTGTATATTTGCTTAACAAACCAAAGAAAAGAATATTTTTCTATTTCCCGGGAAAACCGGGATTCCCGGGAAATATATCAATCCCGGTTTCCCGGGAAATGGGGAGCACTAATAACTAGTTTAGCTTGAGATTATTCGTCAATCTGCCATTACATAGCAGAGATAAAAATGTTAACTACTGCTGTATTTTTTAATCACAACTGCTGCTTCAACTTACGTTTTCTTTCTTTTCTTATTTTATTTTTCTTCAATCAAAATATAGGAAAAGGATTTGCATTGTTTTTAGAATTTCTTTACAAAAATGCATAACTTCAAGCATAGTCGTCGTTGTCCTTTATTTTTAGTTTCCCCCCCATGAATGCGATTTGAATAAAAATCCAAACACAAAAAACAACGAAAAAAAAACTGTCCAACCACTCTGCTGAAGACAACGATATCATCGCATCGCATCAATGAATTAAAAGGAGGGAGCGACGACCATTTTTTTGTCAGCGGTTTAATCAACAAAAGAATGCCACTGCAATTTTTAAACGCTACGTCTATATTATTTTGTGTGCTTTAATTGCATTGCAATTTCAAAATTTTCCTTTGCTCATAATATTTATCATTTACTTTCTGAATATCTCTAAGCTTTGAAATAGCCCAGATGCTGGGAGCATCAAGAATGCTAACTACTGCACCATGCAATCTTTTTTTTGTTGTTTTGTAACTAAGAAAGAGTTTTGTATTCTTCATCAATTTGGGTGATTTCTGTTTTATCTTTCCGAAGTGCTACTGCTGCTTTAGCTATAGATTCATATCACTATAAGTTGTACTCACAAGGAAGCTGCCATGTAAGGTTTCTTGATTCAAGTATGAAATGTTGTTAGGAGTTCTATGGGAATGATGCGGGCCACGGGTAATAGTGTGGGACCATGTTATGTATATCTCTTCTGACTGGGATAGTCATTTGTCATCAGCAAAGTAACGTTTAGGTTATATTTTCTCGTGTCAGTGATGGTTGTTTTTAAACTTTTTTTTACTATTTTTTAACATTCCATTGAATTATCCACATAATAAATAGACCTTAAGAGGTGCACCTTTCTAATGCATTTATGCTAAATTAATAATTCGTATTAATGAATTATTTTAGTAACTTCTAATATTCTCTTTCCAGGTAAGCATAACTTTATACATTCAATTATAATTCAATGAGGACACATTACAGTTGTGGTAAGTTATTGGCACCTTGTAGCGGCTATGAATATTATATTATTATTATATAACATATTATATTAACTACAATTTATGATTTATTAAAATACGAATTATTCAAGTTCATTTGAAGTTTTATACCTCGTGAGAGAAAATATCATTCCATATAACCACTCATTGTTGTCATTCATTGTACATTTTATTCTCCCAGTTAAGAATTTATTATATTACATGTTATTGCTTTTGTGAGAATATCACTCACAACTTGTGATTATACTCTTTAAGCTAAGGAGTGATAACGGGATCATTGATTTGTTTTTTTCCTCTGCCTTTTTAGACATACATAAATAAATATTAAAATTGTGGACGTGATTGGACGCTCGCCGTCTGTTACGACCCTTTTATAATAAAATAATATATAGGAGACAGCATAGACGACTTGGACGTCTCCGTCTAGTTTGTCTCGCCGTATTTTATATTATAAGTTTAATAGTTGAGGATTATTGACAAAACATTGATTACTACTAGATTTATAAAGAGCATCTAAATTTGACATTTTAATTGTTTTAGAACTTTAGTTTTGTATTTATTAAATTCCTTCAGCTAAGTTGTGTTCCGCTTGAAAGGAAAATTTTTAAAACTTGAGAATCTTTATTTCCATGAATGTTTTCCGTAGAGAATATTTATTATTCCACTATGTAATCTTGATCTTCCTTATTGTTTTCTTCTGTTTCTATTAATCCCTAGTTTTATAAGTAGACGGAAAGACCGCTACAAACATCGATTTTATTCATCACGCTATGCGCTTAGACTAATGCAAAGGTGGCCTTCGATGTCTCAGTGGAAGCGACGTAGACTAGCAATCCGAAGGTGCCGGATTCGATTCCCGGCCGGGGCACGGGCCAAAATCAACATCGATGAAAAATTACTTTTTCAAATACTTTCGAGTTCTCCAGCCCACAAAACTCATCCTAGATGCTTCCACCACAAAAATCCAAATTGCGCAAGGATCAAGGAAAAAGGAAAATGATTTATTAACATCTCATATAAATCAACAAGCCAGCTGGCGCCATCTTTGGTGGAATTTGGCGTAAAAACTCACAACAACAACACCTAACAATCCTTTTACAAAGGAACGAACAGAGTTGCCAACAATGATCGTATGATAATCGGATATATGCCCGATTGAGTGCCGATAATAGAAAATCGGTATAAAGAATTATCACCCCAGCTACCACCAGGTGTTACAACAACAACAACTAATGGAAAGAATCTCTCCTCTAAGTTGAGATGCAAGTTCTCTATGAAAACGGATCAACTGCATTGTACCTGGTCATCACTGAGGCCTTGAATAAATCGGCAAAGGATAATTATAAATCCTGCACAAAATCGTTTAACAGACATAAATCTGGACCTAATGAAGTTCTTCAAAGCTGCTGCATCCAAACCTATCGACATTTATCTCAATTGACCGCGTGATGTAAACTTTCTGTGGGGTCAAAACTCAAAAACATCGATGTATCCGAGCTGAAGTTTCAACAAGACGGAGATTCATGACATACATGTGCCTAATTTAGCTTTCATTTGGAGGATCCCGACGCACGATCTGATGACTACTTGTCACCGGAACTTTATTTTTCTTCAAATGTTGAAATTATCTTCCCCGAACAAGTGAATTGGATTGATGAAGGACATTATAATGAAGACAAAAAATCGATAGCTAAACTGGCGCAAACATCTTCAGTGAAGACTTGCAGCTAAATCTATCTTGCAGGATGACAACTGCAGCGTTTTTCAATCAAAGGTCAAGCGACGACAACCATATCGAGGATGCCAATTGGCAAAGAAACCTCTACGTTGAAAGTCAGGCGGTAAGATATAGTCACAACTATGGAACTGATCTAGCGTTGCAAAATTGCCGTGAGAACAATTTATTCCAGAATGGTCAGATAGGTTCTTAGGCACAGTGATGTATCTGGGAATAAAAAGTCGCAATGGACTGGTCAGAAGAGGATCGACCTTGCATACTCGTTACATTACGGTAATGGTATCATCGGATATAATATATCAGGGTTGGCTATCCAGAAATGAGTCTTAATGTCTATAAGGACATCCTGAAGTAAAGGAAATGGAAAACGGTTAAGGCTCTTACGTGAAGCTGGTGTCGCTCTGCTCTCTGAGACGGAGACGATTGGTTATCTACAATGTGAATGTCTAGCATTTACACGGAGACGGAAGCAGGTCTTATGAGGTTTCATCATGGTGGGAATCAGTTATGTGGATAATCATTTGCGTTTGTACGGAGACGGAAGCACTACGTAGTAGATTTCAAGATTACAGGGCAATGATGTTAGGGTACTTGCGTGAAGCTGGTCTCGCTCTGCATTGGATTTCTCATGAATCTGTGGGAATCAGAGTTAAACAGAAACGATTCGTTATCTGCAATGCGAATGTCCTGCATTGCACGGTGACGGAACTAGTACTTAGGAAATTTCAACGTGGAGTGACCTAGTCATGTGGATAATCAGACGTTTGAAGGAATACTTTGCTTCGTACACCACAATGGATGGACTTAGTCATGTTGATATTTAGAAGTTTGAATGAATACTTTGTTTCGTAAGAGAACTGATTTACTTTTCTAACTTAGCTGAAATTTTTTGCAATCGTATATTGTGATTATATGCCGCACGTAGAAAAGTATTATGTGCGCTTCGATCTTCTGCGTTTCCTTCCCAGTTCGCCACGTTAAATTTAGCAATATCCTCTATAACTTGGTCTTTCCAACGGTGTTTTGATCTCACTCTTCTGCGTCGTCCATCGAGATCATTGTCGAAGATTCTTCGAGCTGAAGCGTTTTCATCTATGCTTACAACATGACCTAGCCAATGCAACAGCTCGTACATCTCATGAGTCATACGACGTCGATACTCTCCGCTCACAATGATGGGCTCTTATATGTTACAGAGTATTTTACTCTCGAATACTGCCCGAACCCATTCATCCGCTTGTGTCACAACCAAGGATTCTGAACCATACGTCAAGACAGGTAAATCAGTATCGTATAGTTGGATTTTAGTTCGTCGAGAAAGTGCTCATCTATTCGCAAGCAGGATTCTTCTCCGGATTTCAAGGCGGTAAATAAAATCTTCTATCTCTTCAAATTATAGTTATCAATGTTCACGCAGCGTTCCAAATTTCGTTTTGCCCTCGTTCACCGTTAAGCGCCACATAGACGAGTACTGCCGCAGGAACGGCAATATGTATGTATTCGTGAATTTGACTCAGCATGAGAATGTATTTGTCACACGGACAATGCAGTATGAAAATCAAAACAGTTTTGATTTTCAAAATGAACACCCATCAATCAGATGAACTTTTTATATTTGTTGTCCGTCTAATATGTCAAATTTTTGAAAATTGTATTATAAAAATGTAAACAACGAAAATAACAAATTGTTTTGAATGAAAAATAAAAAATAAATTTGGAAAAGCTAACAAAAAAAAGATTAGCTGTAGAATGCATAGAGGTGCACCAGTCTTTGCCGGCATTATGAAACTTATTTTCAAAAATATGGGTGATAAAAACTTTTAAACAGTGCAGTATTCAGATGTATTTCTATTGCAAAAGTGATGATTGATATGTGTGTATCGAAACCTTCAATCACACACGAACACAAGGGGTTCATCGGCATGAGCTGCAGCAGTACTCGTGTATGGGGCGCTTTAGTATTATTTTTTCTGATTCCTTCTGCATACCCGAGAAGGCTGCAGCTACACCGCGCAGCTTTCGGCCGATGATGTTTACGTCATCAGTAGTTAGAGCACACACTTGGATCACCTTTTTTCGCCACATGACATAGTACACTTCGATTCCAATCATTTGGCATGCACTCGTTAAGCCAAACCGTGGAAAGGAGCTGGCACATACTTTTTATTAGCTCATCGCCACCGAACTTGAAGAGCTCTGCCAGAAGTCCATCGGCACCGGCTTTCCTTCCGGAAACTGCGTTTCTTTAACCAGATTTCCATCCTTGTCCTTACTGCCTCCTTGTGCCGTTCTATAATAGCCCGGGTTAATATTGGCTGAAGAGTTGTCTTGTTAACAGCATCCTATATCAGGATTCGTCTGAGCACCGTTTTTCAGATCCAAGCATAGTTGTTGTGGCAGTTGCCATGGAATACGCAACATGCTGCCACTGTGTATTGGAAACGTCTGAAGCAGAGTATAGGCAGCGCATATCTCTGGGGTTTGCAGCTTCACGATGCCCAGCTTTCTGTGTGATTGGCCACGTGCGTGCCCACCTTTGCTGCAACCCGGTAATGATCCAAACCCTAGTTCGCCAAGGATCATACGCACGTCCCTGATATGGAAGCTGCATACCTTCCATCGATAACCACATGACCAATTTGATTTTTGGTGTTTTCATCAGGGGATAGCCACTTACTACCATGTTCCTTGCCACTGCGTAGCTATCTAGCCTAAACCAATTATCGGATGTCTTGGTATGCAGGTTGAATTTAGCGATCGATAGACCAAGAACATTTTCCCTTCCTATTTTCGCAATAAAATCTCCCAGTTCAAGAGGACTAAAGCGGAGGAAAGTTCGAATCTACCATAAATTATGAAGTGAAAGAGGTGGCTAACGAGCTATCCAAATTATATAAAATTTTCTGTATTTGAAAGGACAATTTGTATTGGGTTTAGCTGTAACAATTAAGAAAATCCATCATTCAGCTCCAGCATTCGTCGGAAATCGGAAGTTATTCTAAAATAATAAAATTTTTAGTAGTACCTCATACCATTTCTCGGCTAGTAGAAGTACACGATTTTTATGATTTTGTAAATTGTTTTCAAGCTTCTGATACTTCATCTAACTGTATACAAACTAAGATATTATGGAATATTTTATAAAGTGAGAAACAAAAATGTTTTTTATTACATCCTAATACTTGCATACATCAAAGTAATGCCCCTAGTCACTGATAAAAAAAGCGTTTCGCCCCCTACACTGTCCTCATCCGATCACAGCTATAAATTATTGAAACCATTTCCGTAGATTTCATAGCTATACTTACATATCAAGTACATACATCTATTATTAATGCATCTGTTACTATATGAATATACATTAGCAATTTAGCTTGTCCTAAGGGTCCTTGTAGGCAAACAAATGTGCACTTAGATTTATTCTATATACATATATATATCACTGAACGATTAAAATCTCAACCAAAAAAAAAAACAAAAAAAACTAAAACGGATGTTATGTCGCGTCATATTGCTCTAAATGCATCGACGTGAATTGGGAACACAATGAAACAATGCTGATGTTACTGCCGCAGCGTCTAAAATCTCCCCTCGTATTTGCCTATACAGTGAATTGAACAGAAAGTAGGCCAGTGATTATTCTTTGCGAATTATCGGTATTGCACGTGAATGTATTTTAGGGAATTGGTTGTATTTCAGTTCCTTATCAAGCGATTTGTAGCTCCTCTGTGCTTCACTTTTCTCTCTCCCTCTCTGACGCGCCGTCGTTGTTCTTAAAGGGAACTTGCTGCGGCAGATGTAATGAACTTAATACAAGAGTATTGCATTTTATGTTCATATGTAGGCAGGATTGAGGCTAGATATTGGCTGTAAATGACGTCGTAAGTAAAAAATACTGCTGAGGATTGTAATGGCTTATGTAAGTTTTGTGTTTTCCGTTTCAAGTTTGGTTGGTTGGTCGATTAAACTGCTGCTCGTCGTATGTATGTAACACAGGTCGCGGTTAAAAACCTGGTAGGTATCAAACGATCGATCCCTTCGCTAAAGGGTTGCGAGGACGCATAACGCTAACAATGCATTAAAAATGAAAAGGAAATGCATTTTTCGCCATTACAACATTAAAAAAAGCTTTTACATGCAGTGTATTTTTGTGATGCGTATTACGTTACCTTCCAACATTGACAACGCGAATTTGCTCTCAACGCTCAACACTTACTCTTGCCTGTTTGTTTGTTTGGATGTATTAATGTACGCGTCCATTCATTTGTGAGATATGTAATTGAATTGCAAGTCAGTTGCATAAGGTAGGGGATGATGATTAAGGATTCCAGAGACGTAGTTTTTTAAATAAAGGAGAAGAATATATTACAGTATAGTGCAAAAATCAGTGGGTACTGTAGAACAAATCCACTAGTATCGAAGAAGTATAAGTCAAGTAGCTTTAGATGTGCTCTTGAGTCTTCCCTCCTAGAATTGGTCGTCAAGACTAGGTCTGAGGGGCTATCAGACTGAGATAAGCTGGCGATTAACTGAAGTCCACATATGTTCATGCAAGTATTCTTCAACTTTTGGGCAACTCTTTTTATCTGCCACCTCTAACTTTTACCAAACGTAAAGTGGGCTTTGAAATATCGGAATGAAATGACGACGTTACTCTTTATGGTGACTTCATCGCTGTCATTACTGACGAATCAGAGATGGAACATGGCACAAGAGCTGGTGTATACAGCGAGAACCTGCAGCGTAGCCTTTCTTTTAGGCTACGTAATGAATGCAATTTTCAAATTGATGTACTGGCCATGCAGAAAGCCGCTGAGCCTATTATGGGATTTAGGGTCGATACTAGCAGGCGCATAGCTCTCTGTGAGCATAGCATGCTGCAATTAAAGCGTTCAATTCTACATGATGTTAATCAAAATTGGTAAGGAACTCTAAGGAAAATTTGAATGGGGTAATATCTTCTGGATGTCGGCATCTGTTGGGTCCTGGGACATTGCGATATCTCTGGCAACGAAACATCGGACTTATTGGCTAGAGGTGGTTGTACTAGGCCTGATCATGATTCTGATATATGTTTAATCGCCCATTTGTTACCATTTTGGTTGAATAACTGGATGTGGAAAACAGTCTACAGACGTTGGTTGACCAGAACCGACTGTATAGCTGCTAGCCCAATGTGGCCCGAATACAGCAGATCCGGATCGTAATACAAGGTTAGTCTAGTAAGGTTATATAGAATACCTAGATGTCCTTCGTCGGAGGAAGTAACTTAATACGTTCCATGCGATAGTTTCCCTGGTCAACTGGCTTAATATGATTGACTACTCCTTGTTTAAGTTTATTTTCCCCTTCTCCTTCTTTACCATAACTAAATCGGGCAATCCAATACATTCATCGCCCAAGAACTGCAGACCCATAAGTATTTCCTTCTTTCTTCTGAAAATCATGGAGAGATTGATTGACCACTAGCCTGGAAATTAATTTGGATGTGGATTTGTGGCAAGAGGTTACGACACTTAGTCTCACGGTTTGACCCGGTGTATGAACGAACAGCCACCATAAGAGTCAAGAAAATTTTTTTCCACATAACACTAATATGTACCCATGCTCCGACAGAAGAGAAGAGCGATGAGGACAAAGACGAGTTCGACGAGAGCCTAGAAATTTATGTATACTAGGCGATTTTATTGCTAAAATAGGCAGGGAGACCGCATCGGAAAATGCAGTCTGCACACCGAAACGTCGAACAATGGCATAAGACTGATAAATTTCTTTGCGGCAGCAAATATGGTAGCTAGAAGCACTAGATTTGACCACCGAAATATTTATAAGGCAACATGGTTATCTTCAAATCAATTGACAAGGAATCAGGTAGATCACGTGCTAGTCGCACGCATCCAGTGTTCTGGAGATACGAGTGATCAGGGGTGTGAACATTGACTCCGATCACTACCTTACCAAAGTTAAGGTACGTACATGGCTAAGCATGGCGAAAACTTACGTAACGAGGCACAACTGGACATTGGTAAACTGCGGTTCACAGAGGTAGCGGACGCCAACTCCAAACACCTAACTCAACTGCTGCGGAATGCTCCATCCACTGATAATATCTTGCAAGGACAGCGATGTCCAGCTAGTGACGGACCCGGATAACGTTCTGAAGATATGGAGAGAACATTTTAGAAATCTGCTGGATATGTTCACACATAGTGAGTGTAAGAACTACTGTGGATTACGCAACAAGGTCCTTTCGAGCATATTGGGTGAACGTTCAAAGCCAATTGTAGAAAAACTAATTGGACCTTATCAGTACGGCTTTAGAATTGGTAAATCTACGACGGATCAAATATTAATGTTACGTCAAATCCTGGTAAAATCTTTTGCAAAGCAGATCGACAACTACCACCTCTTTGTCGACTACAAAACTGCATTTGACTCCCTCTCTCTCGATGACTTTGCAGATGTATCTTGGAAATAACCAAATCCTCTGGTAAAATTGGTAACGGTCACTCTGAACCATTCAACATAGAAAAAGGTGTCAGGCAGGGTAATAGCTTGACTTGTACACTATTTAATATAGTTTCGGAGAAGGTGATGGGAAAGGCTGGTGTCAACATGTCTGGCACCATATTCCAAAAAAGACACATTCCACTAGTCTATGCTGATGATATAGACATCATTGGCCGAAATCAGCGGGATTTTACTGCAGTTTTCTCATCGCTAGAAAAGGAGTCAGCAAGTCAGGTTTAGCGGTCAACGAGGTCAGAACAAAAACAATGATTTCGACAAACAAAGAGTCCTCTCAATGGGGACGCACACATTATTGTTTTGAGGTAGTAGATGAATTTACATACCTCGGATCTTCCATCAACAAGAAAAGTAATGTCACCTACCACCTTATTTCTAGATACGAAGAAACAGCTGGTGTACCAGGTGTTAATTTTACCCGTTCTGTTTTATGCTGCCGAATCGTGGGTGCTTACGATAACGGACATACAAAACCTGTTAGTATTCGAGAGAAAAGCACTCCGAAAAATATATGGACCTATCTGTTTCGACGGCGAATTGCGCCATCGGATAAACCATGAGTTGTATGAGCTTTACCACGACATCAACGCAGCTAAAATAGTCTGAATCCAACGACTTCAATGGCTGGGACATGTTGCCAGGATGGATGTAAATGCTCCAGCGAGACAGGTGTTTGAAGGCGAACCTGAATGCTGGCACAGAGCAGGGAGACCCAAACTTGGTTGGAAGGACCAAGTGGTAGGCGACGTGTCACCATCTGGTAGAACGCACGCAGAAGACCGAAACGTGCGGAATTTTTTAATTCCGCTTAAGTAAATAAGTAATTAGTCAAGCGAGCAAAAGTCTGACAAAAGAGTATCAAAAAATTTCCCAAACTTTATGGATGGGTCAAAAAGCATGATATGCACCATCAGAAAGCAGCCTATCCACGATGTTGGGATTTATTTTGAAGTATTGGCAATTCGTAAATGGATGGACAGCAAAAGTTGAAGAATCCTTTAAAGGAATTTTTTAAACTCGTTCTTTGCATTTAAATCGCAAAAAATAAATCTAGGAACTCAAAGATGTCAAATTAACCTAAGATCGAAGAAATAAGATAAATGACAATATATAATCAGTATCATAATTTGTGAGCGATTTCTGTTAATGTTTTCACTTTGAATTAAGGTTATGCCTGCATGTACTTTTGGATGTCAGAAACAATCGGAAAAGATAAAATGCGGAATATGAAAATATAATTTTTTTTCGAATTCTCAAAAAAATTTCCCAATCTCTGACAACACTTTATCGAAATAAATAAGTTCGACACTGAATTCGAAAGAGCAAAATTGTGTTATATTATGCAAAAATACACTTGGATTTGTTAAGTAACTGATTTAAGTTTTAAAGGAGATCCAGAAAATTTATTTGCATGCAGTTTTGAGTGTAAAAAGTGTGGTAGTCTTAATTTAGTCTAATTGTCTTATCCAATTATATTTATATATATATTTATTTAACAATCGCGCATCCCTATAACTGCAATCTTTTTTTGTAACTACGTCATTGGACGCTCTATACTATTGTTGACGTGGGATTTATTGTTATTATAATTTTAATCGCTAAAGTTTTGTTTTGTTTTCCTTTGGTCGATTTCTCTTCTGTTGGCATCACGCAGCAAACGGTACGACAAACAAGGGTTGGTTAAAGTTTAGCAAAAGCAAACAGACATAATCTACAATGAGAATAACTGCATTCGAATGCAGTAAATGAGATGATGATGATGTCGTTGCCGATGACGAATGGTGATGTAGATCCAGATGAAGAGGATGGTATCATATGCAGCTGCAATTGCAATGGCAGTTGTACCAAATCCCAGTAGTGCTACTTGGAGGGCCTATATGTATAACGACGTTTCTCAGCCAAAGAGATGTTATGCCAAACTTTATTATCGTACTGATGCTGACCACAGTGCATATAGTTGAAGTTGTTTGAGTGCGTGCCTCCATCAACAACGATTCTGTACATCCGAAAGTCCTAATAGTATTTGTACTAGAGTGTGTAATTATACATAAACAATACGTGTGCGTGAAATCGTCTTTCCATATCCTTGTTTGTAAACACACACACTACGTACCATCAAAGAGTGGTGGACATTGTTATTGTGTTGGTTGTCAGAAACAAAAATTCATCGTTGCCCGTCATTGAAAGTGAATTGCATTGCTATTAATTGCATTGATGTCGGCTGCTACTTTTGCTGCTGATGGATAGCTAGAAGGGCTGTTTTACCCTTGTCTGGTTCTTTTGACTATTTTGTTCGATATATTTCCTTTTATGTTCTCTGTTAACTTTTTTTCGAAATTCTTTTGTTTAATAATATAAATGGTGAATGAACTTTCTGAACCTTCATGTGAATAGGTCGCATACACATGGTAAAGGTGTGTGCAATTATGCTTGTCGAAGTGGGCGAGTGGGAAATATTGCGAATACGCATTATGGATCTTAAATCGACTATGTTAATTGTTGCACAGTGGGTTACAATTTGTAATGGATAATTCATATAGCTATTGAAAATTTTAGCTTTTCCAACGCTTTTATATTTTACACGATTAACTGTTAAAATGCCGTGGTTTTCTAGGACATCTTACCGTTAGCTTTTTTCCAAGTTCTTTTGTTTGATAATATGGATGGTGAATGAACTTTCTGAACCTTCATGTGAATAGGTTGCACACACATGGTAAAGGTGTGTGCGATTATGCTTGAAAGTTGTCGAAGTTGGCAATCTTGCGAATACGCATTATGGATCTTAAATAGACGTATGTTAATTGTTGCACAGTGGGTCATAATTTTTAATGGATAATTCAGATAGTTATTGAAAATTTAAGCTTTTTCAACGCTTTTATATTTCACACGATAAACAGTTAAAATGCCGTGGTTTCCTTGAACATTTTACAGCGTGGAACTTTTACCTAAAAAAAAAACTTAATTTCCCTTTGCACCCCATGAATGAGGTATGGGATAGCTTCTCGCGTTGTTGTGAATTAACACGCTTTCTATTTTTAGATTCACAACTAACGGAACTTACTTGTTTATCGACGAATGCGAACATCACTGTTTGAGAAGCTCTTACTAGACACGCCGATGTGACTCGACACTTAATACTGCGAAGTTGCTGTCACAAACATTCGAGGGGAGCCGACAGTGAAATAATTTTTTTTAAGATGATTTGAGCCAGGTTTGAACCTGCGATCTCCCGCATGGTAGTCGCGTGTTCTAACCACTATGCCGGTCCCAACTTTTACCTATGAAAACATAAAACGGAACGCTCTTAACGTTGATGATCTTTACGAACTATTCTACGTTACGCATGTGGAACTCTGCAAAAAATATGCTGGTGACAAGAATACGATTAAAAGAACGATTTTAGAGCCTTCCGCATGATTAACTTCATTACGATGGTGAAGATAGAGAATAACAGACTATAGCCTGGTCTGAAGCCCCGCTTGGTAGAAAAATACACTATCAGATTTTTGACTATTTTCACTGAAGACTTTGTGCCAGTCTGTGTCTTCAAGCAAAGTCTTATCAGCTTCGAGGGAACACTAAACTCAGCCATAGCATCTACTAGCTTCTCGGACTATCGAGGACAGCTTTGTAATCGATTAACAGACGGTAGGTGTCGATCTGCATTTCTTGGCTCTTCTTCATGAATTGTCGTTGTGTGAATATCTGTTCGGTCGTGTATTTTCCAAGTCTAATGCCGCACCGATAAGGTCCAATTACGTTCTTTAGCATTTAACACACTTGACAGGACCTTGTATGCGATGAGTTGGATAAAAGGCTGATCCCGATATAGTTAGTATACACACCTCTGTTATTGCTTTACTTAAGTAGAGTACATGAAACAATCAGATTCCAATCATCGGGCATGCTTTCTTTGCACTATGAGCTTGTGCATGCACGTTGCCAGCTAATCGCCGCTTTTAAATGCTTTGTCAGCAGTCCATTGACTCCCGTAGTCTTATTGTTTCTAAGCCTTGCAATTGTCGTTCTGATCTTGTTTGGACTCGGTGACAAACTACTCCGTGGTCGATTATTGGCGTTTATCACTTATTATTTGGAAACAAAGCACGAAAGTATTCCCTCAATATTTGCTATATTGCGTTTTACCTTATGGTAGAACTTTCGGTCTTCACCTATATCCTATATTTGCTATATTGCGTTTTACCTTATGGTAGAACTTTCGGTTTTCACCTATATCTCTGTAATTTTTGATAGTCTGAATCTTTGTTCTCTGTCATAGAAGCTTTTGAAGAGGCAGTTAACTCCCTCCTATCCTTATTATATTGTACGATCACCGCAAGCGATGCCATTGGCTGCAGTTTTGCCTTGTTTGCACCATCCATGGCTTGTCTGAGCGTAGTTTTTCATAACCCAATGCGATCGTTGAGGCAGTGGTTATAGTATTCGCAATATGCTACCTCTGTGTGTTGGGAACATCAGAATTAGGGGAGATTGTTTAATAGAGTTAATTGGAGTAAACATTGGCTATCTCGGTGGTATGAAACTTTGTGACGTACAACTTACTTTGCGTTTGGTTACTAGCATTTTTGGCACTACTTAAGCGAATGCGCACCTTGACTGCAACTAGGTGGTGATTCGAGTTAATATTTTCACCGTGTATGACATGCACGTCCATAACGCTTGAGACATGCATTCCATCGATTACCACGTGTTTAGTCTATGCGGGAATATGACTCCACTCAGTACCATGTTTCTTGCTGACGCAAAGCTAACGTGGAGATGTTGTGTGAGCTGAATTTTCCGACTGCTGAACCAAGAGCATCTTCCCTTCCTCCTTTAGCATTAACATCTCTCAGAACAATTTTAAAGATATTTCCTAGGCAGCGGTCATATATTTCCTTCATAGAATGCATCTTTAATGTCCTCGTCGTTGTCTTCCGTCATAACGTCTACACAAATCATCAATTTGCCGTAATACGGATAGTGGCATTTCGAGATTAAACCGCAGGACCAGATGTCGAAGACCCTTGCCGACTATGAATCTAAGTCCAAATTCGTGTCATTCTTCATGGCAGCTGTAAAAGATGTCAATTCTTTAATCGAGTTCATCCCTGCTCCGTCCATTACCTGACCTTTATGATAGTGATGTTAGCCTTGTATTTATCGAGGACATTCGCCAATTGATTAGAGCCAATATCTCTGTAGTGAGTTCGGACATTCTAAAGCTTAGGATCTTAAAAAATATTATTTTCCATTCCATCTCATGAATGAGATATGGGAGAGCTTTACGCATTTGAGTGTGTAAACAGATCAGATCATGTTCATTAAAACGATTGCGACAAGGTCAACCTTTTCTAAAATTCGCGATATTCGGCGAACACCCGTGTGTCGTCTTCCTAAAACACCGGACATATTACAATCAGATTCTAAACATATACTATCTCGTTAATAGAGGATACATGCAGGTTACCAGGTGCCTTCAGGAACGATAAATGCTCTCCATATTTGCAGGTCACTAAGTCCTTGACCAGATATCCATCTCCTCTTTTACAGGTCGGGTCCCTGTTCCAAAACTATTGATTGCGTTGCACCTACCGCTTTATTAATCATAACTCGAAATTGGCATTTCGACTTCTTTTTAATTCTGAGGTGGGCACTCTGCTTCGTCGTCGATAATATCCGCATTTTCCGCACTTGTGCCGCCTTCAGGACCAAATATTTTCCCATCATATTTGCAGCGAGCTCTGCGTATCAGTGGTCGAATTTCTATCAATATACTTAAAAGCTAAGGTCTCTAATAATGCTTATACATGAATTTCGTATTTCTCGTGTCCTCCAAAACTAATTTGTAAATATGTGCTCTCTATATTTGCAGGTCACTCAGTTCTTCACCAGAATTTCATCTCTTTCTTTACAGGTGAGGTTCCTGTTCCATAACGTCAATAGTATAGTATCAATAGTATCCGTATTTTTCGTACTTGTGATGCCTTGGGGATCACATATTTTAGTAAAACGTTCCCACCATATTTGCAGCAAACTCAGCGTATCAGTGGTCAGATTTATAACTTTGTCCTTAAAGGTTAAGATATCCGTTTCATCATGTTTATACATCATTCTCTGTATTTCTTAATATCCTTCTTGGGTCCTCAAGAACTACTTTTCGTATTTACTGTGGTCATTCGGCTCCCTTCTGTACAATAACGGGCAATATGCTGCCTTAGTTTGTCTAAAACATCGGCATTAGGGTCGTTAACATATTTGTACTAGGAGAGTTGGCTGAAATAGACATTTGCTATTTCGGTCATATGATGGTTTTAAAAGTCTAACATTCTTCGCATTAGCTTACGTGCGTTCACTCAGATGTCCAATAGGTGATCTCTCAGTCAAAGAGTGCTGCTTGATGACCTTGCCAGAGATTCCAGCTATTCATAGTTTAATAAAGGTTCTAAAGAATAAATTAGAAAAATCTCTTATCAAAGATCAAAAAAAAAGGCAAGACACCAGGATGCTTTCCGCCAAAGGAGAATAACACATGTTATCTGTTAGATCAAACCACACTTGTGGTTGATCTGAGTTGCTTTTAAAAGCGAGATTTTATTTAAATTTGAGGAGCCATCCTTTGTTTTTCCAGGTGTACAAACACAGTGTTCACTGAAGTATCAGGCATTGACTTACTTTCCAATGCCTGGAACGACTGTTGTACTTGTCCAGCATATGATATCTAAGCAGCATATTAGGTCAGCTAACATTCTGCATATATTTGTTATCTCTATCGCCTCTAAGACTTTCTCAGCTTTGTAATAATACAAAACTCTTTAAACATTCAGTAATGGTCCAGGTTCAGTAATCTAATATGATTGGCCTTGGGCATGAGAACATTTAAGCACTCATACGTACATTCACATTAACAATTTCTGAGAATAATAAAAGCGTCACTTACGCACTTTTTCGTTATGATTTAATTGATCTTTTAACAAGTACAATGCGGTGTGGTTCTACTATAGGAGGGCTATTCAATATCACACACAAAGTGAAAGGGTAAAAAACCCCTTTTGGGGTTTCATAACAGCAGCAGCAACAGCAGCAAGGGATGTAATGTAGTAGCCCATTTGCAAATTAATATCTTAATTACCACGCAATGCGTTCGTCACAAGAAATGTGTGTAAATGCTATTAACGCATTTCAAGATTTACTTACATACATATTCTAATAACTAGACTGTACTTGAAAGTTTTCATAAGAAAATCTTGACGCAAACAATACGGAAGAGACCGTGTGCTGTTATCGGAGTGGTATTATGTTGTTTTGTTGTTGTTGGTTTTTTGTATTCTTTTGAAAGTACACTCGCATTATTATGCGTTAATATCGGCCGGTATTGTTTTTCTGGCATTATTTTTGTTGTTAATTGTAAATCAATACCCCTACTACAACTTTAACCCAAAAACGCTGAACGAGAATGGAATAATACAAAGAACATCGCACAATACAACAGCGTCATCCTCCATAGGTCGTCGTCGTCGTCTTCGTCATCGCCGTCATCATCATGGTAACAGCTGCAGTTTTACAATATTCACACCTCAATTGAAATCTGTACTCAATATTCTGTATATTTCGCATACTTTTTTATGCAAAAAAAAAATTGAATATTTTTCACAAAAACTCACAGCCAGCGTAAGGCAATTTCTATAGGAATAGGTCAGTACTGCTGCATCGACGACAACGGCGACGACACAACCAACAACAACACAAAATCGACATCGAACAACAATTGGTTGGTTGGTTGCATATGTGGTGCATATTAAATTTCAAGTATTTTCCTTACATGACGACAACAAGACCAACAACGTTGAAATAGTAGAGTGCAATGGCTATGGGAGAGGGGACACACTGAGGCAACAAACAACAATAATGACGACACACTCAAACAACAAATGCAACAACAGCAGCAACTAACAATCCCCTAGTATGCAGTTGCATTTTATGTGTTGTTGGGTTCAATGACTGCCTAGAAGGCCAGACCGGCCGACCATCCATCCATCCATACGACGACAAACGGGCAGCAAACAAACACTAACGGCTACAGCAGCTATAGCAACAAACAATGTTGCTGCTGCCACTGTGTTCTCCTATAACAAAATATTGGGAAAAATAGCATAACATATCAAACACACAAGCGCATATTTGCATGAATGCAAGCATGCATTAGTGTATGTGTTTGTGTGTGTGTGTGTATGCGTTTAAGCAAAAGTGAATGCAACGACAATAACACTAGTAATAGCTGCAACACCACCACTGCGATCGCAACAACTGCAAACAACGACAAACATAGCAGTCATAAATTTTGCAACAACAACTGCGTCACCAACCAACAAACACACTAGACACTAACACACAACCAAGCCACTGAGTCACTCATACGTACACGTGGTGTTTGTGCCAAAGGGAAAAAGAAACACTTTTTCTAAAGGCTAAAATATACGTACCCAGAACTTGTGTACGTACACAAGTTGCCCTGTCGAAAAGTGACCTCGGCTAATAATTTTCCTATAGAGGAAGGACGCCGCACTCATTAGTATTTAGGTATCCGCGTTTACTAATAAGAAGTCTTATGCTAATTTACTTTGCTGCATGCGGTACTATTTTATTTGTCAATAATGTTTTACACAATTGTCTCAGCCCTTCATTTTACAGTTTTCTTTGTTGACTTCTGTTGTAGTTTCTGAGTCTTTTATTTACCGCTAAATTTTGATGAGCAGAATTAGGATGTTATAGAAAATGTTTATGGTTTTATAGATCATATCTAACAAAAGTTTCTAAAGGTTTATTATTATTATTAGCCTTTAAACAACTTGACAACATATATATTTATATCTTAGTGTCTAAGTCAAAGGCTGAAATGATTAGAGATTTCCATTCGCTTCGATCTTGGGCGCACCGTCTCCAGTCAGTCCTACCAAGCAGCGTCAGTGATTCCTCCACCTGGTCCTTCCAATGTAGTCGCAGTCTCCCTCTTTTGCGCCGTCCTTCGAGGTCTTGATAGAATACCTTTCGCACTGGAGTTTCCTCATCCATTCTCACGACATGGCCTAGCCAGCGTAATCGTTGCACTTTGATTCGCTTGACCACATCAATGTTGTGGTATAACTCGTACAGCTCATGGTTCATCCGAATTCTAAACTCGCCGTTTACGCAAATGGGTCCATATATTTTGAGGAGTATTTTTCTCTCAAACACCGCCAGATGAGCTGCATCTGCCTGTGTAAGCACCCAAGATTCGGAGGCATACAACAGGACCGGTAAAATTAGTACCTGGTACAGCTGGACTTTGGTGGTTCGAGATAGGGTGGTGTTTATGAAGTGCACGTGTAGTCCAAAGAAACACCTGTTGGCGACCACTATTCTCCGTTTTATTGCAAGGCTGACACTGTTGTTTTTATTCATGGCGGTTCCGAGGTAGATAAATTCATCCACTACCACAAAGCAATAGTTTTCAACGTTTACACTGCGTCCCCAACGGGGGAATGTCCTCATTCACTGCCAACCCATTTTCGCTGACTCCCTTTCATATTCTTATTAAATATGGTGCCAGACATGTTAACCCCTCCTTTCCTTAACACCTTCTCAATCACTATGTTGAACAGCATACATGACAAACCGTCACCCAGTCTAAGACCTCTCGTCGTATCGAATGGTGCAGATAGATCCTTGCCAATCCGAACAGAGGATTTGGTATTCGTAAGGGTACACCGGCAGAGACGAATTATCTTCGCAGGAATACCGAACTCAGACATGGCTTCGTATAGTCGATGCCTGATGGGACTATCGAAGGCAGCTTTGTAATCGATAAAGAGGTGGTGAGTGTCGATTTGCTTCTCATGGGTCCGATATCTGGTCCGTCGTGGATTTGCCTGGTCTAAAGACGCACTGATAAGGTGCAATCAGGTTTTCCACAATTGGCTTTAGACGTTCACGCAGTATGCTAGACAGGACCTTATACGCAATCGGTTAGAGGCTAATTCCACGGTTGTTTTTTACAATCACTACGGTCACCTTTGTAGATTGGACATAGCACACTGAGATTCCAATCCTCTGGCATGCTCTCCTGAAGCCAAATGTCCTCTATGAGCTGTTGCATGCTTAAAACAAGCTCATCCACTCACCTTCAACAACTCAGCTGGAAGACCATCAGCCCCAGCGGCCTTGTTGTTATTTAGGCGGGATATGGCAGTTGTTATCTCAGCTTGGCTTTGAGGTGGACACTCGATGGTATCATCTCGGATTGGTACACAGTCTTCATCAGCCGAGTTTTCAGACATCAAAAGGCTGCAGAAGTGATATTTATATATTCTCAGTCCTTGTCTTTACAGGAGGGAAGACCTGTTCCACGTACCCTACCATTTATCTTCTGGTGGAATTTCCGGGCTTCACCTTTGTTCCTGTAATCTTCAATACACACATTATTCCGCTCCTTAAGCTCTCGTTTTTTCGCCTGAAGAGTCGAGTCGCCTCCCGGCTCTTTTCCCTGTACTTTTCATGAACAGCTCACGTTGCCATTGGCTGCAGTTTGGCCCTGTATTCAGCATTTTGTTCCCGGGTGGCATCGCGGCATTCGTCATCGTACCAGGCATTATCGTTAAAGGGCTTCACATACCCCAGTACGGACCGCGCAGTCCTTTCCATCGAGTGGGCAATATATTGCCATTACGCGCTAGTATTTTCGGGAGTTGGAGCATCAAGAAGTAGTTGAGTGAGTTGGTCGGAATAGGCGTTGGTTATCTCCGCGGTCTGCAGTTTAGCGATGCAGTTTGATCGGGAGATATCCACGTTGCTTTGTGAATGTTTTTGTGGTCAAATCGTGTGCTGCTAATTACCATGTTCCTTGCTGCAAAAAAATCAATCAGTCTGATTCCGTTTGGCGATGTGTCAGTATGCAGACTAAATTTTCCGACTTGGGCTAAAGACATTCTCCCGGCCTATTTCGGCATTAAAATCTCCCAGCACGATTTTAACATCATAGAATTCGTCTTTCACTTCGTCACTTTTCTGCCTTAACTCTTATGGTGGCGATTCGTTCACTGACAGGAGTAAACCTAGAGAACAGGTGTCGTAGTCTCTTGCCGACCACAAATCCACAACTAAATTCACCGGATCCAGTCCACCGGATTTCCTGTATAGCAGTAATGTCAGCCTTATACTCTTCGAAGACATCTGCCAGTTGAATAGAGGCACCTGGTCGGTAAAGAGTTCTAACATTCCAAGTGCATATTCTCAAATCATGGTCCTTAAAACATTTTCGGTGGTCGTCTACATTTTAGGGGGTTCTTTTTCTCTTATTTCTCATTTTATTTACTGCCATTATACTGGTGGCGTTTGGCAAGCCCAGCCCACCAGGTTCTGCATTTTATTCCTACTGCCAGGAAACATTTCAGCCGCTCTTTCTGAGACAGACGCTGACCAGGAAGCCGCCCAATATGGAGCAGACGCTATGGATTTTCGCAATTTAGTTTTCGGAAGATGTGGGTTGCTAACCCTCGTCTCCTAGATTGGTAATAGGGCTGTTATCTGCACGTCTTATTCCACGATGCAACCTAAAGGTTTAATAAAGTTTTAAATAATAAAATTAATTCATCCATGGAGCATTCAAGTAAAGGTTAATGTTAAATAAAACACAAATTATTTAGGAAATTATTTATCATTTATTTTTATTATGATAATATTTGTATGGTTCATTAATGTGTGAAACAAAATATCGGCCAAATGACCGCCGCGACTTTGGCGGCACACCTCCATCCGATGGTCCAAATTGAGGCTCTATACCGTCAATGTGCATCCTTTAGCTCTTGAATTGGTGCTGGCTTATCGACGTACACCTTTTCTTTCAAATAACCACAAAGAAAGAAGTCTAACGGTGTCAAATCACATGATCTTGGTGGCCAATTGACATCGCCACCACGTGAGATAACACGGTCATTGAATTTGTCGCACGATAGCTGTGTGGCAAGTAGCACCATCCTGTTAAAACCACATATCGTCCACATCCATATCTTCCAATTCGGCCAATAAAAGTTCGTTATCATCTCACGATAGCGAGCAGCATTTCCAGTAACTGCCTGCCGGTCTCATTTTGGAAAAAAATCGGCCCGATGATGCCGCCAGCCCATAATCCGCACCGCAGTCACTTTTTGGGATTGCATTTTTCGATAATCACTCTTGGATTACACAGTGCAACACAATTTTTCGGGGGTGAACCAAACCAATATCAAACGATAGCATTTGACCTCAGTAACAAACCCCTAAAATCCATTTTGCTCCACTACGTCACAAATTTTTTTTACAGTGGTTTCAAGTTTGATTTTTTTGGTCAAAAGTCGAATCAAAGAATATGAAAAATCATCTGTAAAAATACATTTGGGGTATTTCATGTCTTCGGAGACCTATATTAAAACAATCAGGGGAATATTTTCTCGGAACATTTTAACCCTCTAGCTCCTACCCGTATGGGACATTTTTGGCCCAATTTTGAAAACTGTTCAAAGGTAAACTTTGAACGGAGGTCAATGATTCGAATTTTCGATACAAATATTCTCCAGAAAATTTCACTAAGAGTCACCAAAGACAAATAACCTCTACGAGTAAAAGGTTCCAAAATAAAATCAAAATGAAATGTTAAAAAGTCTTTTTTTGAGCAAAGAGTGCAACAAGCTTTTTCGGGAGTGAACCAAACCAATATCAAATGATATCATTTGACCTCAGTAACAAAACCCCAAACTCCATTATGCTCCACTACGTCACAAATTTTTTTACAGTGGTTAAAAGTTAGATTTTTTTGGTCAAATGTAATATAAAAGAAAATGAAAAATCATGTGTAAAAATAGGTTTGGGATAGTTCATGTCTTCGGAGACCTACATTAAAATTTTCCGGGGAATATTTCATCGAAACATTTTAACCCTCTATCTGTCACCCATTTTGAACATTTTGAGAAATTTGACTTTTAAGCTGTTTTCCAAATTCATCCTAAGGGTAGGAGCTGGAGAGTTTGAATGTTCTGATGAAATGTTCCTCTGAAAATTTTAATGTATGTCTGCAGACATAAACTATCCCAAACCTATTTTTACACATGATTTTTCATTGTCTTTTATTTGACTTTTGACTAAAAAAAATCCAACTTTAACCCACTGTATACAAAAATTGTGACGTAGTGGAGCAAAATGGAGTTTAGGGTTTTGTTAATGAGTTCAAATGCTATCGTTTAATATTGGTTTGGTTGACTCCCGAAAAAGTGCATTGCACTGTTTGCTCAAAAATAGACTTTTCAACATTTCATTTTGATTTTATTTTGGAACCTTTTACTCGTAGAGGTTATTTGTCTTCGTTGACTCTTAGTGAAATTTTCTGGAGAATATTTCTATCGAAAATTCTAAGCTTTGAACTCCGTTCAAAGTTACTTTTAAACAGTTTTTCAAAATTGGGCCAAAAATGTCCCATACGGGTGGGAGCTAGAGGGTTAAAATGTTCTTAGAAAATATTCCCCTGATTGTTTTAATATAGGTCTCCGAAAACATGAAATACCCCAAAGCTATTTTTACAGATGATTTTTCATATTCATTGATTCAACTTTTGACCAAAAAAATCAATGATCAAACCACTGTAAAAAAAAATTTGTGACGTAGTGGGGCAAAATGAAGTTTTGGGTTTTGTTACTGAGGTCAAATGCTATCGTTTGATATTGGTTTGGTTCACCCCCGAGACAATGACCATCAAATTGTGTCATAGTGTTATCATTCGCCAAAATGCGGCAATTCTGTTTATTGACCAATCCACTGGGGTGAAAATGTGCCAAATCACTGAAGATGATTTTCTTCTAAAATTTATCATCCACTGGCGCCATTTCTTGCCACCATTCTGACCATTGACGACGTTTGGAATGGACAAGAGGCTTTAGTTCTTACGTCAAGTCTTAAATGCAAGTCATCTTTATGCGTAATGTTCATCATCGACAAGCGTGAGATGTGCTTTTGTTGGGCACGACGTAGAGTTGAGTTTGACGGCTCTTCAGCCACACTATCGCGAACAGCAGCAATATTATCTGGAGTACGAGCTGTACGCGCATGCACTGGTGTTTTCATATCTCTTAGAGACACGGTTTCTCAAATTTTTCCCATTGTACGAACAGTTGGACGATTAAATTGACCGAAATAATCACCAAGTACACGATATGCATTTTGATTTGAACGACAATTTTCATAATAAGTCTGAATAATTTAACGCGTTGCTCGATTGTGTAAATTGAGAAATGTCAAATGAAATGCAGAAAATACCTTGACGTTTAGGTGTGGTTCACATCGGCACTTACAATTTTACCGGATCTTACAGAATAGGAAATTGGAGCCGACTATGACATGATGGTTAGAATACGTGACTAGTACAGCCATCTACATTAGGGCGAAGTGAAAGGATTGGGGTTTATTCGTAGGAAGGATGTGTCATAAACCAAGTCCAGCGTTGAAACACTGTAAATGCTTATAGATTCACACTTCCTTGGCTGCGGTCATTGGTTTGAGCTTATCAATGTCGTTCAAATATATAGACTTGGATGTGGTGGATGAGGAGAAGGTGATGTGGGCTATAAGTATTTTTGAGCCTGGTACGCTTGGTATAATACCAATCATTTTGCAGATCTCTGTACATGATATAACCCCGATTTTGGTGGACATTTTCAAAGCTTGTGTCCGGCTTGGGACCGGCCGTGGCATAGTTGTTAGAACACGCGACTACCATGCGGGAGATCGCAGGTTCAAACCTGGCTCCAGTCATCTTAAAAAATGTTTTCTTTCATTGTCGGCTCCCCTCGAATGTAGTTGACTTCGCAGTATTAAATGTCGAATCAATCGGCGTGTCTAGTAAGAGCTTCTCAAACAGTGACGTTCGCATTCGTCGATAAACAAGTAGGTGCCGTTAGTTGTGAATCTAAAAATAGAAAGCGTGTTAATGCACAACAACGCGAGAAGCTATCCCATACCTTATTCATGGGGTGCAAAGGGAAATTAAGTTTTTTTTTTGAAGTAAGTGTCCGGCTATGTTGTGTTCCAGAGAAATGGAGGGAGGTTAAGGTGGTTTTCATATCCAAGGCGGGTAAGCTATTATGCCTCCCCAGAGGACTACAGACTAATAAGCCTCTAATGCTTTTTGCTGAATGTTTTGGAGATATTGATTGATATGTATATAAGGACATCTGAAAGACCTCACGCTATGAGCACCTCTCAACATGAGTACATTGCTGAAAGATCAGTTGAGAGCGGTTTCCGTGACGTGGTTGGGTTTACGGAACACGATCTTAATTAAGGTGACTTCTCTTTAGCTGCCTTCCTTCACGTCCGTTAGTGAATGGTTTGATTGCGTGCTGGGAAACCGTGTCGTCAACTAAGAACTTAATTCAAGCTGCGTAAAAAAGTTAGTTACAGGACGAACGCCATAGGGTCTCTCCTGTCCTTTCTTCTAGGGCTCCTTGTGATAAACGGAGATCTTGGACCTTTTAATGAGAATGTGACAGAAGTTGTGGCATATAAGGAGGGCATAGTCATCATGATAGGTGGGAAATGTCTACCAATGATGTGTGACTTTATGCAAACTGGCATTGCAAAGGTGCTACGATGGGCTATGACCTGTGTTCGCCCTCTAGACTACAGGTCACCGAAACTGTATAGTGTGAAACAGAAACTCTCAACGGCGGCCAAAAGCCTAGGCGTTGCTTCTGATCATAAGCTAAATTGGCCAAGGAATATCGAGGGTATCTGGTTTGGTGGGAGGACCTAAATAGTAGTAATTTACTCAAAAGCTCAGCAAGGTTCAAGGTTATTTACTGACGGATCGAAAATGGAATATGGCATGCAGTGTTTTCAGGCTGAGGTACTGGCCATTCAGAAAGCCGTCAAAACTAGCATGGTATATGGAAACTATACTAGTAAATGGATAATCATCGATGTGGATGTCAGTCTCTTTGGGTAACAGCACATTACGTGATCCTTGTTAATGTATCAGCAGACTTATTGGCCAGAGAAGGATGTACTAAACCTCATCATGACTCTATGGGAGATGTTCACCCGTCCATTTGTTACCTTTTTGGCTTAGTGTTGGATTAGATGTGGAAGACAGCCAACAGACTTTAGATCTTTAGGGAAGGGTCATATAGTAACTCTCCTCAGTCGGAGTAGACAAATTAAAAGGTTTCAAGGGGGCATTCCATGGCTAATTGGGCCAATAAAATTGGGGGTTTTTTACGATTTTTTTCTCCTTCTCTCCTTCCTACTTTTTTAACAAAACTTTACAATGGGTCAACAGGTCTCGGTGTGTAGTGTCATCTGCTTTTTGTTACCAGATTACAAACTTTTAAAGACAAGGCTGACATCACCGCCACATAGGAAGTGCGATAGACGGGACAGGAAAGCACACAATGAAATCACTGTGAAATTTGTTACAGCTGCCATGCTGCTTTTTAAGGCCGAAGGCGAAAAGCTAGCAACATTTAGGCACCAGATCTTAAACAATATTTAGACATAGGATATGGCGATGCAAGCTGAGTGTTTTATGTCCTGTGCTTAAGAATGATGATCCAATACTGTGCTCCAGCTACCGCGGGGTCAGCCATTTACCCATTTCTTACAAGGTCCTGTCTTATTATTTAATACGCAAAAATAGTAAATCCAATTTGACTTAAGCAGTGTTATTTTACACATGGTAAATCGACGACCGACCACATATTCACACTACGGCAACTCCCAAGAAATGCAGATCGATACCTACCATCTGTTTCTGGATTACAAATCTGCATTCAAAGGAAAAATTTTACGTTCTATGACTGAGTTTGATATCCTCGCGAAGCTGATACGAATTAGCGGCTGGGCACCAACTAACACAAAGTCTTTAGTTAAAATAGGCAAAAATTTACAGTCATTTCCTAACAATCAAGTCTTGAAACAAGGCAATCTGTCATTAAGATGTTAAAGATCTTAAAGGAGATTATCGTGCGGAAGTCTTTAGTAAACAAGATTTTAATTATATGCCGATATTATTGGTCGAGGACTGTGGGATGTTACTGCGACTTTTCCTATCATTAAGAATCGTGCGTAAACGTTGTGTTGATATTTTTGTCTTCCTAGCCTGCATAGAAAACAAAAATATTGATGCCAGCCTGGAAATAAAGAGCCGCGCTACTATGCGCTAAAAAACGATTTAATGACAAAGTCCTTTCTCGACGAACAAAGATCCAACTCTACCAGACAGTGTTCCTAACTCTACAGCCCAGGTGCATGGGTAATGACATAAGCGGATCAATCTATTCCAGAGAAAATACTTCGTAAAATAATTGGAACCATCATCGTTAACGGTGAGTACCGTCATCGAATTATAGTCTATAAAGACATCGTCGTAGACAAGCGGGTTCAAATAGACCAAATGCGCTGCCTGGGATACGTTGTACGAAAGAATGAAAATGCTTTAGCTCAAAGAGTCTTCCGCAATTAACTCGATGGGTGGCGCTGTTGAGTGTGACCAAAACTTCGTTGGTTGGATGAAGTATCTAGGAAGCGCAAAAGACCAAAACATGTTGATAGATGCATTTATGTTGCTACTGCCAAATAAGAAGAATAAAAGGATATTTCATGAGTTTCTCTGCTTTAACTTTACGTTATTAATGGATTCGGTTTTGTTAATTGGTATCTTAGGCTGACTTTGGTACATCATCTTCATAACTTAATTGTGCCGAGACCTTGTATCCTGCCTTGCACCTTGAACAAAAACAATCTGATTTTAAACCACCTATTATGTTGTCCTTTTTGTTAATGATTATCACTTGTTTGCATGTGGCATTGAATCTGATCTTAAAAACAAGCTGTAACATAAATTATCTCAAGCAAAACATGTAACTTTCACTAAAAATTGCTTTAAGTGTTTCTCCGGCTATTTAACAACGTACCCAAGTGTGCTTTAATGCTTCGTTCTTGCAAACATGTCTTATGAACTTCTGTTAACATCCAATTCATTTGCTCGACTCTTCTCTGGCTCTTTACTGGATCAGATACGGCCAATTTTAAGATAATATATAAAATTTCACACTTAACACCTCAGTAAGTTTAATAACCAATCAAGAAAAAATAATTACATCCCTCACACACAACAAGAAGTAATATCAGACAGCAGACGGAATATGTAGAACAAAAAAAATGGTTATGGCCGAAAACGTAACATGTAAACCGTAAAATATGTAACGTAAAACCATTTGTTTTTTTACGTATATTTTTTCGAATATAGCCCGAAATAAAACGGGTGAGAGGTCTGGGGGAGACGTAAACACTTTCAACACCTTAGACACTGAGAGGAGAGTATCAATTATGTTTTAAAATGGAAAGGAATTGAATTACAGCCAACAGAAACAATATCGTCTTTAGCAACGACAGCAATAAAAAAGCCAACAAGGATACCCCCACACACACACACACACACAAACGCAACGTTTGCTCCCGCCTATTTGTCTTTTGTGTTTACGTTGAAAACAAGTCCTTATGCTGCCTCTTCCGTACAAATATGAAAAAGAGAAGAAAAAAAAATATCTACATAGAGCGAAAAGAGTAGAGAAATGCTCGTACATTAAGCCTTTTTCCTTGTTATGACTGCATTTAGAAAATGGGTACTTACTACTGCTGTGTGTGAGTGTACGATAATGTCGGTTTCCGGTTGCATCTATACCTGCAGAGCCACCAGCAGTTATTACAGTGTATGATAAAATAATGATGATACCTTTTTGGTATAGATATGTAAGTGGGCAAAATGTGATGAAGAAGCGTGTTTCTGAGTAAAATTGTAAAGCTTTACTTACTTAATTTCCCTTTACACCCCATGAATAAGGTATGGGATAGCTTCTCGCGTTGTTGTGAATTAACACGCTTCTATTTTTAGATTCACAACTTACGGCATCTACTTGTTTATCGACGAATGCAAACGTCACTGTTTGAGAAGCTCTTACTAGACACGCCGATTGACTCGACACTAATACTGCGAAGTTGCTGTCGCCAACATTCGAGGGGAGCCGACAATGAAAGAACAGTTTTTTTTATTTTTCTTTTTAAGATGACTGGAGCCAGGAGTTGAACCTGTGATCTCCCGCATGGTAGTCGCGTGTTCTAAACACTATGCCACGGCCGGTCCCCGGTGAAGCTTTACTAGTATTGGCAATATCTTGACTAATTCATGTTGAACAGTACCAATAAAAGCTAATTTAAGTAAAGAAATCGAAAGTTATGTAAAGAGAATGTTAAGGGACAAAAAGTAGTAGATTAAGTGAACAACAACAGTCTGACCGGATGGGCTCCATTTTTCACATCACAAACCACTAGAAATCTGTCTCGATTTAGCTCAATCTAGTAATTCACCATTTTGCCAGTTGTCCAGCATAATGTTCTCTCAAATTTGTTTCCTTTTTCGAAAGAGATTCATAACCATGGAGTTAGGTTAGGTTGGGTTGGGGACACACGCAATCTGGTAAAAACCAGATCACACTACACACCGAGATCTGTTGATCCATTTTGATTGTCAGTTAAAGAAGTAGAAAGAGGAGGAAAGGAGAAAGAAGAGAAATTCGTGGGAATCCCAATCGACATTTTATCCCAGTTAGCCATGGAAGTCACCACATAAAACATTATATTGCCTACTCGAGAGAAAGACTTTAGTTCCTCTATATAACCTTTCCCTAAGTATCTTAGCCTCCTACGGGATAGAGCAGGCTAGCTTCAAAGAAGGTGCTTCATCGTCTCCGACTCCTCCTCGTCCTCACACACACGGCAATTGTCTGGTATGGATCTATTCCATTTGTCTGTCAGGTACCTGATATTGCAGTGGCCACTTAGAATTCCACAGGTCAGTCTCAAATCACTTCTGGACAGGCCAGCCATGTACTCCGATCGGGATCTGGTTTATTCGGGCCACAGCGATCTAGCAGTTATACTGTCGGTTCTGAAGATCTAACGTCTGCAGACTGTTTTCCGCATCCAATCCTCCACTAAGGCAAAAAGGTGAAAATCTACCAGAGAGTCATCATCAGACATAGTACAGCCTCCTCTCTGCTAATTTATTGCCAGGGATTTAGCTTCATCTTACAGTTCCTCACCAACTTTGATAATTGTTTCTCTATTACGAAACATAATTCTCCGGCACAATACTGTAGAGAGCACACAACAATTTCTGCACGTTTAGTAAGTACAGACGCCAACATACAGTTTTATGCATCCAGGCTTTTTAATTCTCTGTTTTGTTTTACACGTCAAGAGTTAAATGCAAGGGAAAAAAGGAGCCTCACAAGGACTGGAGTAAAAGTATTCCATCATAACAAAGGACTCGGCGATGATAATGGCGGCGATGGCTGACTTGGCGGCGGCGGCGGTAGCATTGGTGCCCCGGTGCTGGCACTGCTTGGCACCAACTGTACGTTTATGCCGCATTAAGAAGACAACAGAAGAGCCATCACCCTCCATCCTCGCCTGGGGGGCGACTAAAGAGTTGTATAGTATTCTTTATTGTTATTGATAACTCAAATGAAAAATGATTTCTTAAAGGAAACTTTTCACTTTTTATTCGTTTATTTATTATTATTATTAGTGTTTGTGTTTGTTATAATTCATTTGTGAACGCAAAAACAACTTGCGCCCTTTTTTATTTCTAATTGCATTCGTAGCAGTTGCATTAAACAGAAAGTTTTCTGAAATAACCTGAATATTCACAGCGATACACGTGAATTGAGTGGAGTTGTTTGCGAACAATGTTTGCAAAAGTTATGGTTCGAAAAGTGTACTGTCTAGTTCGCACGGTACGAGTACTTGTTGGTACTTCTCTTACCATTCAATTATTGTTGTTAAGCTTTACAAGGCTTGTTTTGTAACTGCTTGGGATCATAGAAATGGATGAAAGTTTTCAAATGCGTAGGTTTATGTACATGGTAATATGTCAAGTAGTTAAGTATGTAGTTATTTGGTTTTTATATGAATAAATTGTGTAATTAATAAAATTCATACTAGTATCTCGTGTTTTAGATTCATTCAGAATTTTTTTTGGAGGGTAAACCTATCATCGCTTAACTCCAATAAAACGTCATTAACTTTAAACAAAATTAAACATCTGAATTTTTTAAATTTATTTATTTTTGAAGTGGGAAAAACTTATACATACTAATAGTAAAGCAGTTATCAGATCGTGTACACGATAGCGATGGCAAGGGCCGCCACCACCGTGAACTCTGGCGAAGTTTACGGTCACATTGGTGTTTTTCTCATAAGGTGGAAACAGCTAACTGCAGGGAACTGAACCCCATTGCTAAGTAAAGATGAGTAATAGAAACCACTTACCCAGCTACTAAACAGATTTGGCCTACCTTCGAAATACGGAAGACACAATTTGCGCTGAACGTGTAGTTTGGGACCGGCCGTGGCATGATGGTTAGAACACGCGACTACCATGCGGGGGATCTCAGGTTCAACTTCTGGCTCCAGTTATCTAAACAAATTATTTTTCTTTCATTGCCGGCCCCCTCGATGTTGCCGTCAGCAAGTTCGCAGTATTAAGTGTCGAGTCAATCGGCATGTCTAGTAAAAGCTTCCCAAACAGCGACGTTCGCATTCGTCGATAAACAAGTAGGAGCCGTTAGTTGTGAATCTAAAAATAAAAAGCGTGTTAATTCACAACGCGAGAAGGTATTTCATACCTCATTCTTGGGGTATTAAGGGATTTTTTTATATATGCCCTGACCACGACATTAAAATTGTTCTGGGGCTAACATTGACTCGGATCACTACTAGGTTGCAGCTTAGTTGCGCCCACGATTGGTCAGATCGAAAAACGCACGTAACCAATCACAAAGAAAACTGGACATAGCAAAGTTACAAACACCAGAGGTAGCCACTGCCTATTTCAATCGGATCTCCCAGCTGCTACTATTGCGCATTTCATAGCAACTGCTGCAAGGATAAAATAATGGCCGTCAGACAATACCTTGAACGATGATGAAGAATTTGCCATAGGGTGTGAGGAAAAGGATAATGCATATAGTGGAAGTCAGAATTGTAATCCGCCCATTTAAACGGTAAAAAATCAATGGAAAGAGCGGGAAAGAGAGAATATATGTAGAGGTAAAGTCCGAAAATTTCACCAGAAGATTTAGGAAAAAGATTATGGTTTTGAAATCTTCTTCAGTAAGGACAGGAATTTGGTTACCGATACGCAAAGTGTCTTGTTAATATGGAGAGAGCACTTTCACAAAGTGAAGGTACCGAAAACAGTGATAGTATCTTGCCAATTCTCAACGACATTTTCGGTTGCCAACGTCCTAGCCAAAATGAGTTTTGAAAAGCAATATCACGACAAAAGAACAAAGAAGCCGGTGTGCACGAACTATCGAGGAATCATATTTTGTTTTGTAAAAGACTAAAGCCTATTTAAGGAATCTGATTGGATCTAATCGGTATGGCTTTAGACCTGTAAAATCCACGATCAGATATTCACACTACGACAAATCGTGGAAAAGACGCAATAAATTCTACAAATAGGTACAATGTGAGTGTTATGAAACAAGAAGGAAACACAGCGATGGAAATTAAGTCAAGGATACTTAGAGCGGACTGCAAAAAAGGAAGGAAGATTTCTACAAATTGTTTTTTTCCGAAGTTTGCGCAACGACGACGGAGGTCAGTATGGACATTACACCACTACAAAACTAAGGTAGCTGCAGGCTTCGACTGGCTTCTGGCAGAGGTGTTCAAGACCTGCGGCAAGTAGCTGGAAACGTGCATGTGCCAGCAACAGGAATGTATGTTCGGTGATTGAAAAGGCGACCTCAGTGTGTGCAAAAACTACCGCATGATCAACCTTTTATCCCTTGCCAAAAAGGTGCTGTCGAGTGTGTTATGTAAAAGACTAAAGCCCACCTTGAAATAATCAGGTTGAACATTATCAGAAACAGTCAGTTTAACATCGCACATTATTTAAACTTAAACTACTATCCCTTTACGTCCCATGAATGAGATATTTTGAAAAACATCTTCGAAGTTATAGTTGTCAAGTAGAGTAGATTCTTTGTTCGTTGAAACTAATAATTTCGTTTTGTTCTCGTTCGCCGTTAGGACAATTTTTGTTAATTACTTCTGTATATCTGAAAAGGCTGCAGTCACATACCAGTCGATGATGTCTACTTCATCAGCGTACTCAAGTAGCATGTGGCTTTTGTTGAATAGCGCGTCACTCGAGTTCACTGCAGCTTTCCTCAGTATCATATCCAAAACAATATTGAAAATATCACACAAAAGGCTGGCGACTTGTCTTAGGCCTCGTCTTGCAAATCTTCACTGCGTGTCAGTCAACGTCATTCCGCAAACATGTATCAGCTTCGCTGGAATACCAAACCCAGCCGTGGCTTCGAGTTATTTCTGCCGTATCGAGCTATCGTAGGCAGCTTGATAGTCGACCAAAAGATGATACGTGACGATCTGTTTCTCTTGGGTCTTTCCTGGATTTGCTGAAGTGTGAATATCTGATTAGATGCTGATATACCAGGTTTAAAGAAACACTGTTAAGGCCTGATCACGTTGGATAACACTGGCTTTAGTCTTTCACATATTACACTCGACCTTATATGCGATGGGTAATAGACTAATCTCGCGATAGTTGGATCACACTCTTGGATCACCTTCTATCAGTACAGGACATTTCAATCATCGGACATGCGCTCATTAAGCTAAACCTTGTGTAGGAGCTGGCACATGCTCATTTTAAGCTCATCGCGAAGAGCTCTGCCGGAAGTTCGTCGACATCGGCTGCTTTATTTTTTTTTCGGCCGCGATATTGCTCTTCTTATCTCGGTTTTTCGTGGTGATTGTTGATCTATGCCGTTGTGGACAATTGGCGTTATACCTTCATTTGCGATGCTTTCTCTCTATACATTCAACACACTGTGCCTATTTGTCACCAGAATTAAATTCGTATCCTTACAGGAGGGGAGCCCAGTACTGTAACCTTTTGCATTTACTTTCTTCGGGCTTCACCTCCATTCCTGTATATCTCTATATCCTCGTTCTCCCGTTCCTTGAGCTGAAGCTTTCATTCGCTTAAATAGCTGTTTCTCCTATTATACTGTATCCTTGTGCCGCGCCCTAACATCTCGGGTTGTAATTGGCTATAGCGTGCCCTGTAAACAGCATCCTGTTCCTCAAACGCTATGCGATATCTTTAATCGTACCAGAATTTGTAGGGCGCCATTTTTCTTACTCAAGCTTGGATGTCAAAAGTACAGGCGTTGTATCGTTGTAGTTGGGAGAGCTGGTTGGAGTAGGCAGTACCCATCTCTGGTGTTGGCAGCTTTGCGATGTCCAGTTTTCTTTGTTATTGGGTACATGCGTTTTTCGCTCTGCTCAATCTTGTGCGCACCTAAGCTGCAACCTGGTAATTATCCGAGCTAATGTTAGCACCACGGATTACGTGCCCTACCATAACGCCAGATGCATGCCCTCCATCGATTACCACATGATCAATTTGATTTTTGGTGGTTAAGTCAAGTGGCCTTGTGGATAACTTTATGCTGAAATCTGGTTCCACTCGTTACAATGTTTCCTGCCACTGAAAAGCTTACCAGCCTTAAATCAGTGTCGGACGTAACGGTATGCAGGCTGAAGTGTCCGATCGATGGACCCTTACTATTTTTGCATTAAAACTCCCAAGACACTTTAAATGTCCTGACCAGGGAAGTGGTCGTATGTTTCATTAATCGTAGAATGAATCTTTAGTCTCAAAGTGTTTATTTTCAATTAAGCGTGATGTAGAAATATGTCTCCTTCGCTATTCGATCCCTAACAGTATTGAACCGCGATACAAGATTTTTGAGTTTCTGGCCAATTTAAAATCCACATCCAAATTCACGCTTTACTGCATGGCAGCTGAAATAGATGTCGCAATTTTTAAGTCGCGAGCATCCCTGTCTTATCCATCTCATCTCCTGCATGACGATGGTGTCATCCTTGCAGCCAGGCAATGTTCGCCAATCGGATATTGCCACCTTCTCGATAGAGTCCGGACGCTCCAGGGGCATATCCTTAAATCGTGGTTCTTATTAGGCTCGCGGGGGTCGTCAGGGAGTTCCTTTCTGTTTTTCGTGTTTTATAGCCCAAATGCTGGGTGTCTAGCGACCATCAGGTTTCGTCCCTCTCTATCTGCCGTTATTCATGGGAAAAAGATCATGAAACAACGTAGCCCATGTGCCACCAGTCGACTTGAGATACTGGCAATGTTCTTACTTAAAAAAAAAACTTAATTTCCCTTTGCACCCCATGAATGAGGTATGGAATAGCTTCTCGCGTTGTTGTGAATTAACACGCTTTAAATTTTTAGATTCACAACTAACGGCACCTACTTGTTTATCGACGAATGCGAACGTCACTGTTTAAGAAGCTCTTACTAGACACGCCGATTGACTCGACACTAAATACTGCGAAGTTGCTGTCAAAAACATTCGAGGGGAGCCGACAATGAAAGAAGCTTTTTTTTAAGATGACTGGAGCCAGATTTGAACCTGCGATCTCCCGCATGGTAGTCGCGTGTTCTAACCACTATGCCACGGCCGGTCCCAATTGGCAATGTTCGCCAATCGGATATTGCCACCTTCTCTATAGAGTCCGGACGTTCCAGAGGCATATCCTTAAATCGTGGTTGTTATTACGCTCGCGGGGGTCGTCGGGGAGTTCCTTTCTGTTTTTCGTGTTTTTATAGCCCAAATGCTGGGTGGCTAGCGACCATCAGATTTCGTCCCTCTCTATCTACCGTTATTCATAGGAAAAAGATCATGAAACAACGTGCCACCAGTCGACTTGAGATACAAATTTTCACTTTGTCATCCAACGGTACCCAAGGTAACCGGCAGTACTTTAGATCACTTATAGATGTGAGTTTGTATTTCAATAAATCCAAAAGAAACTAACGCACTTAAAGTCTATGTAGTAGGCATTGTTCGGATAGCTTGGCAATTTGTTAATATTTAGCATAGCAAATTTGTATATTTTTTAATTTAAAAACCTTGTAATACTCTGTTTTCCAAAATAACACCCTAAAAGTGAAGGTTGATGAGTCCCATTCAGAGTAAATGTATGTCGCTTTAGCTGCATGTTTTCATTTTATCGTGAGTGCACTGTATTGTTGTGTTGTTTTGTTCTATTATCTACAGTTACCTGTTAGTGTCAGTGTTGTCTTAACATTTGTATAATTGACACTTTCATGCCTCCGTGGGATGTTGAACTATTCAGTCACTGGATGCACTTGCATGTTCTACACACACACACGCACACAATACAACAAGTGTAGCAATTAGTTTTAATTGAGCCTGCATGAGTTAATATTTTGAAAGCTAAAACATAAACAAACAGTTTTCAAAAAACAACACTTGCAATAAAATTTAATAATTTTCTGCTTCAGGAGAAAAAGACTACGCTTAAGGGACAAATGTCCTACAAAGCAATAATAAAAAAACACGCGAGAAGAAGTACACATACGACATGAGTGAGGCTTGCCGTATGTTAGCATGCAGCATAAGTTTTTGTTATACGACAGGAATATAGCAACATGAAATTCTTTTAAAGCTCAAGATATAAACTACGGAGAAAAACATTTAGGTTAATTGCTATGTTTGTGGACCAGCCAAAGGTTTGGAGCAATCCAAATACACGGAATGGAAACCTGACACGAAACGAGAATAACGTCTAGTGCACATGAAAGAGTGACACATGCTGCAAGGTATTTCTTATGCGACAAGTGTATATATATTATTACAGCATATGAGAGAATACGTAGAGTGTACAGTGAGTATATAATTAAATGTAAGCAGTATGCACGCAGTATTTGCTTATTTTTAAAGCAGAGGGCGTGAACGAAATCATTAATATTCAATTTATTATTTATTAAAGTGTCCATCATAAGAGAGTAGCTAATATATAATACAAGAACCGGCAAATACTAAAGGAGATTTATAGTGACAGATCGTGGCATGATGGTTAAAGCACGTAGATATGTATATGCGAATGACTGTGGGTTCTAACTCTAATACCACAGTTTAACGTTCGCAATTGTTCTTGCAATGAAGGTCCCGTTTGGTGTATCAAAGCGTGTTAACTTAATGAATGCTCTCTCATATCTCAATCGCGGTATGGAATGAAAATTTCCTTTAAAATTGCATTCAATCGTTTTTGCATATTTACGAAAAATATGTGTTTTTGCATATTTATTCGCATGTTGCTTGAATATGCTTCTTTTTATTAACAACCACTTTAAAATGTAAAAAGCTTTTATCCTTTTGTGGGTCATCTTTGGAATAGTTTATTTATAAAAATATTATGGTAATTCAGATGAATATTGTGTAACAATTTGTTTTATGTGACTTGGTATATGCCGGAAAAATATTTTTTTTTTGTAAATTAGAGTGGAAATGGATATGTTAGGTTTAGTAGCGCCGCTGGCATATCCCGGAAATTCAAATGGCTCTTACTCGGTCCAGGAGACCCGTAGGAACCTAAAAATAACATCGTTGGATTCTTCTCTCATTTGAGTACCCGCACCTGGGGGGTCATCATAGAACCCAAAGGGGCCCCTATTTTGACCCCCCGGGCCCCATGGGCCTGAGCGCCAACTTTGACCTGCCATTCCGATGTTTGGGGAACAAGACGAAGACAATGGCATATTTTTTTTTTAATCGGGCTCCCGCCCCATATTCTGCACTGCAGCCAATACGGGTTGGATTCGTCTCGAAAATATCGTTGGGTGCCGGACCCCTCTGGTATAATTGGAAACGAACGAGGTTGGGCATACAGCTAAATTATAAAAAAAGATATCCTGGACAATGCAAAACAGTTGGAGGCTACTGGAATTGAATTAAAAATGTGGACAAGACACACCGACATTACATTATGGTACAGCAAAGATCCAGTGGGTTCACTCAGACGAGAAAATTACAAGAGGACTTTTTAAACTGGGTAAGTCCGAAGTTAGCCTTCTGACAGGACACATAGGATTGCAGGCATACCTTCACCAGATGGGATGGGCCGTAGGAAACATAAATATAAGGGGTACGCCAGCAATGTGTTATCGCATGTCTTCGGATGAACTGACTCCTTTTCAGCCAAGTAACCAACCAAGGCTTTTTTTATTATTGCCTCGTTTATTCCCCGCAAGGGGGTCTCCTCCGGGAGGCCTTTGGAAAATATCGCCCCCCACGGACCTGAGAGAACCCCCACAAGACATCTTTATGGCACTGCATGGTGAAAAGGGGAAAGACGTACCTTTTTACTAGCTCCGACGATTGAGTCAAAAGATGGTGCTACAGGAGGTCAGGTTGGCCCAGGGCGGTTTGACCTAGGCAAGCCTATTGCCTGCCTGAACGTTTGGGTAAGGAACATCTTCGGCTGGTAAAAAAAACATGCTGCTAAACTATGATTTTGATGCTCGAGGGAAGTGGAGCTGGGTATCTCTTGTTAACATAAGAGACTTGCATCTCTCATTGTGCATATAATAGTTTCTTAGTTAAATGTGGAGTTGCATCCTCAGCGTCTTGGTGATGGGTAACACCAAGCCTCTAACAAGGGCGTAAGAGCGATCACAGGAACACTGTTACGTTGTTACGTGGCAAAACATTTTTAGACCTAGGGAGATAAAATTTGATACTCTGATAGCACTCGGCAACACGAATATGAATATGCGGACGAAATTTTAATATTCGATCATTGGGGGAAGGGGCGTATCAAGTTAGTCCTAGAGAGATAAAAGTTGATACACAGTTATAAAAAGTACTTTTATTTTTATCAAAAAGTACTGTTGTTGAAGGAAAGAGCATGGACTAGAAGAGTTTTTCTTAAATTCATAATATTTTTCGATTTTGTTTTGCGGACACTTTTGAAAACATGTTTTTCAAAGTTGTGTCAATAAAGTTTAAGAACTTTTTAAACTGTCAGTTTGTTTTATCAAAAATTTGGCAATAATTCGCGAAAAGAAAGGAATTTCGGTAAATTCTGTCAAAGCAGCCTCAAATACTATACGGAAACATTTATAGGGAAATACTGACAATGATGTCAGTAGTGAAAATGAGCCTTTATGGTACTCGGAAATGCATATACCGACAAAATATTTATTTTCGGCCAGCGGAAATACAAAGGCGTAGATTTTATTTCCGGTCAGTGGGCAGAATGGATAGGGGTTGGTAGTTTGCCAGAGTGCAAGGATGGAATGGTTGCTGTTCAAATGACTAAATTATAGAATAACATCAAGAAGCAAATAAGAACAGTGGGGGGCCAAATCGGACGGAGTAAAATCTTGTACTTGTCAGTCAAAGAAAGGAATTTCGGTAAATTCTGTCAAAGCAGCCTCAAATACTATACGGAAACATTTATAGGGAAATACTGACAATGATGTCAGTAGTGAAAATGAGCCTTTATGGTACTCGGAAATGCATATACCGACAAAATATTTATTTTCGGCCAGCGGAAATACAAAGGCGTAGATTTTATTTCCGGTCAGTGGGCAGAATGGATAGGGGTTGGTAGTTTGCCAGAGTGCAAGGATGGAATGGTTGCTGTTCAAATGACTAAATTATAGAATAACATCAAGAAGCAAATAAGAACAGTGGGGGGCCAAATCGGACGGAGTAAAATCTTGTACTTGTCAGTCAATATGGTACCCTTACATAATAGTCGAGAATAATTTGAATAATTTTTGGTGTATTGAGAATTACGTCATTGCCCTTAACAGCGGCATTATAGTATGTTCTAGTGGGGTGTAGCCCACCATCTGGTCAGGTCAACGAGACGATACAAGATGTAAAACACAACGACTCATGCTTTATTTATTTAAGGGTTAATTACTTGCCGATAATATGAACATAATTTGACAACTATATACAGGTTCGTTTTGTTCTCGTCCACCGTTAAACTAATTTTTGCTGATTCCACTTAGATTTCCTCATTATCACTATGTTGAAGAGATCACAAGTTTGGCTGTGACCTTGTTTTATGCCTCGTCTGGTGTAGAATGGCTCGATGAAGTCCTTGCCAATCTTTACAGAAGATTTCGTTTCAGTCAGCGTCCGCAACGAGGTATCAGCTTCGCTGGAATACCAAACACAGCCATAGCCTTAATTAATCTCTTCATCTGTTTCTCTTGGGTCTTTTGCAGGATTTGCCGCAGTGTGAATATGTGATCAGTTGTTAATTTAATAATACTGGCTTTAGTATTTCACATAGTACATTCGGCAGGACCTTATATGCGATGGGGAAAAGAAAGATCCCGTGGTAGTTGGAATAAACACTTGGATCACGTTTTTTCATCACAGGACATAAAGCGCTTAGTTTCCAATCACCGGATGTAACTCTTTAAGCCAAGCCGTGAGTAGGAGCTGGTGTGTGCTTGTTATCAGCCCATCGCCATCGAAAGGCAGCTTTATCAACGGCGATATTGATGTTTTTACCTCGGTTTGGCTTGGTGGTGGGCAATCATTGTCGTCGTCGACAATTGGCGTAATATCTTCACGTATGTTGCCTTCTGGAACCTGCTATTGCTATAGATGTAATCTCCATACATGCAGCATGCTCTGAGTATCTGCAACCAGATTTATATCCTTATCCTTACAGGAGGGAGCCCAGTACCGCAACCTTTTGCGTTTACATTGTAGGGCTTAACCTCTATCCCTATATATTTTTATATCCTCGTTCTCCCGTTTCCTCCCCTGACGTTTTTTTTTCGCTTAAATAGCTGCCCCGCCTGTTTTTCTGCCTCCTTGAGCCGTTCCCTAACAGCCCGTATTATATCAATGCTCTGTTAGCTGCATCCTGTTCCGCAGACGCTATGCGATATTCTTCATTGTACAAGTATTCGTTTGAGGCAATTGCCATGGAGTACGCAATATGCTGCCACTGTGTGTCGTGAACGTCAGAAGTAACTAGCTTCGCAAGGACTTCTAAAAGCAGACATGCAGAAGGCCTTCTTAGACATTCAGACGTCACGTCTTCAAGGCCTTCTCCTTCTATTCAGAAATATCCCGAGTAAATGTTCACTGCATTCTTTAAAGACCAATGCTGCAGGCTTTCTGTAAGAAGGGACAATCTAGGTCTTCGATAATTTGTTACTCCACTATTCCGTGTGTATACATATTCCGTTTCCATTCTCATAGGAAGCATGAAAAGAAAAGGCAATGAGGAAGGTGTTCGTGTGTTTTTCTTGAATTGAAGACATGAAACGAAACTAAGTTGAGGCCCTATGCTCAACTGGGTGTGAAATAAATTAATAATAACAAGAAGAGAGTCAGTCACAATTCGAATGCATTTTCATAGGCTAGATAATAGTAAGTATAGAGAATGTGTATACAGGAAGCGACGATGGAAGGCCTTGCCTCCCAACGACACCTTATGTTATTTGGAAACGAAGAGGGAATGCAGAGGGAGGCTCTATGAGGTCTTCTAGGCCCTTCCTTTCGCCGCTGGGTAGAGGTGTTGAGTCTTAGTAGTTCGGGGAACTCTTTGGAGAAGGCAGTGGCTACTCTGGGGCTTGCAGATTTGCGATGTTCAGCTTTCTTTGGTTAGGTGTATTTTTCGTTTTAATAAATCCAATGTTAGCACCACGGATCACGCGCATTCCAATGACACTAGATGCATGCCTTCAATTGACCGGGAGATAGTCAAGATGTCAAGTAGTGGATATCTTTATTCTGAAATTTGGTTCCACTCACTACAATATTCCATGCCGTTGCAAATCAAACCAGCGTAAACCCGTTGTCGGATGTTTCGGTATGCGGACTGAATTTACTGATCTTAAAAAATCGTAATTTCCCTTTTCACCCCATGAATGAGGTATGGCTATTTGTTTATCGACGAATGCGAATGTCACTCTTTGAGAAGCTTTTACTAGACTTGCCGATTGTCTCGACACTTATGCTGCGAATTTCCTGTCGACAACATTTGAGGTGAGCCGACAATGAAAGAAATTTATTTTTTTCTTTTTAAGATGACTGGAGCAAGGAGTTTAACCTGTGATCTCTCGCATGGTAGTCGCGTGTTCTAACAATCTTGCCACAGCCGATCCCGGTTACTGATCGATGGACCAAAAACATCTTTGCTTCCGATTTTTGCATTAAAATCTCCCAGGACGATATTAATGTCGCGACCAGAGCAGCGGTTGTGTGTTCCCTTTAGGTGCTTGTATAATGCGTCTTTACCTTCCGTCGGGGGAGGCTATTCGATCACTAACAGGATTGACTCCCAAGATAAGATTTCTGAGTCTCTAGCCAATAGATTTGTAATTGGCTAGAGACTCAGAAATACAATTCGTATTTCTTTTCCGCATGGCAGCTGCAATAGATATAGCAATTTTTACGTCGCGAGCATGCCTGTCCTGTAGACCGTATCGCAAAAAAAAGTTCTCCGTATACCAGCGACTTTTGAATTAAAAAAAATTGGTCTGCCACAGACAAACACATCGATATATCATACTTTAATATCTGAATGTAAATACTGAAGCTATGACAAATTTAAAAAAGGTGACCCCTACGATCTGCAACAATGATATTATAAAAGCATTTTTTAGATAGTTGTGCTTCATTTAAAGAGATACTTTCTTCGCAAAAGTTTTATGGTTTTTAGCGAACTATAAATTTCTAACATTAGGGTGTCACATTAGGGTGGTAGGAAATTAGATTTGGGGAGTAAGTACTAGAACGGTACACTTGAGGTCAATGGACTTCAGAGCAAAAATATTGGCCTCCCCGAGACGAAAATTCGCTATATCAAGCTTTAAGATCGGACTGTTAATATGGAAGATATAACGAAAAAACTAAAAAGGCGACCCCTACGTTCGGCAAAAATAAAATTAAATTTTTTTTTTGAAATGTCCTTGGAACAATATTTCATATTCGCCCAGCAGCGGAAAAGACGAGCCATTGTAAAAATATGCCTGCAAACATGCCTTCAAAGGCATTTTGTTGACATTCAAATACGCCTTCCTTTTTCAGGCATGTATACAGGCTATAATAAGTCCTTCACTAAGCCTTATAAAAAATTCCATACACATGCACATTTCGCTTCTCAAATGAGACCTGCAATGAGGCCTCTTACTAGGATGAGAATAGATCCCTCAGACATGCCTCTTTCCCTTCTTAAATCTGGCCTGTGAGCAGCCCTACTGTGTACCCCACAAAATACCATAAATGTGCACAAAGGGCATGCAAACTTTCTTGCCTTAAACAGGCCTATTGACAGTCCTATTAGTAGAAGGCAGAATTGACGTTCATAGCCATGCACTTGTCACTTCTCCGATTAGGCCTGTTGGCAGGCCTCTTAAGGGAAGGTAAGACAGATGCTGTTGTTTATGAAAACCACATGTATGTTATTTATCGTACAACAACTATATCACGTGATAGCCGAGTAGGTAGCATGCCCAACTATGAATACTGAGGTCGCGAGTTCGATTCCCGCTGCTGGAGTTTAAAAAAACTAGTTATTACAAATTGTAATAAATATTGTATTAAAAATTTATAAAAAGTAGGAAATCATTTAATATGGAAATAATTCGCATATGTTTTTTTTTATTTAAGTCCTTCTATAAATGCTCTTTTGCAGGCCTGCAAGCTGGTCTGCAGTAGCAATGCCTCATAGAAGGCCCTTGTTATTTGGACTCCAAGCAGGACATACTAGGCATGCCTACTGAAACGCCTTCAATGAGAAAGGGAATGTGCAGGCCTTGCCTGCCTATGACACCCTATGTTAATTTGAAATGAAGACTGCATTAGAAGGGTAGGGCTTCTGACTGCCTATGCAGGCCTGTAAGAAGGCATGCAAAGCCCCATTTTTTGCTGCTGGTCGCTGGTGTACGGATAACTTTTTTTGTGTGCCTGTAAGGTGATACGGTCTACTGTCCTGTCTACCTCTACTCCTTTTACGACATCTGCCAGTCGGATAGTGGCATCTTTTTTATAAAGAGTCCGGACGTTCCAGCTGCATAACCCTAAATTATGGTCCTTATTACGTTTGCATAAGTCGTCAACATTTGGGGGTTCAGTTTGTTACTTGTTCTTTTTCGTGTCTTCATAGTCAGTATAGGACCAGAAGGCGCGTGGCTAGCCCAACCATCGAGGTTCGTCTTAGACTACCGGCTGCTATATATAATGGCGCCAAGTACCTTAACTGACACATTTTATAATGTGAACGTAGTTTCTGGACCATTAGTAGAACTGGTCTATCATTCCTCAAAAGTGCCTCAAGTAAGGTTGTAACAAGGAGTTGGTCAGATTTCCAAATCATCTAGCAGTAAGTTATATGAATTTTGCAGTGAATAGTTGTAATTCAGACACATCTTGATGTGCCGGTAGGTAATACTTTTTATTTAAAACCATGTAATACGTTCATACGCTTTAAACACTGCCTCAACTATACTTTGTAACAGGAAAGTAAAAATAAACAGAATAAGCAGACCCAAATGTAATTCGCGTTATTATTATTCGTTGTATTTAGGGATAAGAAAACAAGGCTTACTTTATTTTATTTTAGGCTTTGTTTATGCTCGTTCTCGTTTCTTTGTTGCACCAAAATCTAGATAAACTTTGCTGCTTGGTTTTCCTTTAGTTTTATTTTAAGGGAAATACATAAATTTTAAAACAACTTGTTTTTATTTGCTGTTGTTGTTAACAATTACACGACAATATTTTTGTTGCTGGTGTACAAGTTTCCTCCTTGCACGACAACATCAAGTGACCAAGTTTGCAAAGGAGAACACGGCTGAGTGTTGGTGTGGTACTCGTCTCGTATTCTTTGTGTGTTTTATATCTGATCACAACATTAAATCAATTTTAACTTGGCCTACATTTCATCGACTCGAAATGCAAGCAGGGGGAGACCACTTATAAACGAATCAGTGGAAGTCAGTGCTAACTTTTTGTAGCACACAAAATGTATTCAAGGCATGGGAACACTCGTGGCGAGCAAAGGGGGCGGTACGGTTAATGTTTATTTTAATTGCATTTGTATATTAAGGGAATCGTACTTCCATCTGTCTATTAGGATGTGTCAAGTATCGATCTAAAATACTAGATCTCTTAATTGTAAACCTCCAGCAATTGTGAAAGCAAATGTCCCAAATCAGCTCTATTTAGAATTGCCCTACACCGCCCACCCCCTCTTAAGTGGCTACCCGTTTTACAGTATTTGTTGTTTGCCACCACAAACAGTACAGTCTTCTTTATTTTCAGACATGCATGGCAGTAAAGTTTATAAATAGTTTCCCTCATAGGGAATGTTTGTTTGCCTTGTCTCGTCTGTGTGTGTGTGCTAGCAACGAACAACAGACAGACATCTCTTGCGTTGCAGATAGATGGTGTCGGTTTCAGTTGCAGTTCTAAAGTTTCGTTTCAGTATCCAAGTTTAGCTTGTTGCTAAGCTAGATTTTATGTACTAGTAACCAACTTTAGCTGTAAGCGAGTTTTCGTTCTTTTCTGTAACTCTCATGATGTGTAGTGGCCTGTTGCTTTGCCTCTAATAAGAGAACGTACGTAAGATGGAGAGAACCTGGTTTGTTGAGAATGTACTATTGAGTGTGTTGCCTATCTATTATACTTTTCGCAAGATATTCTGGTTTTTGTCGTCGTGATCTACCTTCGTTCTTATTCTCATCGCCATCAATGCCTGCGTCTTTTTAGTATGGAAACTGCTTACAGCAAACCAATGCGTCACGCTGCATCTACTGCATTTCAAGGACTTTTACATAGTTTTTTTTTGCGATATGTCGGTCGTTGGCGGGACCCGTTTTTCTTTTCGCTTCTTGTACATATTGGTGGCTGTGTTGGACTGGACTGGACTGGAAAGCAGTAGGATTTACTTCGATGTGTGATGATATTCACTGGTAAAATGTGCAGTAAAGGGAGATACATGTAAGTGGTAATTATGCGAAGAGAGGTAGAGCAAGTGCCGGCAAATGGGACTGGACAGAATTTGGTCTTACATTTTTGATCTTTAGGTAACACATTTGATAATGGATTCAAGATGGTTAGTTTCCTTAGCGGCAAGAATATGAAGTGTTTTCAGTGCAAACTTATTAAAAGTCCAACTTGGCCTTGCGAAAGACATATGCGTCGTATTAGTATTCTGGTTATCCGAAAAACCTAATGTGGACCAAAAATGTAAGACCAAATTCTGTCCAGTCCCATTTGTCGGCACTTATTCTACCTCTCTTCGTAAAAAAAAATCATAACTAATGGCAGTTTTGTTGTGATAGACTCTAAAGAAAGCTTCAAAATTTGAAATTTCTTAAGACTGAGCGGTAAAATTTTCACGGGCAACTTAATTCTATAGCGTTGTCGGTCAAGGCTAGATAAAAAATTAAATAACTGAATATGGATCAATAGTACAGGGAGACAGAACAACCGTAGCATGATGGTAATAGCATCCGACTATCATGTGGGTTAACTAGGTTCGAGTTCTTTCAGTGTAATCTTCATCGTTTTTAATAAGCGGCTTCTCGATATCGTTGACATCTTATTCTGAGTGGCAGTCTGAAAGTCTAGTAAATGATTCTCAAAACAGAGAAAGTAGCGTTCGGAATCGTCGTTAAACTGTTAATCCCGATGTGTGATCATAAAACATAGGAGCTTACTGACTCAAATTCGGGAAGCTCTTCTATTATTTTTTGGAGAAAAATGCTCTTACAAAGCTGCCCTTGGAAAGCTGCTACAATGGATCAAATGATCATGTGGTCAGGGGGTGAACCCTCAGAAAATGGAATTGCTTCTCTTTACCCGTAGATATAAGCTTAAGGACATCAGGCCACCAAAACTGAATGGTGTGGAACTGTAGCTGTCAGCGAAAGCCAAATACCAAGGTGTTGTTCTCGAACATAATCTAAACTTGTCGAGAAGTATTTATGAGTGGTTAAAAAGGGGAGTTAATGCCCTTTATGCGTGTCGCAACTCTATAGGTTAAAGGTGGGGACTTAGCCCGAAGGTGATAATGTGATCGCAAACTGTGGTAGTCCGGTCAATTATTACATATGGATGTCTGTTGGAGGTGGGAGGGCCTAAATAAGAGTAATTTACTGAAAATGTTCGGTAAGGTCCAAAGGATGGCAGCAATGGGGGGATTACTGGGACTAAAAGGAGCACACCGTAAGCGACTCTGAATGTGTTCCTGTGCCTTCCACCCTGGACTTGTACCTCAAGGCTATTGCGGTCATGCGAATATTCTTTGGCTTCTCGATTATGAAAACTCGTCCTCTACCGCCTCTTACTGATGAAATGTGTGGATTTCCGAGACGTTGAATTTCCGGAAAGATCGGAAGGGAAGGGCGGCTGGACTGCTTATGCCGACTTCATTTCTGTCGGTTTTGGAAAATGGCACAGGAGCTGCCATTAACAGCGAGGACCTACAGCTTATCTCTCCTTTAGGGTACATAACGAATGCAGTGTTTTTCTGGCTATTTAACTAGCGAAAGGATAATAATCTGAGTGAATTTCCAGGCTTTAATAAAATCGATCAATTCTACATTGTGTAAATCAAAGTTCGTGAGGTACTGCAAGGGAAAGATGGATGGACAAAAGCCTCTGGATGTCAGTCTCTGTTGGGTCCCAGGACATTCTGCGATCCCTGGTAATGACCAGAGGAGGCTGTACTATGTCTGGTCATGACTCGCTGGAAGATGTTCATCAGCCCTTTGTTACCTTTGTGGCTTAGTGGAGGATTGGATGTGGCCAGCAGACGTTGGATCTCCAAAACTGACTGTACAACTGCTAGATCGCTGTGGCCCGAATATACCAGATCCCGATTGGGGTACATTAGCCTGTTCAGGAGTGATTTGAGACTGGCTTGTGCAATATCAGGCACTTGACAGGCAAGTGGGTTAAATTCATAGCGCACTACTGCCGTGTGTGTGAGGACGAGGAGGAGTCCGATACGATGGAACATCTTTATTTTAGCTGATCTGCTCTAGCCCGTAGGGGTCTTAGATACATAAGGAAAGGTAACATAGAGAATTTAGACTCTCCTCAGTCGGAGTATGGACTTCAATAGGCTTCGTGCAGTGCCTTCCATGGCTAACTGCGCCAAAATTATTGGAGGTTTTCCACGGTTTCCTTCAATTTGCCAAACCCAGATTAAATTGAGTCGCACTTACACTTTCTGTTAGTGTTGAATTGGAATCTGAACACTCAGACCAGGACTAGAAAAGCAGCAACGGATCTATACTTCTGCAAAAGGGCAATCGGCCTGAACTGGGGAATTAGTCCTCAAAATGTAAACAGGTTATATGAATCTGTTATTACTTATTTTCTTAGTCGGCACTTTTTTGCAATCCTATTGGAATATGTACCGCCCGTAGGAAAACATTAAAAGCGCTTCGATCTTTTGCGCTGTTTTTAAACCAATCATATTCTACGGATCGACAGGTTGGTCGAACGCCCGGCGCTGGAGAAGGCAAACCATAGACTGCAATTCAAACGCATTATGAGACTGGGGACAATCGTGTTAACAGGTGCACTAAGAACTACTCCACTGTTTAAGATCCTGAACTGGTTATCCCCTGGCGAAGAAAATAGCAGCAAACACCGCAATGCGTTTAGACACCAGGAAAGCATGGATGCACAGAAACTATGGTCATGTCAAAATTCGGGACTTAATTAATGTGTAGTGTCTTACCGGCCGTGACATAGTGGTTAGAAAACGCGACTACAATGCGGGAGATCCATGGTTCGATTCCCAGCTCCAGTCATCTACGTTTTTCTTTCCTTGCCGGCCACTTCGATGTTGTCGCCAGCAACTTCGCCGTATAAGTGTCGAGATAAGCGGCATGTCTAGAAAAAGCTTCTCAAACATATGACGTTCGCATTCGTCAATAAACAAGTAGGTGCCGTTTGTTGTGAGTCTAAAATAAAAAGCGTGTTAATTCTCAACAACGCGAGAAGCATCCCATACCACATTCATTGGATGTAACGGATTACACCATACTAGAACCTGTTTTCGATCCGGGTTTTTTAGAGGAACATCCCGGATAGGTCCTTCTATGTTGATAATGATAATGCCCTACATCTTGGAAAGGATGTTTCACCTACAGTTCGAAATTAAGGGAAAGAGTAGGAATCTTTTCGAAAGAGTTGAATGTGCAACTATTGATTAGACTACTGGATCACTGTAGATTAGTTTAAGCCGAAATAGCGGCCATTAGAATAGCCGTAGAGAAAAATCAGCATCGAGGCTAGGGTGATCAATTATTCGGGTTTTTGCGAAAACCGGTTTTCGAATTATTCGAAAAATGGCATTTAAAAAAAACCGGTTGCTTTTTTGAAATTCACAAAAAACCGGATAATCCGGTTTTCAAAATTATGCCAAATAACAAATTAAAACACAATTTTTGACAAAAAGTTGTATTAAAAAATAACAGAAAACAAATCAATTAGACCTATAAAAAGTAAACTTTTAGTTTAATTATAATTACAATGCAAAACATTAGTGAGATCAGTTTGTTATTTTAACAAAGACAAACGAAACAAAACAATTCATTTGAAAACAATTGATTATATATAAATATATTTAATTTAATCTTTAGTTTTACCTAAAGTAACATTTAAGAAATAAGATACAATTTAAGTGCTTGGGTGTATACCTATTTTTTTCTTTGGTTTTTATAAAACTTGACATTGAAAATGCCCTTTCACTCAGTGTACTATTTGGACTTATAGTGTACAAGCCGTTTAATATTGAATATTTTAGAAATGCGTCACTAATTGGGAGTTTACTCGTACTTAAATATAAAATGAGAGTATTCAGGGTTTGTACACGTCGTTCTGATATACGTCTTTTGAAAATTGCATATAAATTTATTGATAATTGGTTTTGAATTGTTAAAAAGTGTTAAAGTAAAAATTTAAAAATACCTTCAGCATCAGCTAAAGTCGAAGAGTTTGCAGAAAGTTTTTGTATAGACATTTCCGAAGGTTTAAGGGTGTCACTAAGCACTGACAAAATTGCGATATCATTTTCACTAAATGGTGTCAGTCCTAACTCCAATAAAGTATGATTCACACATTTGTGCAATTTTAAAAATTGAGAAACCATATTGGTTATTTAATTCCAGTGGTGCTTAACATCATGGATAAGTTGAAGCTCCTTATTAAATTGGTCTTTTACAAACATTTGTAATTTCTTTCGCTTTTCAGCCGACTAATTAAACATTGAAGATTTATAAAACTAACAACTGGAACACTAAAACTAACACTGGAAAAAAACAAGTACGAAAACACATTTAACACAATTATGAATAAATTTAAATAAAGAATATCGAACGAAAAAAACCGAGATTCGACAAAAAATAACCGGATTATTCGATATTCGAAAAATAGGGATTTAAAAAAAACCGACGGTTTTTATGAGTGAAAAAAACCGAGTAGCCGGTTTTTGAAAACCGAACTGATCACCCTAATCGAGGCACATTGGGCTGCATTATTCATATATATATTTATACAATAAAGCGGCTATCAGATCCCTGGAGAACGTGTATACCACTTCGAGAAATGTTCGAGATTGACGGGCATCTCTGGAGTATATAGACAAATATTCGACGGTTACCCTCACATGAGTTCCAGGATATAACGATTTTGAAGATGATGAGGAAGAAGAGGAAACCACGGAGCATCTTCTATGACACTGACCTGAGATATGAAAAGTATGGTCATCGGATACTTGTGGACAATACATGTCTTATCAGTAGGCGATTTGACATCCAAGCTTTCATCAGTGCAACGAAATGTCTTGAGAGCGACTTTGACTGAACAGAATGGAAATAATTGTTGCGATAATTTGGAAATGGTATCACAACCGGACCTACACTAGGAACCAAGTGAGCTATGCTAAACGCGGCTGCAGAAATTAACCGACCATTACCTTTTCACGGTTTTTTCTCCTTTCTATACCCTTTTTCCGTCTTTGGATCAAAAGATCTCGGTGTGTATTATGATCCGGTTTTTACCAGGTTACACGTGTCCACAATCTAAACCTAACCTAAACTCGATTCGTAAGGAATTTATATGTTTGTATCAAAGACCCGTTACACTATTTTCTCTGTCATTCCACGCCTATTCCAGCTGTTCTCAACCTCACTGCACTGCTCTCGTACAATAATAATAGGCCGTTTTCCTATATTCTCGTCATATGGTAGACAGCATTATGTTTCCAGTGTTGTGTTGTTGAATATCTGATATTGTTGAGGGAAATTGTTGGTACAGCAAGAGGTGTTGGTGGCTGTTGCTGCTGCCGCTGATGGTGCTACTAAATACATTTTAGTAGTTCAGTAGTGCGGCGTCCTCGTCGCCAGTTATAAATCTGAGGAGAACACAAGCGTCTGCTGTACACAGCTTGTTGTTAGTTTGGTTTGGTTTTGTTTGGTTTAGTATTGTTGAATTACATCAGCTCAAGATGCATCCATGTATTTCAGTTTCGCTTTCGCTCTCCACAACCGACGTTGTAGTTTTTGTTGTGTATGCGTTTGTGTGTGTAAACTTGACGGCCATTAACATGTTTTTTTTCGTACCCACAGAAAAGAAGCACAGAATAGCGCATACTGCTTTAAGCCAACATGTGTTAGCTTTTTATCATCATGGCAAAGTTTCCTTCGTTCGTTTTTGTTTGTGTGTTGTGTGTAGAAATCATATACCCCTTGGTTGGCTGGTTACATGTGCCCACAGCTTATGCAGAACATGACCGCATGGCCAGATCCAGACCGCATCACTGCATCCCCGACCGCATCGCAACGTCAGAATACAAAAATGTGTGTCGGGGAACATTTATGCGTTATTTGCTCCATGTGCTGCAATTTTTGTTTTTTTTACGTTTTTATGTTATTTTTTTCTTCTTGTAATAGTTAATATAATAAGCACGAGAAGTAGTGGAACCAGACTCATCACTAGAGTTACATGCTTTCTGTCTCTGGGAAGAGTACAACATGTGAGTAGAGTCTGACAGCTTTATTTAAAACTGTCAACACTTGAACCTTTTTATGCCCATGAGGTTCATATGCAGTGGCATTGTGCATGCAAGTATATTTTCTTATAATCAGCAATTACTAGAAGCATTTTGATTTTTATGTTTTTGTCATTGTTTTATAGTGCGAATAAAAATTATGGAATCATCAATGTTTTAAAAATTGCTCCGATCATTTTACCTGTATAGAATTAGGTTAGTAATTGCACGGTTCAAGATTTTTTTTAAGGAAGTTTTTAATAAATGAATTTAAATAACGGGACCGTCCGTGGCATAGTGGTAAGAACACGCGACTACCATGCGGGAGATCGCAGGTTCAACTCTAGGCTCCAGGCTCCAAAAAAAAGAACAATTTTCTTTAATTATCGGTTCCCATCGAATGTTGTTGACAACAACTTCGCAGTATAAGTGTCGAGTCAATCGGCGTGTCTAGTAAGAGCTTTTCAACCAGTGACGTTCGCATTCGTCGATAAACAAGTAGGTGCCGTTAGTTGTAAATCTCAAAAATAGAAAGGGTGTTAATTCACAACAACGCTAAAAGTTATCCCATACCTCATTCATTGGGTGCAAAGGGAAATGAAGTAAGTATTTAAATATTTGACATTAAATTAATATTGCACTTAGCTTTAAAGAGCATATTGATAGTAGAGCGAGTTATTACGAAGGTATTTTCATACCTAACAGGCATTGGTGTGACTATTTTATCACTCCAAACTAAATTTGTCAAAAATTTTATATTGATTGTCGGGTAGATTTTGAGTGTCCCTACATTCTTGGGTATTTAAATACCCAGTGGGCTTTAGTGGTAAGCGGAACTTCCAATATAATATAGAAGATCAGATGAAACGATTACTGAAACCGAAACGAATAGTAATCATTCGTTTAACCTCATTATGAACTTCAACTTACAACAACGGACACGATTTTGAGTTTGGAATGTGAGAACGCTACTGGAACCGGCCCAATTGGCTCATCTTTATAGAGAGATAATATATTATAACCAACTTTTTATGGAACTAAACGAAACCCCATTGCCTATTCTGGAAAACCGTCTACTCATAAACGATCCAGTGGAGATGTTTTTCTTCCCTCCAAAGACGCCCGGAATATTCATATCAACTGGAAACGGTAAAACGATAGAATTATAAAGGTCAGATTTTCCATAAATGCAAAAAAATATGACTTGCGCGCAATTCTATGCACCGACCAAAACATAAACGGAGGAAGATTTCTTTAGCGATCTCTCAAAGGTGACACCCCGAATGTCACAGATAGTAGCTCAACATCCTACAAGCATCTTCAGGCCACAATACAAGGCAGACTAATCAGCAGTGAAGACCACCAGAAAACTCGAGCGAAAAGAATGGATCTCAGATAAAAACATGGGACTTGATTTTAAAGAGGACGAAATGTAAGTCCGGCCTAAACAAGTCGAAAAGTCAAATCGAGAGAGGAGTGCACCACAGGAACACACCCGTATAGACAAGGACATTATGCATAGTGTCAGGCATATGCACCTGGAAAGTCTGAAGTCTATACAGAGATTGTGCCTCTATCCAATTGGCAGATGTCCTCGCCAAATACACGGTTGACATCACCACCATACAGGAAATGAAATGGACGGATGGAGGGATGATCACGACGAAAGCACTGTGACATTTTATAGCTGCCATGCAGAATAACAAAAATTTGGATGTGAATTCGTAGTCGGAAAGAGACTTCGACATGTAGTCTCACAGTTTAACCCTGTAAGTGAGCCACAATTCTCATCCGGGCAATATATTTTCACAATACGCTGATTTGTGTACACACCCCAGCGGAAGGCAAAGACGAGGACATTAAAGGTGCAATCTATGAACGCCTGGGCTAAATATATTACCGCTGTCCTGCACGTGACATTTAAATTGTTCTTGTAGATGTTAAGGCTAAAATAGAAAGGGCGTCGGTAAAAAAACATGATTGTGAGTGAATCCAGATTCCCGCATAAAGATATTCACAAGGCAACGTGAATATCTCCCGATCAAAATCCAAGAAACTAGATTGATTGGTGCTTGATGGATGGTATGTCTCCAGCGTTATGGACAAATGTTGTGATGTGCGGTGCACATATTGACACCTATACTAGTTGTAGCTAGTGATGGGACAAAGGTATATACCCAAATGGTAAATTGAGTATTTAAATGTAAATACCCAGGTATTTACCCAAGCACCTGGGTATTTACCCAAAATGTGGGTATAAATCAGAATAAAGGTAAATTAAAATAAATTTAAAAATTAAATTTCTTATTATTTTATTATTTATTATCGGCTCGCAAGCCAAGAGCCCAAATAAAGAGTTGGCTCGGGAGCTTAGAGCCAAGAGCCCAAAAAGAGCTGGCTCGCAAACCAGGAGCCAAGAGACCAAATAAGAGCCAGCTCGAGAGCCCATTTGAAATTTTGTGGATCTTGGCTCGGGAGCAAAGTTCCAAAGTTATGAACCAAAAGTACTTTTTTATGCCAAAAAGTTCTTTCATTGGCCCAAAAAAAACTTCTGTTGCACAAAGTACTTTTCTTTCTACCAGAGTACTTTTTTGTAACAAAAGTATTTTTAATGTACTTTTCAAATGGGCTCTCGAGCTGGCTCTTTTTCGGGCTCTTGGTTTCTGGCTCGCGAGCCTGCTCTTTATTTGGGTTCCTGCCACGCGACCAGAGAGCTCGTGTTGGTTGGCGAGCCAAAAGCTCGTTTGAAATTTGTGGCTCCTAGCTCGCAAACGAAGAGCCAATTTGAAGGAAAAGAGCGGCTTGCGAGCGAGCTAATATGAACCCAATGGAAGTTAGACATCACAAATCAGCATGCCACCGTGATAGCCAATGCCAACTCCAACCAACTTTCTTAATAACTTCCAATAAACCCCCCTAGTTCTGATGTGCCAGCATATTGCGAATAATATGACCACAGCCGCAACGACCGAACTGGGTTATGAAAAACCACGTCCAGGAAATGGATGTTGCATACAAGGCAAAACCGCAGCCCATGGCAACGCATGCTTTGACGGAGTGTTTAATGAAAAGAGGAGCATATTCCGGCTGAAAAAGCGTCTGTGAAAGAAGAGAGAGAGCCAAGATATCGAAAATTACAGTACAGAGATAGAAATTTGGTCCCGTACACCAAAAGTGTGCTGCAAACATGGATGGAACACTTTCGTTCTCTGCTCATTCTCGAAGATAGCATAAGTGGCAAAATCACATAGAGTAGATAGTCCACTACCGTGCCAAAACGAGATCACCACGGCAATGGCACGGGAGCCGATGGACTGCCGGCAGATCTTATGAATGTCGGCGGCGATAAGCTGGCAATATGCATGCATTAGCTCAAACACTATTTTGCTTAGGGAATCTATGCCCGATGATTTTCATCTGAGTGTTCTATGTCCTTTGCTTATGAAAAGCGGTACAAGTGTGTGTACCAACTATCATCGATTACAAACCTGCATTCGATAGTCCGATACGACAGAAATTGTTAGATGCTGTGGCTGAGTTTGGTATTCCCAAACTAATACTACTTTGCGGGTTGACACCGACTGACACGAAGTTTTCAGTGAAAATACTCCATGATAATAGATATTGTTGGCCGTGGATTGCAGGATGTTACTGCGGCATTTTCGAGCATTGAAAAGCAGTCGTTGGATGAGGGTCTGGTGATAAACGAAGACAACACCAAGTTATTTGTTTCTACTCGTCTGGGACGCTGCGTGAACGTTGAGAACTACATATAACTTTGAAGTGGTAGTTGATTTTGTCTACCTTGGTTCCGCCATAAACAAAAATAATAATGTCAGCCGGGAAATCGAGAGACGAGTATTGATTGTAAAACGCTGATACTCTGCGCTAAGCAAGCGATGACAAAGTCATCTCTCGAAGAACAAATATCCAACTCCACTAGACTCTGACCCTAATTGTCTTGCTCTACTTCGCAAAATCCTGGGTAATGACGCAGGCGGAGCAATCTATTCTGGGAGTTTTTGAGAGAAAATTACTACGCAAAAGTTTTGGACTCTTCCGACGTCGAATGAATCATTTTGTACGCATGGACGAAAATGCTCCAGCCCGAAAAGTCTTCGACAATAAACTCGAAGAGGGCGACCAAAACTCCGTTGGAAAGACCAGGTTACTGAGAACCTTACAGAACTCGGTGTGACTAACTGGAAAAGAAGCGCATAATATCGAGCCGCTTATAATATTTTTCTACGTGCGGTATATAATCCACTGGGATTGCATAGAAATACCAGCTAAGTAAGTAAGTCACATTTTATTCGCCGTAGGTGGTTTCAACCGAGACGTTTTCTCAATCCATATAAATCAATATCAAGGAAACGGCCAATTTGCTAAATTAATTACAACTACTTTCCATACCAATTCATATTACAACTTGGAGAATATTTGCAAAACTTCCCGACAGTTGCTTTAAAATACTAATGGGAAACTTGTGACTCGTTTGTTATTTACTTCTGGTTTAGTTTTTGTATTTTAACGAATGGTACTTATAATACCAAACAAAAAAGAGAAAAACAGAATCTTTTATATTTTAACACCTTCATCCAATTTCTTTATTGTTCTATGTATGAGGCCGATGTTGTTGCGTCGTTGTCGTCATCGTTAATTTATGGACATTAAAGATTTCCTTTGACAAAATGCAAAAAAAAACCAAGGATCATAAAAAAGTGACGACAAAACATTCCACAATATGACAAAAGTTTTTAAAAGATATCAAAAAGAAGAAAAGACAATATTAGAGGTTGGGGTACAAAACAAAAAAAAATACAAAATAAATGGTAAATGGGTGAACTTTCAGTTCACATTTTTTTTGTCCACTTCCACTCGATCATCAAACGAACTTAGATAAAATTTTCCCACCAGCCAAGGAAACGGCGGCAGTGAGGCAAATAAATAAACTCTAGTGACCAAACCCAACACCCATTGAAAGATGATAGTGAGACAGACAGACAAACGGACAGACACAAGGGTGGTAGGAGAGAGAGGATACAATAGGAAGATAGGTGTATGAAAATAATAATGTACCCCTTGGATTGAAAGGTCTCCTCTAGATAAAGCAACAATTTATTGTACAAAATCTATCGAAATACTAAGGTTCAGCAGTAAGACAACTGTTGCACAATAACAACACCAAAATGCACAGTGGGGAATATATTTTTGTATGTTAGTTTCACAGCATTGACCACTACAGTTTTGTTATTCAGTTCGTCATGATTTTGAGAAAAAACTTTCCTTATGATTTGAAGTAGTTAATAAAATTAGTTCTTTTGAAACCTTAAATTCATACTTTTCTAGTTAAACACCGACAATATTTGTCATCTTAGACAATTTTAATTATGTCTTAATACAATTTATACCTTATATCGTAGCAGAATCTCGCAAGATTCACATTTTAGCTAAAAGGTTTATGCAACCAGAAATAATTCCAAAACCATTGCCTAACTGTGTGACAGGCAAATATCAGAGATACCCACAGTGCCTTAGCATAAGTTCTTCTCTCGTTTCCTCTCTTTAATGATAACACCAACAAATAATTATTCATAAAAAATCGTGTGGTTATGATTTTATTTCTGTCATAGTTGTTGTTATTGCTTTTTACATAGCATAGAATCATCATCATCATAATTTTTTGTCCATATCAACAAATAATGTTTTCTTGGACTTGCTGGTTATTGTCCACACACAGAGAGATGCAATGAGGCATCATTTGGGAGGGGGGTTCCTTCCTCCCCACATAGTTGTGTTGGTATTTATCGTACACTGGTTGTGTCTTGTGTGTACATAAGGGCTTAGTCACATTTGGAGAACAAAAGCCAAGAGACAACACTGATGACTGTTGCTGCTGCTGCATTCCCAAGATCTTGGGTAGTGGTGGTCCAGGTACAACTTACTCATATATCACAGGAAAGAAAAAAAAAGGAAAAGAAAAGAAGTTTGTGGTAGTGAACTCTCAGTGAATTCGAATGTTGTGTACATTTCGTATTACTGCCATCTAAATCTATTGAGCTTTTCTTCTTGCATTGTTCGAAATTTTCTTGATGAATACCTTAACCTTTGCTAGTGGTGTTGTTGTTGCTGATGATTCGCTAGGTAGTCTTTTTTGAATCTGTACCAGCAAACAAGCTCTCAGTGTCAATGTACGCCCATGGATGGTAAGGTTTTTTTTTTGTTGTGTGCACTATTGGTATGGTTCTCTCCTTTGCTTATAACTCTACAGTGATTTGGTAGTTTAGAATTTCTGCTTAAGCAATACCAATTGATAATTTGAATTGCATGATCGTTGCGGATGACTTGAGCAACACATAGCATTGCATTATAGCCTGTCTTCGATGAGCCACAAAAATTAAGCGATACTTTCCCTTTTTAATATGTGGTTTTATCAAGATTGGCTCTAAAGTTACGCAAATATCGTATTATATTATGGAAACTAATAGAGTTATTCTCGAACGAGAAAAATTCACATTGCTTATCTTGTTGCCAAGAAAGTGTTTTTTTTTTCATCCTAGTTCACAATGTTTCTTGTGCATTTCTATTTATAACGAATGACAATTGTAATAAATGCGTTAAAATAGTAGTAAAATGTTAAACTTCTCTACAACTAGTGGAAATTATATGGTAAGTCCGGCTTTATTGTCAAAAACATAATTTTTCTAGTTCGAAATTGCTTAAGTCTCTTACAGCTGATGTGGGCAACTCTATTTGCAAATTTCGGCTCGAAGGACCAAATGTGCAATTATAAAAAAAATCAAATCATATTAATACTCAATTATATCCTCTTTGATTTATTATTTCTATTGCTGTTCAGCAACTTTACAAAAATTTTTATAAGGCGATAATTGCTAAAAAGTGTTGTACTGGAAATAGAAAGTTACACACAGACCACTGCCGCAACGATCGTACTGGGTTATGAAAAACCATGTCTGAGAAAATAGACGATGCATACAAGGCAAAACTGCAGGCAATGGCAAATTACAGGGGTGGAGGTAAAACCCGAAAGTTCTACGAAATGTTTAAAAGCTGATTTTGGAACAGGACACGCTGAGTGTGCTGATAACATGGGAAAAATACTTCCATACTCTGCTCATTTCAGAAGGCAATATGTGAAGATATCACGCCAATAATCGACGACGGAATATATTGTACACCACCGAGTCAATAAAACAATAAAACTGCGGGTGTCGATGAACTGCTGTCAGGGTTTTTTAAAGCCGGCGGTGATTGTTGGCAAAGTGCTTTTATCACGATGTGGCTAAAAAACTGCTTGCCCGATGATTGGAATCTTAGTGTTAAAATACTAAATACAACATCCCCAATGAAATTGGTTGTCCGGACAACTTCACGGACCCTTAGCCCAGTTTGATATTCGATAACAAGGGCGATTTATGTTTCCGACAGAACAGAACTACTTCTGTTTTATCAGGGTCTGCACTGTGTCCTCTGCTGGATCACCAGTCTTCTTGTATATTGATTCAGTCTGTAACGAGGGTTTTTCTTTGGCTGGGGTATACTGAATCTCGTCCAGGGTCTGCATAAGGACCCACCAATCTTACGAAATAAGAACACAAGTGATTTCCCTGACTAGGGCTAGTAAATGGTGTTTATTATGGTTTGATTTTCTTCTTATACACTTGTGTCAGAAATACGACAAATAACTTATAGATAACAAACAACTGCTTTTCGGGCTGAATCCAAATATCTGCGCTGGATACATTTGCGAGTCGCTAACGATGTCGATTTGCAGATAATCGAGAACTATTTAATTAACCCAGTACTGGTACGGTTAATGGAATTCTGGCATAAGTTCCGATTACCTGTTTCGGTTTCGGATTTCAGGTTTGGGTTTCAGGTTCGGATTTCAAGTTCGGGTTTCAGGTTCGGATGCCAAATTCGTAGGACCGACTCGGGTGCTAGATTCGTATAGCAGGCTCGGGATCGTGAACTAAAGTCGGCTACGACCAGCAGGTTTGGATTTCAGGATCGTGTTTCGAATTGCAGAATAAGCTCGGCTTCGGTTTACCAGTTATAAACATACATCTGTTCTTACAATATACTTATGAACTACCTTACGAACAGACAGCCAAAGCTGCTGTGGGGGAACAGACAACCGAAGTCGCTGTGGGGGAACAGACAACCGAAGTCTCTGTGGGGGAACAGACAGCCGAAGCCGCGGTAGAGGAACAGACAACCGAAGTAACTGTTGGAGAACAGACAGCCGAAGCCGCGGTAGGGGAACAGACAGCCGAAGCCCCGGTGGGGAACAGACAACCGAAGTCGCTGTGGGAGAACAGACGAAGCCGTGGTAGGGGAACAGACAGCCGAAGTCGCTGTGGGGGAACAGACAACCGAAGTCGCTGTGGGGGAACAGTCAACCGAAGTCGCTGTGAGTATGATTTATCACTCGATCAGAAGGATCAGGCGATGTTTCAAGAAAAGGTTATTAAAAGAACTTATAGCTTATGGTCTGCACTGGTCGAAGTTCGCCTAGCGATTAACGACTACTGCTAGTCAAACCTGTATACTTATACAATGTAGCGCCTTAAGTGAATGATAATTCTAATGGGCGTACTACGAATTGCTCACACTGAGTGAGTGCTTATACCACGAGTAACGATAGTTGCATATGAGCCTTGTTTATGTCTTGTATCTTCCGCTCTCTTTGCCGAGACGACGAGTGCTATGTCGTCCGAGTACGCTGCCTTCCGACTCCAGCTAGTTGAGTACGCTGTTGACGGCTATGTTTCCCAGTAGCGTTGATAAAACTGCCGCTTATGGGGTACCTCTGGAGTGCGGTTTCTACCGATTTACCATTTGTGTATGCATGGAACCGGCCGTGGCATATTGGTTAGAACATGCGACTACCATGCGGGAGATCCGTGGTTTAATTCCCGGCTTCAGTCATCTAAATTTTTCTTTCATTGTCGGTCCCCTCGTTGTTGTCGACAGCAACTTTGCAGTATAAGTGTGGAGTCAATCGGCAAGTCTAATAGAAGCTTCTCAAGTGACGTTCGCATTCGTCGATAAACAAGTAGTTAATTCTCAACTACGTGAGAAGCTATCCCATACCTCATTCATGGGGTGTAAAGGGAAATTTTTTTTTAATACTGGAGCGATATTGTGGTATGGGCTTCACAATAGCTTCGTAGTTCCAGGGCGTAGTTCTTTATGTTTGAATCCTTAAATTTTCCCCACAGCTTTTCTGCACGTATATAAAGCCATGAGTGCCTTGTTTGATTTGCTTTCTATGTTTTGTCTTCGGTTTCCTCTCTATGATAAGTCCTACGTAGTTCGCCGTTTTGGGGAAATTTTGCTAAGATTGAAATTGTATAATGTGGGATTTCTGTTCCTGACAGAACATTACTCATTTACTTAATTATCCTTTACACCCCATAAATGAAGTATGGGATAACTTCTCGCGTTGTTGTGAATTAACACACTTTCTATTTTTAGATTCACAACTAACGGCACCTACTTGTTTATCGACGAATGCGAACGTCACTGTTTGAGAAGCTCTTACTAGACATGGCGATTGACTCGACACTAATACTGCGAAGTTGCTGTCGACAACATTAGAGGGGAGCCGACAATGAAAGAAAATTTTTCCTTTAAGATGACTGGAGCCAGGACTTGAAACTGTGATCTCCCTCATGTTAGTCGCGTGTTCGTACCACTTTGTCACGGCCGGTCCCTACTTATTACTACTTCTGTTTTATCAGAGTTTGCACTAAGTCCCCACCTGTATCACCCGTCTTCTAATATAATTATATAATCTTGTATCTTTCGCTAGAGGTATGATAGTTGCTTCTCCGGGATACAGAGTTCTATGTCGTCCGAGTACGCTAACACAGTGCGTGCTTCTGTCTCCAGCTGTTTGAGTACGCTGTTGACGGCTAGGTTCCACAGTAGCGGTTAAAAATCTCCCCCCTAGTAAGGGTGTAATTTCCAAGCTTATAGGTGATAGCTCTTTTCAGAAGAATATTGCGTATCAATTTGCTTATATATGAGTTGGTCTATAGGCTGTTGATCACGGTCCTTATGTAAAGGGGTTCGATATAGTTGAAGGCTCCCTCTATGTCCATAAAGGCAAGTTGAGATACTTCTTTCCTCTCTAAAAATTCATATGCATGGAGTGCGGGTTTTGTCAAGTTTCCTTTTGAAAATATGCTTGAATATTATTATAAATAAAGATTTCTGCGCTTATACGAATATATATATATGTATAATTGGCTTATGTGAATTATATAACAGTAACAATAACATCAATATCGCCAAGTGAAAAATAAAATTCACTCTGGACATTGTTGCAAAATGTGCAAACAACGTTGGACATCGTTCTCGGCTAAATCTAACTTAACCCACAGGCAACACCAATTCCACAATTTTTTTTTTTAACGCAATCCACAATTGTGCGATTATTTTGCCAGAGGGGCGAATCAAGCCAAATGTGACGCAAAATGTCGATGACTATTGAGGCCAAAATTTAAATATTCACTTTGTCAGATGTGCTACAGTCAGTGAATATCAATATAGAATTATATTCTTATTTATCTTGTGGACAGTCACTCCAAGCCACTACAATGGATTTCATTCAGTTGTGTTTACTTGAACTCTTTCCCTTTTTGGCAATCTCGCACTCGCTGAGACTTTTTGTCTTCCTTTTTTTTTTGCTACTGCTGCTGCTATTGGTGTATCCTTGTGGCGTCTTTTTAGCCTTTAGACCACCACTGACCAATATCATAAAAAAGAGTGTACGTACATAACAGAATTAAATATACACAAGTCCTTGTGGCGATCCTCATTTTTTGCTGCAGCAACAGCAAAGAAACGTTTATATCATTTTAAAGGATATTTGTATGAGTAGGGCCATCATCTTAAATGTTGTCTACTGCTGTCGCTGCTGCTGCTGCTGCTGTTGAGTGATGGTACTCCGGTGTGTAGTTGTTGTGTACCCTATTTTTTGTATTTTCATATGCACAACAGCACCGGAGTAAATCATTCCCTCCTCTGAAATCCAAAGAAAAAAAAGAGTAAGAGAAGTGTTGGATGTCATTTCTTTATTATTTTTCGTTTTTATTCGGGGGATTTTTTTATGTGTGCCTTGGTAGTACAGAAAAAACTGTGGGAATAAAAACAGGATTCATGTGTTTCGTTTAATTTCGGTTTGACATCATTCCCTTCTGCAGGCTTGATACGGAAGAAGCATTTGCATCATTGGAGAGTCACCGATTAATGCTGCACCGGAATGAATGTACTCATATTCATCGGCGTGGTCGTCGTTGTTTATCATGTAAAATGTAAAACAGGATGTGTGTACTATGCTATCCCTAGATGTGCCGGCGAGAGTTGGCCGGGAATCACTTCGCCATCAAATCGCCAATTCGAATTTGAATGTCATGACGGTCAAACCTGGTGTACACTGCAAGTAGCGTTTTGGCACTGCTGTAGTCCACATATGCATTGCGGTTAGGCCTGTTATGTACTGCAAACTATTTAAGTTAAAAATAGAAGAAATTCAATCGCAAAATTTTTTGTTAAATTTGAAAGTTATAAGAGAAATATATTTCTCTTTCAAAAGGAGATAATTTTGTATGGAAGGTATCAAAAGGGTCGGGCAATTCTGTCCATATACTTTTCCATAGCTTCATGTAGAAAACTTTAAACGCTGGTAAATTCTTATAAGGATTAGTAAATCGAATTATCGTGTCCCCTGCTAGCCTGATAGACAGACGGATATGATCCAATCTTCTTAAAAAGTCCTGAAACAAATTTGGTCTTACGATACTAGAAGCCCAACTCATCGTCTTTAATGCACTTACACTTTTTCTGGTATTATATGCCCTCTTCTCTAAGGGTGAGCATATCAAAAGATTAGAGTCGAAACAATAAAAAATAATTTCAAAAAAAGTAGTAATTACGAAAGTAGATAACGTTGCGCCCACACTCGAATTCTTGACAATGGAACAGAACGGATAGTAATTCGCTTCATCATAGAAAATTCAAAATAAAGCGCCGTCGAATAATATCAATACCTCCCAGATTACTGGGAGCAAATGTTTCCGATCAGTTCGCAGGTCCATTAAGAGGAATTGCTTGGAATAAACACAAAAGTATGAAAACGATCAACGAAGAATATATATTTATGATTCTCCGAGGTGATGGTCTTGCTTAAGTTTGGCGAAATCCGAAAGTTAACTCCACAGTGAAACTTGAGGTTGGGTCATTCATGGTTTGGGGATGTGCAAATGGATTTGGTAAACTTAGATTTATTGACTGTTATCTCCTCAGTATTGAAATATTCGATATGGAAGGAAAATCTATATTTCTGCAGAATATGTATCTTAAGCTTGCTACAAAAACGGTGAAGCAATGTCTTCTCACTTACGCCAAACTCAGACTGGAACATTCAACCCCTTCAACATTTATGGAATATTTAGAACGAGGTCTGAAAAAACCTTGTATTACGAACCCGCATGGTTTTGTTAGACCGCCTACAGGTCCTTTACTAGATATGAGAACAGGAAGAAGAAAAAGTAACAAACGGAACCTCGCTCTTGTTGAAGACCCCCGCAAACTTTATAAAGACCATAATATATGAATATGCACCTGGAACGTCCGGGCTATCCGGATGTAATACAAAAAATACAAGGCTGACATGACAGGAGATGAGTTGGACAGGACAGATATGCCCGAGACGTAACAATTGCTACTAATATTACAGCTGCCATGCAGAAAAGCACCCATTTAGATGTTGGTTTGTAATAAGCCAGAGGCGCCTTTCCTCGCAGTTTAATACTGTTAGTGATCGAATATCCACAATCCTCCTCAAAGTGAAATATTTCTGCATCATGCTAATTGATACACATGCTCCGACGGAAGATAAAGATGATTAGATTACAAATACTTTCTACAAGTGTCTAGAGGAAAATACGACCGCTGCACTTAATTTGAATTGTCCTCGGAGATTTTATTATCAACATAAGAAGGGTCTATCGAGCGGTAAATTCAGCCTTCATATCCACACATCCGACAACAAGTCTGGACGGAACATGGTAGTGAATGGAACAAGATTTCAGCATAAAGAAATCCACAAGACAACTTGGCTAACCCCGATCAAAACACCAAAAATCAAATTGATCATGTGGTAATCGGTGAAAAAGATGCATCGAGTGACCTGGAAGGGCGCGTGGTCCGTGGTGCTAACATTAGCTCGGATTATTACTTGGTTGCAGCCAAGGTACGCACAAGATACAGCAGAACGAAAAACGCACGTAACCAAACACAAAGAAAGCTGGACATCGCGAAGCTGCAAACCCCAGAGATAGCTATTGTCTACTCCAACCAGCTCTCCCAACTTCTACGACACAACGCCTCTACTTCTGACGTTCCCGATACACAGTGGCAGCATATTGCGCATTCCATGGCAACCGCCGCAACAACCGTGCTAGGATATGAAAAACGGCGCTCAGACGAATCCTGGTACGATGAAGAATGTCGCATAGCGTCTGAGGAACAGGATGCTGCTTATAGGGCAACGCCACAACCAATAGTAACCCGTGCTGTTAGGGAACGGCACAAGGAGAAAGTAAAACAGGCGAAACAGCTATTTTGGCGAAAAAAACATCAGATGAAGAAACGGGAGGCCCGAAAATTTATCACAAAATAAGAACAAAAGGCTACGGTAATGGCCTCCCCTCCTGCAAGGACAAGGATGGAAATCTGGTTACAGATACGCAGACTGTGCTGCATATATGGAGAGAACACTTCTAGCAACTGCTTGTTCCAGAAGGCAGCGCACAGAAAGGTATCACGCCAATTGTCAAGAGGTAAGAATAGCAATATCGCGGCTAAAAAATAAGAAAGCAACCGGTGCCGACGGACTCCCGGCAGAGCTCTTCTAATCCGATGGCAAGGAGCTGATAACGAGCATGCACCAGCTTCTACGCACAGTTTGGCTTTATGAGTGTATGCCCGATTATTGGAATCTATGCGTGTTATGTCCTGTGCTGAAAAAAAGGTGATCCAAGTGTGTGTTCCAACTACCACGGGATCAGCCATTTACCCGTCGCATATAAAGTCATGTCGAGTGTGCTATGTGAAAAACTGAAGCCAGTGTTATCCAACCTGATCGGGCCATATCAGTGTAGCTCTTGACCTGGTAAATCAACAGCTGACCAGATATTCACAGTTCGGCATATCCTGGAAAAGACCTAAGGGAAACAGATAGACAGATCCTGCGAAGCTGAAACGCCTTTGCGAAATGATGCTGATTGAGGCGAAGCCTTCATCGCGTACGCTGATGACGTAGACATCATCGGCCAAAAATTGTGGGGTATGACTGCAGCCTCCACAGGTATACAGAAGGAATCAGCTGAAATGGGTCAAGCGGTTATTGAGGACAAAACAAAGTAATTAGTTTCAACGAAGGACAAATCTACTCGTATGGGAAACTGCGGGAGCGTTGACAACTATAATTTCGAGGTGGTAGATAATTTTATATACCTAGGCTCCGCCATCAACAAAACCAATAATGTCAGCTCTGAAATCCGGAGAGGATTCCTGCTTGCGAATAGATCATATTACAGACTAGAAAGCGAATTAATATTTGAGCCCTCCCTCGACGAACAAAAATCCAGCAAACCAGATACTGGTTTTGCCTGTCTTGATGAATCCGGATGAATCCGACATTCAGGCATTATTTGAGAAAAAAAAATACTACGTAAAATATATGGGTTTATCATCGTTAGCAGAGAGCATCGACTTCATATGAATCATGAACTGTGCGACATTGACGTGGTTTTTTACGTGCGACATGTAATCAAAATCTACATTTGTAAGGAATGTGAATTTCTGCCTGCTACGGGACCGGCCGTGGCATGATGGTTAGAACACGAGACTACTATGCGGGAGATCACAGGTTCAACTCCTGGCTCCAGCCATCTTAAAAAAAAAGAAAAAGGAAATTATTTTCTTTCATTGTCGGCTCTCCTCGAATGTTGTCGACAGCAACTTCGCAGTATCAGTGTCGAGTCAATCGGCGAGAAGCTATCCCATACCTCATTCATGGGGTGTAAAGGGAAATTAAGTTTTTTTTATGTAAGTTAGTGGGGTTTACACTATAGAACTAGGGATCAAAATCTACGTTTGTAAGGAATGAAAACATCTGCCTGCTAAGTAAGTAACTGGGGTTTACACCGTAGGACTAAGAAGAGGCAGGATGAGTCCACAGAGATGCTTCAAAGTGAGAGGAATCCAGAAAATTCTACCAGAGAGTTAAGGCGAGAAAACGTGTAACAGGCTTGACCTCCTGTTTGCGATGGCGAGCTAGTGACGCACCCGGTTAACATTCTGTAGATATGGAAAGATCATTTCAAAAATTTACTGGATACGGACTCCACTCCAGAAGACCCCGCTCCAATCCATGGTGATGGTATTAACGGCACAGGGAGAAGAGACGACTCGTATTTTTAGACGGAAAAAGGGGCTGAAGAAGAGGCAAGATGAGTGCACAGAGTTGCTCCGAAGTAGAGGGGAAGTCCGAAAATTATACCAGAGAGTTAAGGCAAAAAAGCGTGGAACAGGGTTGACCTTCTGCAAGGACACCGAAGGTCATCTTTTAACGGTCTCGGATAAAGTTCTGAAGATATGGAGAGATAATTTCAGAAATTTACTGGTTACGGACACCACTCTAGAAGACCCCGCTCTAATCCATGACGATGGTATTAACTGCACACCTTCGAGCCTCCGTGTGGCAATATCCCGCCTTAAAAACAAAGCAGCAGGAGCCAGTGGTCTCTGCTGAATTGTTGAAGGCAGGTGGGGAAGAGCTGATTAGGAGCATGCATCAGTTCAGAGGAGAGGATGCCCAGGAATTGGAGTCTGATTTGTCCCATATACAAGAAAAGAGATCGTAGTGAGTGTAAAAACAACAACAACAGCCTATTACCAATTGCGTATAATGTCCTTTCGATCATATTATGAACGTCTAAAGCCAATTGTAGGAAATCTAACTGGACCTTATCAGTACGGCATTAGACCTGCTAAATCTAAGACGAATCAAATATTCGCTTTACGTTACCTACAACCTATTTGTCGACTACAACGCTGCCTTTGACACTCCGATAAGGAATAGGCTATATGAGGCCCTGCCTGAGTTTGGTATTCCTTCAAAACTAATTCGACGTTGCAGATGTACCTTGGAAAACACCAAATCCTCGGTTAAGATTGGTAAGGATAACTCTGAACAGAAAGTGGTCTCAGGGCAATAGCTTGTCTTGTACACTATTTAATATAGTTATGGAGAAGGGACCGGCCGTGGCATAGTGGTTAGAACACGCGACTACCATGCGGGAGGTCGCAGGTTCAAACCTGGCTCCAGCCATCTTTAAAGAAAAAAAATAAATAAAATTTTCTTTCATTGTCGGCTCCCCTCGAATGTTGTTGACAGCAACTTCGCAGGAAGTATGTCGAGTCAATCGGCGTGTGTAGTAAGAGCTTCTTAAACAGTGACGTTCGCATTTGTCGATAAACAAGTAGGTACCGTTAGTTGTGAATATAAAAATAGAAAGTGTGTTAATTCACAACAACGCGAGAAGCTATCCCATACCTCATTCATGGGGTGCAAAGGGAAATTAAGTTTTTTTTTGTAGAAGGACGGCGCCGACCAAACATCGTTGGAAGGACTAAGTAGTTGTGTGAAGGCTGAAACTAAGTATAAAGATATAAAATGTGTTTATAAATGGAACGTTTTAAAGACTTAGGTATGATCTGTGGTGCCTATAAAGACTGGAAGTTTGGAATATGCGAAAAATGATATCACGTACGGAAATAAATTAATACAAAAAATACCTTAACCTGGCTAAAGTGTAATATTTTAAATACACAAGCGGAACTTAACTAAATCTGCTTCAGACAGTTATAGCACCGTTAAAATGTTACGATAAAACATTCTCTTCCTAAAAGCTGTTCTCCATATCTAGCAAGTTCCAGACCAGATACTAGGAGATAATCTAAAGTGCAATGTTGGCATTTCATTAATTTCTTATGTAACCTCTTGTCAAGCTCTAAACACAGATTGTAATTGAATGAAAATTACCCTATTTATTATTGTGCTTTTTATTAATCAGTTTATTACAGTCTTTAAGATGCATCAGCAGCTATTTATATCCTCATAGATATCACCTGTTCTTCCATCCTCATCTTCGAGAAATTGATGCTTTCAAGAGGAAAACTTAATTGTCTGACAAAAGAAAACCAGTAGAATATAATAAAACCTAAGTATTAATTTTTATCATGACAAGATCTTATCTGATCTACAGGTATAGGGGGTTCATAAGCATTAAACTGACGACGATGACAACGATGATGACAAAGATGATTACGACAAAGCAGCAGCAACCAATTCTATAACTAGAGAATATGACGGACATCATGTACTTGTGCCCCTCGAAACACATCTACGTACATACAACAACAATTGGCCATGATGTACTTTAGTTGGTCGCTCGCTCGCTCGTCTCTCTGGCTCCAGAGAATTTTGTGTGTGCTTTTTTCGTATTTTGAGCGAGATGCAGTTAATTGAAATGTTCCTTTGCTTTTATTTTCATACGAAAAAAATAATGTGGTGTTTAGGATGACGAACTAAAATGTTAAAAGAAAATGTGATATAAAAATATTTTAGGCGAGAGAAGAGCATATAAAATAACTTTGATTGTTGGAGAAGAAGGCAAAGATGCAAAACTGCAAACACAAGCAAATCTGAGAGCAAAGCTTCAAAACTGCAAATTTTTTTTTGCAAACTTTTAATTGAGATTTCTTTTAGGTTGGAGAGTTTAAATTTCTGGGTGGTTGAACTGCAGTCTACGTTGTCGGCACAAAAAGTATGTGGTATAATGATGATGAGAGTGTATATGTGTATTGACCATCGAAGAGAGTGAGAGTTAGGCGCATGTGCATGTATGTGGTGGATCAAACGAAGTACGAAAACAAAACAAAAAATCAAAAATTTATTACTGAGGGGGGTAAAATGATTTGAATGAAACAACCGGCAAGTTTATCTGACTCTCACTGGGGGTATGTCGCTGTATATGTATTGCTGCGTGCTAGTGTTGCCATGAGAAGTATGAAAGCTTTAGATGATAAATGTCTTTGAAATTGATATATGAAGAAAATAAAAAAATTAAACTTTATATTTCAGTATTCAATTCGAGTATTGCTTGTTGTCTTGAGAAAGCGACTGATTATAATTTAAAATTATTTATCTACCCTGATTTTCCATATCACTCACAGATTTTTTTTCTGGAAACTATTTTTGAAAAAATAATATTTCTTCAATAACTTCCCAACGGACAGCTGGATGCAATTTAAATTTGGACAGTTTAACAACCTTACTGTAGTAGACGAACCATCAGAAAACCCGAAACCTCTCTCACATCCTTTCTTGTACTTCCCACACAATAGACCCTATACATATACATTTCTCTTTTGTACATACACTAAGTTTGCACAAAGGAAATATTTATTGCATACAAATAAGCCAATTTCCCGAAATATTTAAAATTTGTCCAATAATTTTTAAAAATAACTTCTCAAGACGCTGGAAATAGTTCACTTTAAGTATTTTGTATTCAAAGGTGAATCTTACGAACTTGTCAGATTTACTCCACCTATTAGAAATTATGATCTCATTTGACGTTTGGGGCGTCCCGAGAAAACGACGAGAGAAGAGCCAACATGGGAATGATTTTCGGCTTCAGGAGGTCATTTTGCATAAGAATCTGCAGAAATAGTGTCAGAACCGATTTTTATTCGGAGTAGTTTTATAAATAATAATAATTGTTCTCTAGAGCTCGCCATTGCCTTTGATGAGGCTATACCAACATCGTTTTCGAAAAAGTAGGGACCGATGGCTATAATCCGCACTAAACAGTAACTTTTTGTTAATGCAATGCATCTGGTGAAACTCAAATGGGTTGGCGTCGTGCGACAATGATTTCAGCTTATCTGGCGCTTGGTTGACGTACGGTCGCTGAATGATCGCTTAACGAACCGGTCGTCAGGAATTTTGCCAACAAACATCTGAGAGTCCACTTTAAAGGTCCATTGCGTCATCTATAATATGGGCGTGATACTTGACAATCTCTGTAAACATTATAAGAACCATGACATAAGGATATACACCTGGAATGTCGAATTTTCTTACAGAGATGGTGCCCCTATCGTAGTGGCGAAATGCATCTATAAATTTAAGGCTGCCATTACCGCCATGCAGGAAATGCGACAGACGGAACAAGAATTAACACAACAAAAGAACGATGACATATCTTACATTCATGCAGAAAGACAGGAATTTGAATATGGATTCATTGTCGGCAGGAGGAAAAAAACTGCGACGTTGTGCGCTGGGCTCGCAACACGTCACCGACGTTTGAACTATTGCAATGAAAAGAAGTAAGAAAATATTAAAATGGACCCCCTCAAAATGTTGACGACCATGATTTGAATATATGCACCTGGAATGTTAGAACACTGTATAGACCAGGTGCCTTCATTCAACGGGCGAAAGTCCTCAAAGAATACAAGGCTGACATAGCCGCCTTACAGGAAATCCGGTGGACGGGACACGGGTGCTCGGGCATGAAGACGTGCGACATGTACTATAGTGCCCATGCGGACAAGCACGAGTTTGGATGTGGATTTGTGGTTGGCAAGAGACTGCGACACCTAGTCTCAAGGTTCAACCCGGTGTGTGAACGTATAGCCATCATAAGAGTCAAAACAAAGTTCTTCCATATAATACTTATATGTGCCCATGCTTCGAAAGAAGAGAAAAGCGATGAGGACAAAGACGAGTACTACGATAGCCTAGAAAATGTATATGACCGTAGCCCGAGTCATAACTCAAAATTTCAAAATTTTACTAGGCGAATTAAATGCTAAAGTAGGCAGGGAGACCTACCATCGGAAAATTCAGTCTGCACACCGAAACGTCTAACAATGGCCTCAGACTGATCGATTTCTCTGCGACAAGAGATATGGTACTTAGCAGCACTAGATATGACCATAAAAATATTCATAAGGCAACATGGTTATCTCCAGATCAATTGACAAGGAATCAGGTAGATCACGGTCTAGTCGATCGAGTGTTCTGGACGTACGAGCGAACATTGACTCCGATCTCTTCATAACCGCAGTTAAGGTACCCACAAGGTTTGGCATGGCGAAACGTTCGCACAACTAAAGCTGGACATAGGTAAACTACGAACCACAGAGGCAGCGGACGTCTACTCTGCGGAATGCTCCAACCCCTGATAATATAACCGCGCAGAACAAGGTTATAGAACAGACTGCGAGAAGCGTACTTTGGTACTCAAAGCCGTCTCAAGAAGATGCCTGGTACGATGATAAATGTCGCAATACCACGAGAAAGACGGCATACAGGGCGAAACTGCAGCCAATGGCAACGCGAGCTGTTCGTGAACGGCACAGGGAGAAGAGACGAGAGACAACTAGTCTTTTTATACGGAAAAAGAAGGAGCTAAAGAAGAGACGATAATGACGGACTCGGATAACGTTCTGAAGATATGGAGAGATCATTTTAGAAATTTACTGGATACAGATACCACTTAAGAAGACCCCGCTCCAACCCATGACGATGTCCAGCTCCGAGCCAGAGTGAGATATGTGTCGCAATATCCCGCCTTAAAAACAACAAAGCGCCTGGAGCCGATGGTCTCCCTGCTGAATTGTTTTAGGCAGACGTGAAGGAGCTAATTAGGAACATGCATCAGTTCATGGGGAAGATCTGGCTAGAGGAGGGATTGGAGTCTCACGGCCATATTCATAAAAAATTTCTAAAGTATGTATGAAGCGTTCTCTAGCTAAAGTATTCTTTAGCTCTAAAAAACCTTTAATAAGAAATAGTATTCATAAACGTTTTTTATCAGCACTTTAACTTTATGTGTTCAGGTGGCAACGCCGACTGTTAATGGTCGTTACTGATGTAAAAAAACAGCTTTATAATCGGATACAAAAGCTTTATAATCGGATACCAAACATGTATTTGCACTTATAATAACTATGAACATTATTGTAGCTTAATTTTTCATTGACTACGATTCTCATGATGATAAGAAAGACGATAAATTAAAAATTATATTAAAAAATGTGATTTTCTTTTCCTCATGTTGAAATTATAATCGGATACCGATTACATTGTTTCCTTGTTTTGATTGTTTATACATCACGAATATTATTTCATTATTTACAAATTATTTTTGAAGAATTTTGGAGAAATATTTTTCAAAATGATATTCATGAATGAAAAGTGTCTATTTAGATACTTTTCTATGTGCGCAATGATTAAGAAGAAAATTTCCTACACAATAATACATGCAACAACTCCTTACAATAGAAAAAATGCCGAAAAACTCAAAATAAAGATCTCAAATTCAAAAATATACAATAAATTGTACAAACGTCAAGTTATAGCATGCTTAAAGTAGAGACAACCCTACTTTAACTTATTGAAGATGTGAATCGTTTATGAATATTGTTTTCTCGAAAATTGCTTAAAAGCGGTTTATAAACCTCTTATAAGTTTTTATGAATAAGGCCGTCAGTATGTTATTTCCCATATACAAGAAAGGAGATCGTAGTGAATGTAAGAACTACCGTGGAATAAGCCTATTACTAATTGCGTACAAGGTCCTTTCGAGCATATTGTGCGAAAGTCTAAATCCAATTGTAGAAAAACTAATTGGACGATATCAGTGCGTTTTTAGACCTGAAAAAAATCTACGACGGATCAAATATTCACCTTACGACAAAATCCTGGAAAAAAAACTAATAAAAGCAGATCGACACCTACCCCCTCTTTGTCGACTACAAAGCTGATTCGACTTTGCAGATGTTCTTTAGAAAACACCAAATCCTCGGTTAAGATTGGTAAGGATCACTCTGAACTATTCAAGACATAAAGAGGTCTCAGGCAGGGCGATAGCTTGTTCTGTACACTATTTAATATAGTTATGAAGATGATGGTGAGAAAGGCTGGTGTCAACATGCCTGGCACCATATTTGTATGCCACTAGCCTATGCCGATGATTTTGACATCATTGGCCGAAAATGTGTCAACGAGGTCAAAATAAAAATAATGATTCGACGAACCAAGAGTCATCTCGATGGGGACACACCATTAACGTTGAAAATTATTGTTTTTAGGTAGTAGATGAGTTGAATCTTCCGTCAACAAGAAAAATAATGTAAGCCAAGAAATTAAGCGGAGAATAGTACTCGTGGATGTTTACGACAACGGACATACAAAACCTGGGAGTATTCGTGAGATAAATACCCCGAAAAATATATGGACCTATATGTGCGGTCGGCGGCTTTCTCTATCTGATGAACCATGAGCTGTATGAGCTTTACCACGACATCGACGTAGCTAAAAGAGTCAGAAGCCAACGACTATAATGGCTGGAAAATGTTGCCAGAATGAATTTAAACGTTCGTACCCAGCCAACCAAATTCGGAGGGCTCCAAAAAGGAGTGTGTAGGGACTCCGTCAGCGCTCCTTAGAGGAGTGTTTACGAAGTACACCTATAAAGGGCGTCCGAAAGAGCACCGCATAGGATTGATTTAGGAGCGTTGAAACTTATTGTTAGTTTATTATCTTTGCACTCCTAAAAATAAGCGTGAAGGGACTCCCACAGTGCTCCATATAGGAGTGTTTATGGACTCCCACAGTGCTCCATTTAGGAGTGTTTATGGAGTGCGCCGAAAAGTCCTCCACTTGGGATTGTGTTAGGAGCGGAGTTATAAAGCATACATATACTTAATTTTGTATAAAAAATATTTAAAATAAACTCAGAATAATAGTTTTTGAAAGCGTGTTGTTTAGAAAGGGTCCTATATAAACAAAATCTATTTATGTGATATATGGTACAAATGCATTGAACAAAAAGCTACAAAGAAGTTTAATCAAGAAAGTACAAAGTGGGTTTAAACTTGTATGCCTTATAAAATTATTAGAAAAGATAGTGATTTTAATTAATAAACAGGAGTATTTGGGATGATTTCAAAAAATAAAAGCAAAAAAAGAAGTTCGCACCGAGCCCCTTCAGGGTATCTATATGAGCGTGTAGGGACTCCAAAAATACTCATTTGTAGGAGTCCGCACGGATCCCCTACTTGTTATCTAAATGAGCATGTAGGGACTCCAAAAACACACATTAAGAGAGTCCCTAGGGAGCGTTTTTTTTCATATGTTTTGGGCGTGCTCTTTTCTCTGGCGAATACGCTCCTTTGGGACTTCTTTCGGAGCCTCCCTAGGAGCGTAAGCACACCGTGGGCGGAGTCCTATCTGTACCTAAGTATGAAACTTAAATATCAAACTCTATGTAAAGATTGGGTCGACCGTGGCATAATGTTTAGAACACGAGGCGATCATACGGCAGACCAGACGATTCCTGTCTCAGTTTATTCATCGGCAGTAGTATCGAGTCAGTCAGCATGTCTAATAAAAGCTTCTCAAACAGCTTACGTTTGGAAATTTGTCTACGCCACATCTACAATTTTTTAGCAAGCTCAATTGGACTATATGGGAATAGTTTCAATGTGGTTTTGATTTTGTTGGTTCTTTTGCTTTGGGGGATATTTTATTATGCAATAAAACCATAATCTTTTGAATGTTCTTTCATTTCTAATTTGTGATTTTTTCATTACCTTTGGGCTTTATTTCATTCGAGTTTTAGGGTTTATTTCATTAGGGGTTATTCATAGTAACTAAGTGGTACATTGGCATTTATGCAGCATCGTAATATTTATGTTCTTCAGCACTAAAAATAAGCTACATACATAAATGCAAACAGCCCTTCATGATAACTGGCAACACTGGTACGTACGTGCGTGGTGTGAGAGCACAAATCAGTGAGTCTGTTGTGTGATTGCACAAGTAGTAGTGGTCAACGTCCACATACGAGTCGCGTTGTCGTCAACCGTCGTAGATGCAACTACACGCACACACACTCGCACACTCTCTCAACCAAACTTTGGACTGCATTGGTATTTGTGCAGTGTTGCGAAAAAATATCTGTGTGCTGACTTGGCTCCTGTATGCGATTATTTGGGCATTTAGAGTAGAGTCAGACACAATATTATTGCCTGCCACACGTTAGTATCGCGGACGACAATGTGAAAAAATTAACGCCGTTTATTCTTCCATACAACACTATACACCAGACAGTTTTACTTTTCTGCTGTTAATCATATACACAAAACGAAAAAAAAACCACACACATAATTTGGATAAATTTTACCGGATTTTCTAACAAATAAAAATAATTAACAAACAAAAATCGACGAAATTTCCTCGCAACCTGCTCTTCAAAAAACCAATGTGCAAATATTTTATTTGGACTCTTCCCCCATCATCAGTCACGAAAATCCTGCAAGTCCGCGTATACGAAAAAGAGCTAGAAAATTAAAAAATAAAAAATTACAAACTAAAAACATTCTAGAAAATTGAGAAACAAATTTGGGAATTACAACATTTTTATGGTGAAAAATTAACTAAACCTATTGAAGAAAATTTTGTTGGTAAGAAGGCAGAGCTTCAAAAATTTATGAGTTTAACGTAAAAAATGCATCGCCATGTTAGGGAATGCAAAAAAATCATCTTTGAACATTTTAAACCTCAAAAAAGTGAAATAAACACCACTTGATTGGAATCAACTAAAAAAAAAATTTACTTCAAACACTTAAAACAAAAGTCAAACAAAGCAAAATATTTTAAACAAAAAAAAGCATAGAAATAAAAAAAAAATACGACAGTAAACAGAGAATATAAAATATCGATGAAAACAAGTTAATAAAGTTTAGTGAAAAGTGAAAGAATTAACAAACCCTCTTTTGTTACATGAGTTTGACAGTCGCCGAGAATTACCCCCATACAAACAACCATTTTAATACAAAACGTCTACTTGAATTGATTGCTACTCTCTGACACGAGTTTCTCTTGACGCAGACACTAGTCGGAAAATTTACTTAGATAAAAAATCATAACGTTCACCAACACTTATTAAACACCCTGTATGCAAAGTGTTAAACTCACTTAAATTCCCAATTGAAAAACGAAAACTTGGCGTAATTCGTTGGAAATCTATAAAAAAAAAAAACATAATGTGCCTAAATCTAATGTAATTAAATAAATTTTATATAAAATTTGCGAAAACACACAAGACAAGACAAAAAAATTAAAGTAAAAATACTGATTTAATAAAAAAAAACACATCAATTGAAGTCTTCTTAACCTAAAAGACGTGTGCAGGCAAGTGATTTATGTTAAGCGAACACGTGGCATCATAAACTTAATTAAATTTAAAACAAAAAACTGTTGAAAATACAACCCTGCGTTTAAGTGCATCCGCCGTTGTTGCATCTCTGCTAAGGAAAACAAGTTTTGCAACTCTACTCCCGCTCTTGCAGTCGCTGCCGCCGCTGTCTCTCAGCACATATACAAGTTCATCACTCATACGTAGGCATTTACGACGACACGATTCAACAATAGATCAAGTAATAAAAACTTGTAAGCTCTGAGCTGCACTCTTTCCCCCTCTCTCTCTCTCTCTCTCGCGCGTAGCAAGAGATGCACTTTTAACCTCTAAAGGGAAGTGAGTAGCGAGCCAGCGTTGAGGCGCAAAAGTGCATTGCAAAAACTGCATTTACTTCACATTGCAACCAGTCGCTGCAGAACTGACATCATATACAACAACGTCGACACCACTACCATAACAATCTCGACCACCATAAAGTGCAACGGATTTGCAACGATCTCCATCACCACCACCATCATCAGCAACATCGCCACTCTCCCTTTTCTTGTGACTCGTTTATTGGCAAAAGTTGTTGCTGCCTGCCGCCAGCCACATTGTATGTCTTCGTTGTCGCATCCGCCGTCATCGTGCTTGTAGAAGAACTTCGTTGAAAACGTCATCGTGTTTGCAAACAAAAGTGCATCATTATTGCATCTTCTCTCCGCTCTCAGCCAGTTGTGCGTTCGTCGTTCGTGCTATAACGCGCGCTTAAGAAACGAATAAGTGAAGCAAATAAAAAAGAAATTAAACAAAAAAATTGCAAAAAACGTAAAGAAATTTAAAAACGAAATTCACAAACGTGTTCAGAAAGTTTAATTAGATTAATTAACTAATCAAATTCATCGTCGCCACTGAAGAATTGCTATAAGGAAACCAACTAACTAGCCAATCAGCTACAAAATAAAGCTGTTCTCTGTGTGTAAACTTAACTTTTTTTTAAACCAGAGCTTAGAAACAATTCACGTTATCAATTATTTAAATTTTAGTCAAAATATTAAAACCAATCAAAGATTTTGAAGAAAAAATATATATATTTCAACTTTGTGTTCGTTTGTGTGGTGTAAAACATTACCCCAATTAAATAAAGTGTTTTTCTTGTGCGCTGTGACAAATAACAAAATATAAAACAAACAAACAGTGAATAATCATCATCTGATTTTGGATTATCTGTGAATTACTGCAAGTACTGCAAACGTTCTTTTTTGTCGTGCTTCACTCTTAAAAGTTTCGTTTCTCGTCGCCATCGACGTCGCCCCACTCATTCATACACCACATCCACCACCACCACCACCACTTACAACGATCCGACAGAAGACTACAAACACTCGTTATTTGTTGGATTAAACTATTATTGACAACATCGCACCTTGACTAGTTATCGTTTGGATTTGGAGTCGTCTACTATTTCAACTACTTGTGAAATCACTAACACACATCTAAGTAAGTTTTGTTGAATATTGTTGTTTTTTTTTTAATTGACTGTATTTTAAATTTAACTGTTAAATTTTAGTGAATTGAGGAATTTTAATTAACTCTTGAGGGGTAATGAGTGGACAAAATTTTTATTAATTTTCTGTTTCCTATAAGAAATGAGAAGAATCATAGAAATTGTTTGGTTGAAAAATTTTTTAAGCTTTGGAATTTTTAATAGTATGTGGTGTTGGCATTTACTAAGAACAAATTATTTGCATTTTAATGTACAACAATAATCCTATACCAGTGTTAGATTGTACCTATTATCATAAATCGTCAGTTGAAATGCAAGAAGCCCTAACTTATAGAAACATTTTAAAGTATCGCTATCAAATATAGACATTTTATCAACGAAGTTCAATAGACTTTTACTACAAGATTGTAGCTTCTGCTGTAAAATATTGAAAATATTAGTTAGTTAAAATGTGTCTCCACTTTCTAATTCGAACTACATTAAAACATATTTAAAAATTCGTAGAGATACTAGCAGAGGAGAGAAATTAATCACAAAGATATACCCTGAAAAAGCTGAACATATGTAATTAATGTTTCAGCTGAGAAAAGACTCAATTACATGAGCGATACAATCAAATGCTTAAAAAGGCATCGACATATCACTAACAAATTTAGACGACAAAGACAGTAGTTAACAAATACTTACTCAAGACGACGTTACTTTTTATATTGTTACAAAAACTTTCAAAGTAAGAAATTGCTGTTTATTTCTTGTTTATAGTAATTTGTTTTTATTTTTGTGTATTTAATCAAAATTCTTTGATGATGACTAAAAATCTTAGTCAAAATTTGGAAATAAATGTTGATATATGTAAAACTACGTATTTAAAATTCTTTAATACATATTCCTAAAAGCCGAACTATTACCAAAGAAATCAAAAGTTAACAAACAACAACAAAAAATTATTAAACTGATCACATTAACGGCCCTATTCTAATAATTTGGTTACAAAAATTGTTCACTCTAATTTTGTTACAATTTTGTAACCAATTCTTGTTACGGGTATTCTGGCAATTTAGTAACAAGGAAAAGTTCACCTTGTGGTGAAATGTAAAATATTGACAATTCACAGCTAATTTTTGAATTTTTAAAACAAAAAATGAAAACACAATACAGAGAAAAGTAAACATATTTTTACTTTTTAGACATTTATACACATTTAACTGAGCTTAAGGAGACGACACATACCCAAGTTATTGAACAGTCGAAAATGTTGGACAAATACTGTGCCATGGAGAATTGGTCACAGCCGTCCCACAAGTTTCTCGGCGGTTGTTCCCTTTGCCACTACATTTCCATAGCAAAAAGAGCTAAGTGTTTTACCCACGACTTCAATCATTTAAAATTTTTTTTACATCTCAAAATAGTATTCCAAAGAGCTGATACTACCTTGTTACCTCCTTTTTGGCAGGTAACAATTTTTGTAACAATTGTCACGGTAACAAGGATTCGGAATACCGATTTTTGGATTTTGTAACCAAAGTAGTCTATTGTAACCGTGGTGACTATTGTTACGACGTCAGAATAGACCGGTAAGTGTGTCCCTCCTTCTGTTAAACTTATAAAATGTTAGTTACATCCTTTTTAAATTAAGGTGATAAATATTTAAAATCATGTACCTTAGGTTAGGTTGATTTGCCAGCCACCGTCCCCATAACTCTCTTGTGTCCTAGTATAGGTCCCGTTGTGATACAGTTTCAACAATCTTCCACCAAATTTTTCCTTCAGTAATTGGTCAACTTCGTTCTCAAGCCATTTCGTTGATCGCCCCCTTATAGACAGGTATTGTCCATAAGTGTCCAATGTCCAATCTTCTAAAGTTTTAACCTCTTAGCGCATTTGCCCACTAGCCAGTTGGCAAATACGATTATTACAACTATGTGGTTCTTTAGATGGACCTTGAATAGGTTTACCGTAAATCGTGACCTTGTAAATCCATGGTAGGCTAAATCTGTTTGGTCACTGTGCAAGTGGGTTCTTTTATCCATCTTTCTCTAGCTATAAGGTTCAGTTTATGAAGCTGTTTTCCGCTTGTGAGAGATAGACCAATATAACCGTAAACTTTGCCCGAATTCTCGATGGTGGTGGCCTTTGTCAATGCATCACCTTTTTGGTTACCATGGGACCGGCCGTGGCATAGTGGTTAGAACACGCGACTACCATGCGGGAGATCACAGGTTCAACTCCTGGCTCCAGTCATCTTAAAAAAAAAACAAAAATTTCTTTCATTGTCGGCTCCCTCGAATGTTGTCGACAGCAACTTCGCAGTATTAGTGTCGAGTCAATCGGCGTGTCTAGTAAGAGCTTCTCAAACAGTGAGGTATGCATTCGTCGATAAACAAGTAGATGACGTTATTTGTGAATCTAAAAATAGAAAGCGTGTTAATTCACAACAACGCGAGAAGCTATCCCATACCTCCTTCATGGGGTGTAAAGGGAAATTAAGTTTAAAATATGTCCCCATGTGACGGTTACCGCCGAATGTCTCGCTATCTCCACCAGAGACGGCCGCAGACGATGTCCAATTAAATTCAGTACTTAATTTAATATTGCCGCCCAATATCCTATGATACTGAATTCGGTCCACGACTATTTTAATAGTCGCTATTCCAGCCTTAGCGGGACCGGCCGTGGCATAGTGGTTAGAACACGCAACTACCATGCGGGAGATAACAAGTTCAACTCCTGGCTCCAGTCATTATAAAAAAAGAAATAAATTTTCTTTCATTGTCGGCTCCCTCGAATGTTATCGACAGCAACTTCGCAGTATTAGTGTCGATTCAATCGGCGTGTCAAATAAGAGCTTCTCAAACAGTGACGTTTGCATTCGTCGATAAACAAGTAGATGCCGTTAGTTGTGAATCTAAAAATAGAAAGCGTGTTAATTCACAACAACGCTAGAAGCTATCCCATACTTTGTTGATGGGGTGTAAAGGGAAATTAAGTTTTTATTCCAGCCTTAGCTTTACTACAGCGATCCTGTAGCCGTAACAGCAGTTACAAATTCAAATTATTCGAAAAGATTCCACACGTCCGTGAAAATTTGGATGACTTCTTTACCAAAGTGAAGGGTATTATTATTATTATCATAGTAGTTTCTGTCCGGAATATTCCTCATAAAACCCAGATCGAAAACAAGTTTTTGTACAGTGTAATCCGTGTAAGACCTTACGTTGATTTAGTCTAGAATTTTGGATTGACCATAATCCATGTGTCTCCTTAACTATCGTGGCCTTTAAACGCATAGCTGTTTTTGCTGCTACCATCGTACCAGTTAAGGATCGTAAACAGTGCCTTAGATGGAGTAGTTCTAAGTGCCCCAGTTATCATGATTGCCACCAATCTCATAATGCGGTAGAATTTCAGTCTTTGGTTTGACTTCTCCATCCTGACCACCAAACTGCTGATCCGTAAAAGAAGATTGGTTTATTATTAAAGTCATATAACCAGTTTCAATTTTTGGGGCTAAATCTCCAATAGAAGCCGATAGCAGCACTATAGAGTCGTTGTCGCTTTGCTGGTGCTGACCTGAGATTTCAGATTTCAATTTAGTTTAATGTCCATATGAGCCCAATGTAGTTGTTCGACAAATTGAGGGATTTTATATCTCCATGTACATGAAACCAGTCCCCTTCTACTCGGGTTTACACACCCATTCCACAGTTTTGACTCCATTAAAGTATAAGTTTCAGGGAAGATTCTAGAAGTTCACCCGGATTTGTGACAGTTCTGCAGCACGTTTGTCCATCGTCTTCAGCAGCGTATTAATGAAGTAGCTTAAGTGTAATAGTGTAGAGTACTTCTCCTAGTGGAGTAACACGGACCTTAGAAATATTTGATACGCCCAGACTAAATCTTATGCGCGGAGTTTATCAACAAGTGAGATGACCGCTGATTTAATCTCCAGTTGTTCCATTGAGTTAATAATAAATTAAGGTTTGACATTGTTGAAAGTTCTCTCGATATCCATGAAGGCGGCGAAGAGTTTACTAGTGAGCACTGGTTTTATCTTCAGTTGTTTCATTTAGTTATGTTCGACATTGTTGAAAGCTTTATCGATGTCTAATAATGCGCGGCTAAAGCAGATTCCGTGGACTTACCTTTCGTGTATTAATGTTGAGCCTTATTTAGAGTTTCAGGTTTAAGAGATGATCTGATATATACATAAATTATGCTCTACAAAGTTTTAAAAGGAAGAAAGATAGGCTAATCGGACTAAAATTTTTGGCCTTAGTGTGGGTTGATGTTCTTTTGTAGATTCACGGGAATAGTACCATAGTGTCCCGGAGATTTGAAACGGTGGAAACTTTGGATAGTGCATTGAACACGATGTTTAGTAATCAGTATGCCTGAAAAATATCAAAAGTAACTGTCCGAGTTTTCCATAGACTGGAAACCACCTTCTTAATAACCTGGGATGTGTACCTTAACATTCAGAAAACAAAAAAGTTTAAATGTTGTGGGTAGATAATTCCATAATTTTATAATTCAGTTAATTCAAAATCTCCTGTTAAGATGTTGTTAATGTTACCTCAACAGTATTATGTCGCCATATTTTTTGACTAACTTAGTAGCCTAAGGATATATACGATATAATCTTGTTTATAGACAGAAACTTTCTGGTAGTCGATAAAATCTGCATTTGTCTAGAAAAGACTTCTCAAAAAGTTGACCTTTGAATACGTCGTTTAAATGCAGGTTCCGTTGTGTGAATCTTAAATACTTCCCAGTTCCCCATTTCTCTTTCACGAAAACCGAAAGGCAAATGATATTGTTTGTAAAAAGTTTAGCTAAATGTTGACAGGTTTACTTTACATTCCGTCCAAAAAAATAGACATTTCCGCTTAATCTTTTCAGGTCGTTGAGAGTTAGATAGTATTACTCACTTGATGTTCTGGTTTTACTTGAATCACCAAAGTATTTTATTAACTTATTACAAAGTATTGATAAGATACAAGTGGAACAATTTAGATTCGGGTAAGGGAAAATAAATAACTAACTTTTGTTCCAAGAATCTTAAGTTAATATATAAATATATTTTAACATTTAAATTCCATTTACTTGTATTGTTTTTTATAATATTTGATAAGTCGGGGTTATCTTTGAAATATAGAAATTGTTATTTCTATCTTTATGTAGCAAATATGTCAATGTTTATTTTGTTAAATTAGTATTTACATGGATATCAAACTTTTTGCTTGCAGTTGAGTGGTGATTTATATCAATATTTGTAGTATTAGTAGCCTATTTATCTTTCTTGTTGTAAAATTAAAGTGACTAAAGATAAGAGACAGCTCGTTGGTGTGTTCTAGTTAGCCTAGGCAATACATTTTATCAGGGTGAAGTGAGCAGCGTTAACATTACATGTTTAGAACAAAAGACTGCTGTCAAAAAGTACCACAACGAGTAAAAAAAAACGGGAATTTTTTAAACAGAAAGCCAAAAAAATTTAACAACTTTGATCGACTACAAAACAGGTTTTCTCAATATGGATGGGCCGCTTTTTCCTTGCAATAAAACTTACTGTGTATGGGATATAAACGAAATTCTTTTTTTATTTGAAAGCCTCAGGTATGCCAATTTATGTGGAATAAAGCATTGTTCCAATTTCCGCCGCGGATTCTTATGGTGGCTCAGTATCCAATTGATCTCATTTACTATGTCTTTGCCGCATAGATCTAACTGAATTTGAGCAATTTCCGGGGTGATGTTGACTTTTACTCTTTTCCCACGAGAAAATGTCTAGCGCAGTCAAATCGCACGATCTTGATGGCCCATGCAACAGATAACCATAACCTCCAATACTTAATTTCCCTTTGCACCCCATGAATGAGGTATGGGATAGCTTCCCGCGTTGTTGTGAATTAACACGCTTTTTATTTTTAGATGCATAACTAACGGGGCAATTACTTGTTTATCGACGAATGCGAACGTCACTGTTTGAAAAGCTCTTACAAGACACGCCGATTGACTCGACACTTAATACTGCGAAGTTGCTGTCAACAACATTCGAGGGGAGCCGACAATGAAAGAACAATTTTTTTTTTAAGATGACTGGAGTCAGTTTTGATCCTGCGATCTCCCGCATGGTAGTCACGTGTTCTAAACACTTTGCCACGGCCGGTCCCACGGTAACCTCCAATAGTTCATGCAGAATGTCCATCGTGGCGTCCGCAATGCGGCATGTAGCGCATATGTTGGAATCTAATGTCATCCGTGTCAAATTCCCCTATACCATACTTATTAACTTCAACTCTTCTTCTTTTTGGGGCTACTTTCACGTGGAGTTCTCAGAATTGAGTCCCAAAATCATGTGTTGTACTGTGTAAGTGTCCGATGATCAAATTTCTCATATTTAAGGTCACCAAAAGCAGACCAGTGGCATTGAAGATGCTCTGGGGTGTCCTCTTTTTCCTCATCATTGCAGTTTCTACAAAAATCGTTGAAGGAACGTTTTAGTCTCTTTGTTTAGACACTATCAATAATTTTCTTTTTTTGTTACAAATTATATTATTTACACCAAATTGACACGTAATGCATTTCTCTTGCCGGCCCTAGACCGAAAGAGGAAATTGCGAGACAGACATCGAACGCAGGGCATCACCCACACAATAGCGGCATTGTTAACCCAGTCTCGGCTATTGCTGGTGGAGGGGGTTGGTTGCATTCGTATGAAAATTCGTATCTCCTCTTGCTGTCGGCATTTTCAATAGTGTTTGCGTCGTCAACTTTTGTGGGCTTTGTGTCTGGTTCTTCGACAGTTACATTGTTGGCTCTTATGAGGGGGTAACACAGTAAAAAGAACTGACAAATAATTATCGCTCAAACAGTTCCCGGTTGCAGCAGGGCGGCAGTTAATGTTGGCATTTACAGTGACGTCTTCGCACCTACGCTTCCATTGTTACTGCTGCTGCGACGTCATTTATATTTGTCGCTTCTCATTCACGGTTTGAGCGGGTGGGGGGTTGGAGGGTTACTTGCGCATTACTTGTTGGTTCTGTCATTCTTGACAGCATTTTGTTGCTGTTGTTGTTGTCATTTAGCCGGCAATAAATGTGAAACTAAGCAGACATAAAAGTTCATTAACGAAAAAAAAGCAAAGTAAAATTAATTAAGCGCCACAATTTATGAATGGGCGAATTTGATGACGTGATGTGGCTGAAAAGTTTTTTTTTTTGCAATGCCGGGCACAAAAAAGAGTAGAGCGACACAAAAGATTCAGTATGAGCAATTTACTAGGAATTTAATGGAGGAAATTATAAAATCAACGATTGAGTTTATAATTAGAGTTGATATTAACTTGCAGTGTGTTTTCAAGTAGGAGATCGTTTTGTTGTGATAACGTAGACAGAAAAATTACTCTCTTTTTGCAGTGATTCAACATATTTGTAATAATTTTTTAAGCGCGCATACTTGAACTGTCTTAGAAAGGTGGATAGAACAAGCGACTATCATGTGGGTGGCTTGAGTTCGACTCCTGTGACAGTCCACCTATATTTAATTGATCGGCGGCCCCCTCGTTATTGTAGAAAGCAACTTCCAGGCAGTCTATGGTCTTAACCCAACAAGCACAGTAAATGTTTCTCAGTTTTCTCAAACATGCTACATGCTTGAAAACATTCCTTATCGAAACCTCCACATATAACAAGTTACCCCAAATATGCGTAACATGAGACATGCAACTTATGCAAAACTCTATTCGAAACATACAAAAACTGACCAAATTTGAAAGTGTTTACACTCCAACATCATTGATAGATGTTTATGTGTTGTTTATGTATGGTCCACTCTTATGGCTGCGCTAATGTTGTGCTGAATTGACTGACTGTATTGTAAAATTCAGACATTAATGCCGAATTGCTGCTCCTGTATAAATCTCGCAAGACGTATACACATATGTTATGTTGTTACGACGTGTGTGTTTATATTTGATATTTCTTTCTTTCCTTATGGACGTCGTCGTCGTCGTCGTCAGCATGGCAACTGTCGACGTTCCACACACATTAAAAAAATATGATCCACAATACACACGCAAAAGCCGGTATAAAAGGTATGGAGTAGAGGAAAAAAAACGTATTTTGTTGACGATGGCAATGTTATAAATGGATTGATTCGTTCGTTGGCTTTTATGAGACGGAACTTGGTTTGTGTTGATTTAATGTTGTTCTACAAATTCTAAGAGACAAATTTCTCTGTTTACAGTGTGTCGATGGACATTGTTTAGATTACTTATGATATTATTGTGATTGCTCAAAATTGCTTGCGAAACAAGACACAAACAATATTTATTTTTCTATGACACGAGGTTTATTTATATATTTTTTATCTTGCAAAGCATTATTCTGTCATTATATTGGTACACCGCATATTGCATTTTTGGTTCAACGCAATTATAAATTAGTGATAGGTGATATCTCCTATAGAATCTGAGATATCCAACATGTTCTTTTTAATGTTTCATGAGCAAAATCTCTCCATTTTATATATATTTTGGGATCGACCGTGGCATGATGGTTATAACATGCGATTATCATGTGGTTGGCCGGGGTTTGATTGGCAACCCCCTAGATGTTGTTCACCGCTAGTTCTAAGTAATCGAGTCATTCAGCCTGTCACAACTTAGCCTTTGAAACTGCACTGGAACTTCCAGTAAAATGGTGTCTTAACTGTGGACTTGGTGTAAACCAGAGTAAAACGTAACTGGTGGCATTCTAACTTACTTAATTTCCCTTTGCACCCCATGAATGAGGTATGGAATAGCTTCTCGCGTTGTTGTGAATTAACACGCTTTCTATTTTTAGATTCATAACTAACGGCACCTACTTTATTATCGACGAATGCGAACGTCACTGTTTGAGAAGCTCTTACTAGACACGACGATTGAATCGACGCTTAATACTGCGAAGTTGCTGTCAACAACATTCGAGGGGAGCCGACAATGAAAGAAAATTTTTTTTTTTCTTTTAAGATGGGGGAATTTGTCAGCTTTAAGGCTCTTATGTTTGACATAACTCGAGAACCACTAGTCCGATTTTGTTGAAACAAATTTAAAAAAAAAATATGAATTAAAATTCCTTTAATCTGTTCATATAACGTTTGCCTACATAAGCAAAAGTTTCACTTTGCCATTCATCAAATGATTTTGAACTGAGTTTATTTTGTAGCAGTTACAATAAAACAGTTGTATTCCGTGGCGTATGATTTACGCGGAATATTACTGATGATAGTCATACGCCACCCTACAACAATATAACAGCTTTAAACGTGACAAATTCCCCTTACTAACTTCAAATCGATATTAAATTATTATGGTACGTAACTTGACAAAACGAATGATGCATAACTTCCTCTTTTTGGGGCTACTTTCACGTGCAGTTCTCAGAATTGAGTTCCAAAATCTTGTATTGCACTGTGTAGTCACTCAATTTGCCTAACTCTTGGGCTCATATTGGACAGTAAACTAAATTGGAATCTGAACACTCAGGTTAGGTCTAGCAAACGGCTCTACACTGCTGCTAAAGGGCAATCGGCCTCAACCAGGAATTAGCCTAAAAATCGTCCTGTGCTGGAGAGAGAGGTCCAAAGACTGAAGTTCGAACGCTTTACGATGCTTATGGCAATCATGATAACAGAGACACTTAGAACTACTTCAACTAAGACACTGTTTACGATCCTGAACTGATTACCCCCGGACATTAAGGCGAGGAAGATATCAGTAAAGAACGCAATGCGTTTAGACGCCAAGGGAGGGCACGGAAACTATGTCCATGCCAAAATTGTGGACTTAATCAATGTGTGGTGTCACACGGATTACACCATACCAGAATCTCACTTCGATCCAGTTTTTATGAGGCACATCCCGGACAGCACCTATTATGATAACAACGATAATGACCTCCACTTTGGCGAGGCTGTCATCCTAATTTTCTCGGACAGTTCGAAATTAAGGGAAGTATCGGACTGTGGAATCTTTTCGAAGGAGTTGTATTTGCATTTATCGACCAGACTACAGGATCACTGTAGTATAGTTCAGGCTGTAATGGCGGCCATTAGAATAGCCGTGAAGAAAATTCAGTATCGTGGGATATTGGGTGACAATACTCATATGCTTACTGACAGTAAAGCGGCTATCAGATAACTGTAGAAGGTCTACACCACTTTGAGAAATGTTCGAGAATGTCGGTCGTCTCTTGAGGAGATAGCGAGACATTCGACGGTTACTCTTTCATGGGTTCCAGGACATGGACACATATATGGTAACCAAATAGCAGATTCATTGGTAAGGGCCGCCACAACCGTGAACTCAGGCGAAGTTTACGGTAATATTGAGGTCCCTCTCACAAGGGGGAAGCAGGTAATTTCGGGGAAAATGAACCTCATTGCTTAGGAGAGGTGGGTGAGAGAACCCACTTGCACAGCGACTAAACGGGACCTGCACTAGGCCCCATGTGAGCTATGCTGAACATGGCTGCCGAATTAACCTAACCTAACCTACTGCCTAAGAAGAAGATTAAGAAGAACTAGTGAGTTGTTGCGAGCAGTTTGAACTGCTAAAAGCGAAGGGATTTGAGGGGAACTTACATTGCGAAATTCTCTGGAAAGATCTTAGAAAATAGTTGCGAGCTGGAAAAATATGCCTCACTAATGGCTTTTTATTATATCCATACTTGTTTTTGGAGCTTGTTACTTCTTAGGTTATTCTCTTGGATCCATATCGCGTTCACAATTAGGATTCGACATCGAAACTGCGGTGAATTACAAATGTTTTTTATTTTAATAATCGAAATATATACCAAAGATGACGTCAAGGTCAGTAATCGCCATGTTCATGCAGGTGCTCACGAGTTAAAATCACGATCAAACAAACTACATTTCTCTGCCTGACAGTAGTTCGAATTGTAGGCGCATTCGGCTTGAAGGTTGAAGTTCAGATTTGTCTGTTACAAACCCCAAACCTCTTGGGGGATTTTACTATACTGGCCTAGTACCTTTACGCTGGTATGGAATTTTTCACCCCCCCCCCAGACTATGATCCGGAACATGTTCAACAGTGTAATTAAGTAATTTTGATTTAAAAAAAAAAAGTTTTTGACTTGCTGGTATTGTTTATAAGCAAATTCTAACTACTTCTGTCGTTCGCACTGTATCTGATTCCCCAACCTTTGTCTTCAACTACCTATCTACTATAATAAGTTTCACTTTAGTGACTACGAAATTTTCGCATAATTTAACAAAAATCCAATTTGGGTAAATGTGCACCCAGAGAATATATTTCCAACTCGATCTATCCGTTTTAAATTTGGGAACCACCTCATGTTTTATATGCTACTATATATCACATTCATAGTATAATTCAACAAACACTCGGTGTTGTTGTTTTAACATTAGCATATACATTTTATAGATTTATAACATTTCGCACGATTATACTTTGGCATCCGTCCCCTCATCGATATCATCAGCAAATCGTTTCCAAGTCAAAAGTTCTGCTCTTCACCATATATATTAACTACTTCAAACACAGATGATAAGTTGTAGTACTCGTACAACAAACATTAGCAAACATTACCCACAGCCAGAGTGACGATAAAGTTTGTTGGTTGTTGTGGAAGCGGATGGCTGGCTGGCTGGCTGGATGGATGGTGGTGGTGCTGCTGCTGCCGCCGCTGTCGTTGCGCCGTTGACGATGGTGATGATAGCTGCCGCATCGTCCGCCATCTCTTTATAAACACTCAAGCACATGCAACTAAAAAACATACAAGAAAAAAACCTAAAGTCTCCCTCACACTCCAACACACAGCCACCAAACAAACAACACATGTATGAAAGATCCCCACATTTGTGTAGTTGTCGTCGTCGCGGCAGCCGATATAAAGCGAATCGACTAAAAACGAAATACAACCGGGAGAGAGGCAAAACAAGCGACGAAGTGAAAGAAAATTCTAAAGCATAACGTTGAAAAATGCATAGTTGATGTTTGCTTTTTGCTTATCATTTGCGTTGCTTTCATATGCCAATTCTTATTCGTTTGGAGAATCTTAGCGCTAATGTATTTGCATAAACAATCCTATATTTACAATCCACACACAGTACAATGAGAGCGTATAGAGTTGCCAAAGAGCAGTATTTGTAGTGCGTTGTAGCATTTGATGTGATTTTAAATTAGGTATGATTTATATATCAACATTTTGATACGGTTATGTTTATGTGTTGGGCTGGGGGGCACCACCTTTAATTGCATCCATAGGGGATGCAATTGTTTTTTCAAATAAGCTTTATTTTCTTATCATTTTAGGGTAGAAAGTGTCGGAAGGTAGTAATTTTTCACGTTGTAAAACTCAAAACAATAACTTTTTTTTTAAAAAAGAATTCTGTCTGCCATCTAATATTCTCGCATGACGGGTTTTATAAGAAGTTTTTGGGAAGGTCATTGAATTTAGCAACTATTTTTCTTTAAAGTATTGTATGGAAACCTTGAAGTCCAGATATTTAGATATCATAAAGAATGGTGATTAAATAAAACAATCATTTCCCTTAACATCCTATGAAAGAGACGAATACCAACGTCAGCTGTTTGAGAAGCTTTTACTAGACTTTAACTGCCAAGTTTCTGGTGACAAGATCACAGAATGATAGTCGCGTGTTCCACCCATTATGCGGCAATTTTTGTATTTAAAAGCGTTTGCGAACATTAATTTTTGTTATTAAGTTAATTAAGTTAAGTTGGCGTCAGTAATTGTAAAATAAACAATAACTTAGGCAGATGCCAACTAAACAACATAACCGCCACAAGCTATCAAAATCGACCCGCTCCAATTGAAAAGCTTTTTGTATGCAATGTAAGGATGTAGCTTTTGGTCCCACATACTGTAAAGGGAAAATTTAATTTAAATAAAACTATTTAATTGTCTTTAGTTCAACTCAAACTTCAGTTGCTTTATCTGAGTTCGTCGCTTGTAACGGTTTGGTAAATCGGAATTTTAACTAAGCTTCTACATATTTTCATCCCACATAGCTTAAATTTGAAATGCCTGTATCTCATAAACCATTATAGGTACGATGTTGGAATTTGGTTTATATGAACGTCAGCTGTTTTTCGTACAAGAACAATTAAGTTTTTTTTGTGGGCCAAAAACAAAAAGACCGCTTGCAATTAAATTTCCACTCTATGGTACGGCCCTCAGGGCCTCTTGGCTTTATGAAAACATAGGTAGACAATGGGGCGTGGCACCGCCCACACAAACCGACATTTCGATCGGTCATTTCTTAAGAGCTATTAAAGGTCGGAAAATAAGATTTTCTACATATGTTACTGATACAAGATAGATTACGTCTCGCTTGGAAAGTGGGCGGTGCCACGCCCCTTTTGAAAGAATCATTATATCGATCATATTAATGGACCGATTGTTATAAATTTTTCACAATTTCTATCATATGATTGACCTGATCACTTCCCATCATGAACGACTGCAACATGAGTCTGTAAAATTTGGCATGAAGTTGCTTTCTGTGACGTAGGCACGACATACGATGAGTTAAGATGGGTTTTTCTGTAACTTTGTGCCCTTAGGGGGTAAAGTGTAAAAAAAAAACAAAAAAAAATGTTTCTTATGAGGAAATATTTCGATTATTGTCTATTTTATATATCCGATATAATTTTATCATGGACAAATCATCTTTAAGACTTTAGTTACACAATAATACAAAATTGATATAGCTTTTCTGTTAGGCTGGAGTCCATAGAGTACAAAAATACTTGTAGTTTTTCTCGGCCACTTCGTTAAGTAATGTTTTAATAGCTAATTTAGTGAATTGACGATATTCCTAAAATTACAAGTTAAATAAATCAAAATTCTTTTCTTATTAAACCGATTCACAACATAAATAAGAAAAATAGCAAATTGTAGAAGTTTAGCAAATGGCTCTCATAGTGAATAGTTGCGAAGTTTTTCGAGTCTATGTACCTAAGAAAGAATTCTCATTTTGTTGTGAATTCTCGTGCACAATACTTGATAAACATTGCGCAATCATTATACCAAAGTTTGCTGATCAGGATTTGTGGCTGAATCCGAAACAGCTGTACAGTCTGCCAGGGCATTATGAGAATATCATTCTGCCAAAACACTTCTCTCATAAAATGGTCTAAATCAACTTTCAAATTAATAGACCTAATAAAAACAAGAATAAAAATTGTTTTTGTATTTCCAACGTTATCCTTTTTGTAAAAATTTTAAAATGTTATTGTGGATAGTCCTGATAGTCTATTCTATTTTTCGTTATTGGCTTTGAGCCCCAGGTTCATATGCCCGTATTTTGTTGACTCGTTATATCGAGCGTAAACATTTCAAATCGTTCGCTATTTAGAATCGTCAATGTAGTAAATTTGGTCGTTGGTTTACGTTACACTGCGACTGCTACGAATTCATTACATATTTACATACATATACGCGCCATCCTACCTTACGATCACTTTGTCTGTTTTAACAATACATAACATGAAACTCTTACACTAGATTCCCATAAAAAAATTAGGATTATTTTAGAATGGGAGACATTTCATTTAGGAAGGAATTCATATAAACGATATCCACTATAATAGTTTATATAGCGACATACTCTTCATACGATCACTTGATGCTAATTTGTATAGTTCGGTGCGTGCGCGCTGCTAGTTGGTAACTCTGATTTGATTTACTCTTTGTTGTTTCACACAGATACAATCCACACGCGACACGCGTGTCTCTTTGTAGCGTAGTTTTGTCAAAGAATAGAATGGAATACCTCTGCTGCTGCTGCCGATGATGCGATCGATGATCGTGGGCTATAAACAAAATTCGCACACAACACACACAGGCACACGGTAGAAAGGCGAGAAACAAAAAAAGCTTTGACCACCACAAGAAAAAAAAACAAAATTTATACTTTTCCAAGTGTTGGAATGTACGACCATATTTTTTGTTAACTCCCTTTTGGTGTGCAAATTCATATTGGTGGTGCGCCGTCAATGCTCTCCTCACATTTTGTCTCCACTTTTTTGCGATATTTTTGCAAATAACCCTCATGGTAAAGCGCGCTTATCTCCATCCAACCATCCACACAATAACAAAAAAGAAAAAAACAAAAAAAAAAGTTTGCAAAAATTTTGCAAGAGCATGAAGGGGGGCACACACAGAGAGTGGTGAGAGAGGTGCACATACTGCCAGAATTATTGTGAGAGCCATAGACGAGAGCAGCAGGGTGTTTGTGGCTGTGAGTATCTGCTGCTACTGTTTTGTCTCTGTGTATCTGTGTGCAGTCGGTTCGGCTCTTTGTCACTCCTCGTTTTTTCTTGGGCTTTTTGTTGTGTGCATTTCGTTTGCAAAGTTCAGTGTGCACAATTATTGCATACTGATGCGGCTTTGCGAGTGTGTTGGTGGTGGCGGCACTGTGTGCGTGTGAGACGACTTGTATTGTAGCTTGCATTCGTAGTCGCCGTCGTCGTAGTGAGTGTCATTTCTGCTGTACGATGACAGTAGCAGGCAGGCAGGCAGGGATACTTTGTACTGTGAGTGTGTGAGAGGAAGTTGCTTTTGCGAATCTACTGACTGACTCTGTGGGTCTCTGGCGGCGTACGTTCTTCGTTCGTTTGTTCGTTCGTTAGGTCTGTGTGCTTTTGCAACGTTTTGCCAATTTGTGTTGTTCAACGATAGTGACGACGTGAAGACCGAGACTGTGTGCTTTAGCAGACGAGCGTTGAAACCGGTGACGTAGCGTCCGCCATATTACACCGCGGCACTAAAAAAAAATTCTTCATATTATTGCTTTAATAATTCACATTTCGGATCAGTTATATCAATTAATTTCTATCGGGCAAGAAACAAGTAAAAACAAACAAAAAAAACAGCAGTCACCCAAGTCAACCCAATCAACCGACAAAACAAAATATCTCTACCCTCTTCGATTTGCAATATTTATACGTGATCTTTTGTAAGAAATCGTGAAAGGAATTTAATTCTATATATAAATATATATATAGAAAAATATTGAGTGTTGAAAAAAAAGAAGTGCAAAAAAAGGAATACAACAAAATATATATATATAGAATCTGTATATTGTATATATAGAATATAATATTTTTTTGCCTGTGATCTCAAAGTTTTTTTGTTAAGAAGTTTCTACAGTGTATATAAAAAAGGTGAATTTAATATAAAAAAAAAATCCGAAACTAAAAATAATTGTAATTAATTGCGAAAAAAGAAGTCTTATCAAAACTTATTTTTTTATATTTTGTGCAAAGTTTTTCTAACCAGCAAATAATCCAAAAAGGTAAAAAAAATATTAATAAAATAAACAAAAATAATAAATTAAAGACAAAACTCTATAATTTTTTACAACTTTTGGAAAAAAGAATTAATTAAAAATTAAACTGTCTATAGCTAAAGTTTTTTTTTTATTTTGTTCATATGTCGTTCATTCAACATTGCCGCCGCAGACTTAGCCATCGAAACAAGACAGAAAAAAATTGCAAATTTGTGCATAAAAAACCATCATCATAGCGCACATCAAGTGTTTCTTCGATAAAAGGCGATGTATCTCATAACTGCAGTGGTATTAGTAGGCGTCAATAGTTGAAATGAGAGAAAGACTGCGAAAAAGAGAGGACAAGAGCGAGATAGCGCAAAAAAGGCCAAGTATCTGTGTGCGACTATAAGTGTGTGTGTGTGAGTAAGCTTAAGCTGCTCTACTGGCTCTCCATCATCGCCATAAGAGATACGGGAAAAAGTGCTAAACTTAAAACTACTGGGAGAATGTGTTGAAGTTAATATTAAAACAAACATAAAATAGAAACAGATATTAGTCGATGGACTCTTATGGAACGGTTAAGTAAGGGACTTAAGGTGTTTTGTGAAAAAAAAATTGAAATTATTATAAAAAATATAAACTAGCAGATGGAAATTAGATATTTTCCAACAGCTAAATTTAAAAGGGTTTACCTTTATCCCAGCTATGACTGAATTAAACATTAATACTATTGGAATTTTGACAAGTATACCACCACCACCACCAACTTTGATTACGAATTTAATTTCTTTACAAAAAAAAAAATTACATTAAAATGGCAACTCTGTCCTTGTGTTTGCATCGAATAACACCACTGAGTGTAAAGCACAATGCGATAAAACGATTTGTGAGTGCATAAGTGTATGTGTGTGTGATATTGAAGAGAGTGCACGAGTTCTTCTGCGTTGTGTGCATTTCTAAAAAAAATTTGCAAAGGCAGAGAAAATCAAAAAAAAAAGGAAAAAATCCAAAAACAAATGGAAAAAAGCTAAGCAAGAATAAAAAAATGTTGTTTCCAACAACTAAACAGTAAATAATTTTGATTTTTTCTGTTCTTTGGTATTTGTTGCCGAGTGCGCCAATGTTTGTGAATGTCTGAATTCCTTTATATTATTTATTGCTTTAATAAAAATCGATTAAAAACGTTGAAAAATAAAAAAAGAAAACATAGAAAATTTAAATAAAATTTCATTTGAAACTCATGGCGAAAAAAACGTTATGTGGTAACTAGAAGTTTTGTTACGTTGTAACGCTATAAGCATTCCGATATAATTGAAACTGAGGCATATGAAGTCAATAGACTTAAAGCACGTTTACGGTCCAGTTTTATGAATTGTGGTATACAAGATTTTACCCAAAAGTTCTTGGATTTACTTTTTCCGTGTGATATATATCCCAAGACGACATTCAAAAAACATTTCCTGGCAACAGGAAACTGTATTCGGTTGTTTAAGTAAGGAATATGATTTCTTGCTGTACAAATTTATTGAATGGTTTCTCATAGTTAATAGTTGTGAAGTTTTTCAAGAAAAATTCTCATTTTGTTGTAAAATTCTGGTGTATAAGACTTGATAAACAATTTGCAATTATTATACCAAAGTCTGTTGATAAGTATTCGTGGCTGAATCCGAAATAGCTGTTTAGACTGCCTGTCGTTATGAGAATATCATTCTGCTAATTAACTTCTTTCAAAAACGCTGGTCTTGAGCTTGAAATAAATTCCAAATCACCGAATAAAAACAAAAACAACGATGATTTCTTAAAAACTACACTTTGGTTAGATATTCAGTTGCTGGGCCACCATCCCCACAGAGTAAATCGCAGCAATCTGCAAACAAATGCTGGGAGTTTGTTGTTAATTTCTGTGGATGTTAGGTATATTTCACATCCATACGGTAGGATTGAGATAACATTACTCTTGAATAGGAGAAATTTTGTGCTGGAGCTGATTTGGTAGGAGAGCCAGATCTTGAAACAAGCCACTAAAACTAGTAAAATGGAGAGAACATTACTCTTGAAAATTCAAAATTTCGTCCTCGGGCTGATTTGATTGGAGAGCCTGATCTTAAACAGGCCACCAAAAACGCACTTGCCTTTTTTATTCTGTGAGATTTTTGCAGTAAGTTGGCTTCCCAAGTTCGTTGTTTTGCTTGTTCAGAGTAAATGGACGACAATTCAAAGAGTTTGATGGCATTCCCTGTCTCATACTGATTTTAAGCCCATATTCAATTGTATATAATTTTTTTCTGGTTTAGATATTAAAATGACATTTGAAGGTAGTGTCACAGTATTCCACGTTGTGGATTTTTGTCTATTGTGCTTTTGAGGATTTCACTGATAACTATTAAAAAGAGCAGAAGGAATAACATATTGCCCTCAATTACTTTAGATTTAACAGGTATGGAAAGGAGAAAGTTTGTTGTCATGTCTTACTCTGCTTTCAAATCGCTGGTATTGGGTCTTAAATAAATTCTTTATCTTTTCGGAACTCCCTATCCCTTCATTGCTTATCATTAGCTTTTGTGGCTTATTTGAACCGAAAGCTTTTTAGAAAACGATAAAAACAAGACAGAAAGACATTCCTGCAGCTCACTTATCTGTTCATGATCCGTGTGAGATTTTGGGATCCTGCAGAAGATCTGTAGTGCACTGCCTAGGATCATTATTCCCCTGCCTGACTTCATGCACTTTAAAGCCTTTTTAATTTCTTTTATTCTCTTCAGGAATTGGGAACTAATCCTTGGGATAATTCCGTTGGGGTTGCGCTTCCAGGAGATTCGTCAAAAACATCCTATTCTTTCTCCTCTTCCATAGCGTTATTCCATGTTCATTTGTCGTATCTTTTAAGAGATTCGTCAGAAACATCCGGTACTTAAAGGAGACCGATGAAATATTCGTACCAATGAGAGAGCTACTCGGTTTCAGAAGGAAGAAGTTTTTGGGTTTTTCGGCAAAGATTAACTGCATTCTGCCTCCAAATATTCAGGTGACCTTTCATATGAATTTACGGTTATTTCATACCATCTGTATCCACTTGGCTTATTTCTATAAATTCGTGCCCTTTGTGCTTAACTATCCACCATGCCGCCGCATTCACATGTACGAATCTTTCTCCAATTCCTTATATCGAAGTTATGTCCGCATCTTTGTTTGTTTTCATCGCAGTGGGGAGCATTTATACGATTCCTCTTTGTGATTTTGCGATTTTGCCGTCGCTGTTGTCGTCGCCGTCATTTGTTTACAGTCGGTTTGATTTTTGGTCCACCATTTTGTATTCGAAATATTTTCTCATCTCTCACATGTTGTCATTTTATATGCAATTGCTGCTGCTCTTGCCGTTAATTCTGAGCTTTTATACTTTTCTTTTGTGGTTGTTGCTGTTGTTGTATACTTTTGACTTTGCTTTATTTGTTAGTTTTATTTGGTGAAAATGTAATTGCATATATTTTTTATGTGGCTGACCGACCGGCAAATGCGACACGCGCTCTCTCTCTCATACACTCTCCGTGTCCGTCTCTTACTCTCTTTCTCATTGTCTGCACTGTGTATCTTTATACATCTATGCGTTTTCGTTTGGTGCATTGCGTTGCAATGCGTTTTCTTCTGGGTGTTTTGAAATTTCAAATGGGCGTTACTGCAAAGTTCTTCTTCGAAAGTCACGTGGTTGTTTCAAATTTGCAGCTAAATGTCAATTAGGTGATTTGCATCGGAAAATGAATTTAAAATGTTGTCTGCCGTTTAATGTAATGAAGTATTATTGCAGTGTAGTTTCATTGTTTTATGATGTAACGGAGTTCACAAGCATTCACAATCATTTTTATTGTTTTTCTCACTACACGTCAATTAAGTTTTAGAGGTTAAAAACCGCTGAAGGAAACCTGCCTGAGAATTATAGACGTGCTCGGGTCTAGCAGGAAACAGGACCATATATTCCAAGTCTTCTCTAGCAGACCTACCTACCAGTGCCTTGTAAAAGATCCGACACACATTCCCCTTGGCATCCTAAAGGAATTGACTAGAAGGCGTTCAAAAAGTAAGCTTCATAGAAGAAGTCAATAATTGAATTGCATTACCGTTTTCTTATTCGGAATAGCATCAATTATTGACACCTTCTATGTCGCTATATTCTAGAATGCCTGCTAGTCTATTTCACTGCGTATCTAAAAGTAATTGATGTATTAATAGGCATTCTAAAAGTAAGCTTCATAGAAGGTGTTAATAATTGAAATGCATTACCGTTTTCTTATTCGGTAAGGCAATTCAATTGTTGACACCTTCTATGCCGCTTCATTTTAGAATGCCTGCTTGTCGATTCCTTATAGATGCGAAGGGGATCGTGTGTCGGGTCTTTTACAATGCCTTCACATTATCAATCGCGTAACAGTCGCATGGTCTCACCATCATGCCACGGAGAATGTATAAAGAAGGCATAATAATAATAATAGTAAGTTGTTCAAGGAAGATATACCAGAAGGCCTTGACCCAAGCTGTCAGCCTGCATTAATTTACAACGAAGCGGCGACAATGGGCATGGCATCCCTATCGACAGCCTTTCCATTCGAAATTTGTGAATTAACTTTTTTTACCACGTCTTTACACTTTGCTATTTTCCCAGCACCTACATCACACGGTGCTGCAGTTGTTCTTTTCATTGTTGCAATTCCTTTTGTAGACAAACTGTAAGTGTTTTTTTGTTCCAATTTCTCTCATGCCATCATAAATATTCACAAGTATATGCACTATAAAGTCTCGCATACCAATGTAAAGCTCCAGCCAGCAAGCCCTCCCCCCGTCTGCGACTCGACTCGCCATCTCCACGCTCGGATAGCGCGAAGAATTAATTTTTGCAATAAACGCATTTCATGCTGTCATCGTAAATTCTAACGACTATGAACAGCGGAATGATTGCCAGAGAGGAGGGGGAAGCAAAGAAGAAAACAAAAATGGAATGTTGTCGGTCGGAGAGTAAAAGCAAAGAAATTATAAATGCAATAGGCCGGGGGGTAACTGCTGCCGCCGCAAGAAAGTACACTCTAAATTTCGTACGGTGTATGGGAGTGGGGAGAAAAAGATACAGTTGCTGCTTCGCAACTCATTGCTCTCGAAATGCACTTGACACCACAACTAAAGCGAAGTGAGCGAAATTCAATATTTCATTGTGAATTAGTGAAACTGCTTCCCAACTCCCATCGTCGTAAAACAATGGCAGACATTGCATTCGTTGTTTTCTAACGGGGGCTACACGGGAATCCGGGTATAAAGTTACGTGCGAGGAGACAACTGTAAAAAGTACATCGCCGCCGCATTGTAAAAAATAGGAAAACCTAATACATTTGTTGCTGTTGTTGTATTCCCGCCTCTTTTTCTGTGGCCTTCTTAATGAACATCGTCGTCTTCGTCCGATTCCCTCAATGCGTTTCTAACAAAGCTCCCATAGTGACGCCATTCACTTCCATCGCTATGGTGGCATTTCTGTTACATTCGAAACGTCCAACGTTCTGCCATTCTTTTGGCATTTACACCACCCCACGATGTGAGGTGTGTGTGTGTGTAGGGAGTTAATTTGTTGTGTATCTGTGTGTGATTTGGATTTTCTCACTTATACCAGTGCAGCAATCGCAACGTTGCTGTTTTTTTCCGTCATTGTAGATGTGGATTTTTGTTTGAAGCTGTCTGTTTTTGCAATAAATTGCAATGGATTGCTGTGTTATTTGCTTCGTTATTGTATTTGTTTTGACGATGGCTCCCATTTTTTTTTCCACGCCATACAGATGTTTTTTTTGTTTAGCTATACGTTTCATGCTGCGTATCTAACATCATAGATACGTTGTAACGTCTTTCTGCAGGTAAATTTCTAGAACAATTTCGTAATCAATTTTATAAACTTTAACAAATCATCTGGATAGTATTGCATCTTAACTTGGAGGGAATTTGGCATGTGGTTTTTGTACAATACAACAGATTGAGACCGTTGTAGAAAATGTTAACCCTTCAGAAGGCAAACTGTCCAGACCCAAGTAAGTTTTCATCATAGCTTTCTTAGGTCATAGTGTAGGTCCCATGGTGATATCATTTTAAATTCCCGCACTACTTATTCCTTCTCTATACCGTAATCTTCGCCCAAATTCACAATGGTGGCGGCCTTTGCCAATGCATTGCCCCATGGCCTGGAACCCACAGGGTTTGGCTATCGCTTTCTCTTCCAGAGACGACTGGAGTAATGTAAACGTAATTAAGGGAAACTGATAGCCGTTTTACTATCAGTAAGTAATTGATTATCCTATGATACGAAAGTTGCTCCATGGCTTCCTAATGGCCGCTATTTCAGCCTGAACTATGCCACAGTGATCCGGTAGCCTAATCGACAATTGAACTACTCTGAAAAGATTCCACAGCCCTTTCTTTCTCTTAATTTAGTTCCTACCACGGAAATTGGGATGACATCCTCTGCCAAAGTATACGATAGGTGGAATTCAGGGTTTGTCTGGGAAGTACGGATTGAAAACAGGATCCGTGTGACCCTTACATTGATAAAGTCACGGACTTTCCCAATGGCGAACTGCCGCTAAATGTGTAACTACTCATGGAGCTCAATGAAAATTACATTATTTTATATTTATTCGAATATAGGGACTCAATCGAGTAACTACTTATGGTGATGTGGCGTTAGTTACTGGCAAGTATACCATAGGCTGCAATTGAATAATCTATTTAACTCTTCCGACAATGGTGCTCTCATGTTCTCCCAACGCTCGGTGAATATTGTTTCACTGTGTCTGTACTTGTTGTATGCGAAACAAGCCTGTGTGGTGTTGCTTTTATAACACTCAAGCAGAGACTGACTGTTTTGAAATGAGCTGTTGTGCGGTTGCAAAAGAATCGTCGTGTCTTCCAACAATGAAGTTCTCATTCTCTCCCAACGGTTGGGGAACATTGTTTCACTGTCTGTACTTGTGTCTTTTTTGTTCTATGGGAAACAAGCGTGTGTGATGTGGCTTTTATAACATTCAATCAGAGACTGACTGTTTCGAAATGAGATGTTGTGCGATTGCAAAAGTATCATCAGTTCTTCCAACGGTTGGGGAACATTTGTTCGCTGGCTGTACTTGTTGTATGCGAAACAAGTGTATGTAGTGTTGTTTTCATAACACTCAAGCAGAGACTGACTATTTCGAATCAAACAAAACTTTCAAGTACGTTTGAAAAAAAATGGGAGCGAATCTTGCATTTGTGAAAACAAACACGCTTGTATTTGTAGAATAATACAACGGAACCTACAGTTTAACGACGAATCCGAACGTCACCTAATTAAGAAACTTTATTGACATGCCAATTTATTCTATTACCCAAAATATCGCCTACTTTACCAATTATGTTACGATCTGTACGCACGATATAAAAACGTAACTTTATTACCTATTTTTATCTTATGTTGTAAACATAAACATATCTTCTTCAATATTTCCCCAATGATTTGCGACACATTCCCGAAACAATGCATATTTCACTTGGCCAAATTGTTTGATGTGTTTTGCACTCTCTTTTTTTACTACTTCATCTCTCGACTTCTTTAACTTGTACTGTTTATATGCATTTCATTTTGTTCCTGATTCTACAGAGCAAAACTATAGACAGAGAGAGAAAGAGAGAGAGAGAAAACGAAGCAAAATGGACACCATCGGTTTTGTGGGGTTATTGGTTTTCTTGTTGTGTTCTCAGCATGTGTTCATAATTTGGCGGTTTGCCATTATTCATTCGTAATGTTGCTCCCCCAAAACAAGACAAGCCACCGCTGCTGGTGGCAGCATCGCCATGCACATCTTTTGTACACTCGTACACTACACTTTTGCAGTTGTATGTAGTTGTAGTTGTTCTTTAGTTGGGGGCTCCTCTCTCCCTCATTTTACTAACTGACTTTGCAGTTTGGGGTTTGGCATTTTCTGTTGGGATCTTTTGACTGTCGTTTCGTTATTTCATGTTCTGTGTTGTCGTTTTGCATTAAGCAAGTATAGTTAACGTTGTTGTTGGTGAAGAAAACATGTTTCTCACTCACATGGCAAGCATGAGTTGTAGCTTGGCGTACTGCTGCTGCTGCTGCTCATGGTGTTAGTGCTTTGGCCAGTGTAGACGGTTTTACTACTAATGTTTAATTTAAAATACGTTTAGTGTTGACAATTATTTCGATACTAAAAAGTATTTTTGATAATATTTTTTTTTAATTGTCTAGAATGTTGGTTTCATTAAAGATATCATCATATCCAATAACACTGTGATTTTAGCTTAAAGTTAATCTATTTGATTTTATCACTGTTATCCTGATCGTTAACTCGTTTTGTGTTTGCGGTTATTTAACTTATCAGAGTTTAGCACTTGACAACACTGGTTTAATGTTTCTGTGCTTTAGCAGAGGCCCCCCCTCCCCTCTGTCTCTGTACATTAACAGAGTGTTTGTCTGTTCTGGTTTCCAGAGTGTTTGTCATGATGTTTGCCAGTTGGAAGGGGGCTTTTGGGGAAGCATTGTTATGTTAAGTTTCTCTCTCCCTCCCACTCGCTCTTTCTCTCTTTCTGTCACTTGCCATGTGTTTGTTTGTAACATGCACTTATTCTTCATGTGTTCGTTGAGTGTTTTTTCATTCTTTGTTGTTGCTTTATCTTTGATTGCGAGTTTTTGTTTTATTTCTTTGAAGAAAACAAAAACGAAAAATAAACGTGTACTTGCTTTTGGAATTATTTTTTTTTTCTTTAGCCAGACAACCCAAAGCATTATGCCTTTTTATTCTAAAGTTGTATACAAATTTTGTTTCACTTAGTTTGTAGTTATCACTACAATTTCTACACACACACACACACTTGCATCATACACTTGCATACTTATACATGCATGTATGTGTGCACATGCATTAAAGGTTGGTTTGATTTCAATTGGGCTGTTTGTTTTTTTTTTGAGAAGGGGATTTGAGTGGTGTTGAGAGTGGGGTTTTTGTTTGTTGTTGCCATGCAAACTGTAATTATTAGTTCACTACTGCAAGTTTTATTTCCACTGCTCTCAATCCTCCATCATTATCTTCATCTTGCAACTATCTCGTTTTCGTTTTATTCCCTCTCTACAGCGTTTCTTATGTATATATACCCATATATGTATATATATATATATTCACTTTATATAAATATTGTGATTTAAAGTCTGCTGCAATTTTTTACAAAAAATATCTTTTGTATTTAGTTTCTTTTGAGTCTCAAAAGCTTGTCTTGGAATATACATATGTACTCTCCTTCTTGGGCATTGTGCGAGCAATGCACAATTTAGGGCGTCAAAAGTATCACATACGCTGATTAAAGATGTCAAACAGCCGCCGTAGCGTCAGTTGCATCCTCTTGTGTATCGTCCTGTAACCTAAATTTTATAAAACAAAAAATAACTGAACGGATATTATTGCAGTTGTTTTTTTGTTATGTGATAAAAAATCAGCTTCGTTGGCTTGTAGAAGCTTTCTCCAAACTAGGTCAGACACTTTTTCAAAGCAATTAGTTTAATGAAGTGCATTCGTTCATACAAAATGGCGGATGTTGTGGACGGTGCGTTAATGCCAAGTTTCATTTGGGGGAACCATAAAGTGTGGGAACATGTTGCTACAGCGTTATCTCTTCTCATTAACTGTTGTTGTACTAATGAAGCGCGGTGATGATGTCGATCATTAAGCCGTGTAAACTTTTGTGAATGAGTTTTATGTAGAAATAAAGATAGCATAACGTTAACAAAATAATCAAAGGCTTAGGATCTAACTATCTTGTATTTGATCAGAGTAAAGCTGCACTAGTGGTTGAGAATATTCAGCCAACACCAGAGAGTAACGATTCCCAAGAAGTCTAACGCCGTTCTATAAAGAAAATTCCTTGTTAAATATATTATCATTATTATTATGAATTAATAAATCAAATGAAAAATTAATGAATTGCGCTGATTCAATGAATTGTACTTAATGAACTTATAGAACTAATTAAATTGTAATTTGAATTGAACTGAATGATTTGTATTGTAAAGATTACATTGTAATTTGATGATGTAAAGCCTCTGTTCTTAATAGTTTGATTGTAATTTTACGGTGTTAAAGCCCCCATTGGAAATAACTTGTCAATGTAAATGTCCAGGTGGGGATTTCAATAAGGACGGTTCAATGTTGCAATGGCATAAAACAAGTCGTGTGTGAGATATTAACAATATTCTTTGACTTTTTCAAAAGCCTTGTGTCTGCCATTACGTGTGAATTAAAACACCGTTCAAATGTCCGCAGAGATCCGGCTAAAATTAAGCGATAGGCTGGGTCATGTTGAGTTTAAGACATTGGTAGGTATAAACGAACGCAAGCACTCATATGTGTGATGCGCTTGTTTGCGGTCGCACAAGAATCGTCACCGAATTGTACAAGGTGAACATGTTGCTCTCTCCCAACAATCGTTGAACACAGTTTATCTGTGTGTACTTGTGACTTGTTTTTTGTTCAATTCGAAACAAGCATGTGTGGCGTTGCTTTCATAACACTCAAACAGAGACTGCCTGTTTTGAATTAAACAAAACTTTCGAGTACGTGTAAATTGCCGATTTTGTCACACTCAAGTAGAGACTAACTGTTTTAAATCAAACAAATCTGTTTGAATCTGTTTTTGTGTTGAGAGCGATGAAAGCGTGTGTGCTGTTACTTTCATAACATCCAAGCAGAGAAAGACAGTTTTGAATCAAAACAAAACTTGAGAGTAGGTGTGAATTGTCGATCTTGCCGCCCTCTTTAGGCTATGAAGCGCATATCACTGCCTAAAGAACATCTGTCGTTTGCGACTTTTTTTGTTCAATGCGAAACAAGCGTGTTTGGTGTTGCTTTCATATCACTCAAACAGGGATAGAACGTTTGGCATCTAACAAAACTTTCGAGTAGGTGTGAATTGCTGATCTTTCCGCCAACGTGAGGCTATGACATGTATATCACTGCTTTAAGATCATCTATAGCTTGCGATTTTTTGTTTCCTATGCGAAACAATCATGTGTAGTGTTGCCTACATAACACCCAAGCAGAGACGTACTGTTTTGTATCAAACAAATCTTTCGAGTAGGTGTGAACTGTCGTGCTTGTCTGTGTAATAAAAATACGATTATTCCCGCCCTCGTGAGGCTATAAAATGCCTATCACTAATTTTAGATAAACTGTCGATTGCGACATTTTGTGTTTAATGCAAAAGAAGCGTGTGTGGTGATGATTTCATAACACTCAAGCAAAGACTGACTGTTTTGAATCCGCCTTGTGAATTGCCGACCTTGTCTGTGTGAAGGAAAAACGAAGCCTATCAATGCTTTAAGATCATCAGCCGTTTGCGAATTTTTTCCATAGTTTTGTGCCTTCAGAAACCTTAACAAGAAAAGGAGCCAACAAAGCCAAATTGGACGAACTTGATGGCCAATTCACGTCATCTCTGCAAAAGATAACTTCAACCGCAATCGTACATGCAGAATTTCCGTCATGGCGTCCGCTGTGTGAAGCCAAGCCTTGTTCTGCTAGAACCACATGTCGACCGTTTCCACATCTTTGAAACGAACGTTAAATTTATGTCAAGCCTCCGAAGTTGCTGTCGACAGCATCAAGGTGGCCGCCGATGACAAAAACGCAGATGATAGAGTCGGGAATCAAACCCTAACCACAGTGCTACGGCCGGCCCGTAACTGTATTGATAATAAAGATTAATCAATCGTGAAACTTGTCATGGCGATTTGGCACCAGTAACTGAAAAATAAGCTATACGTTAGATAGACATTGCCGATACAACAAGGCCACCACAACCTTATACATTTTCCGACCTTAATTATTTCTAAGAACACAATTGGTAATTTGTTTAGGAATTATGTATCCGAGGATAGACAAAACCCATCCACCATCTATCTAAAGAACACCGGGTGAATAAGCACAATCCAAAAAAGAAACTTAGGATGTCATTACTTTAATAAAAGTAAACTCTTTTCTGACCAAAATTTCATTGTATCTATTCTATAGTATGCGGTAACTACTAAAACCATTTGTCACATTCGCAAAAAACTGCCCTAAAACATCATTTACAAATCCAATTACGTACAGCTGCCATCCATGCACTATCTATGGCAGTCATCTAGCTGTATTAACCTAGTATCCTGGCAATATCCTAGTCGGAAATAGATCTACGATGAATGTGGACAAAAGTGCAGCATTCAAAGAGGAAACACAAAAACCCCCATATGATTTCATACTATCCGGCTTAGACCACTAAATGAATAACGAGAGACATGGATAGAACAACAAACTATTGATGCAAATGCCACGTTGTTGCCATTATGTGTTGTTCTTCCTTTCATCTCGCCCCCCCATGAGGTTGTCACCGTCTGTGGTAGTGGGCCTATATGTATGTACATAAGTGTATGTAGTGCATTCAGTCATGCATTGGAGTCTGTCCACATATAGGTCAAACACGTGCAATCCTCGCTGCCGTGTCATCGTTTCATAAAAATGTTTTTCTCGTTGTTTAGAACTAAACGACCAACGAGAAATGCCGGCCAGTAACAATTTCCGTAGAATATAAGCGGAGGGTGCGGAGGGTTACAGTAGAGGAGGTAAGGACTGACAGGTCGCAGGACGGACATTAAACTGCATTGCGAAACTGACAAAAATGCTGTGACTCCCCTCCACAGAGGACAAACACACATGAAAAATGGCAACGAAAACATTTCCATATATATTTAACGCGTTGTATGTTATTGCCCGCCGCGTGTTGTTCATGTGAAAAAGTTGCTGCATTTTCATGTTTCCGAGTACTGTACTCTGTTGCCGTGTCGTCATCCCCCTTACAGCGTCCCCCGCGACCAAACGAGTCATCGATAAGCCAGTCAGACAGGTGAAGCGAAGAGAGTGAGAGAGAGAAAGAGGGACACACAATAAATAAATGGCAACGCGAACGTTGTATGGAAGCAACACAAAGTGCAGCAGCAGATAAAGGTGCAACGACAATGAGATTTATTGTACAATGGTAGTAGCAGCAACAAACACTGTGAACTGAGAAGTAAAAAAGGGGGGGGGGGAGATAAACACACAAAGAAAATCAGCGAGAAGAGATAAGAGAACCGAAAGCAGACACAAGCGAACACGCGGATAAAGCTAAATACATTGGCAGAGTTGGTGGACATGCAATTGCACAAATCAGTGTATGCCAGGGATGGGACTACAATTTGGAGTGGTACATTTTTGGGGACAGAAGACGGACACGCAGTTTCTATGGAATATAACATCGTTAAAATATAAATTGTGGCCTGGTTTCGAGTGGCTTTTAATTTTCAATGGCTCTGGATGATAGATCCAGCTGAATTTTGAGCGATGGATTCACAACAGTCAGTATCTGCTTGAGTGTTATGAAATTCACACCACACACGCTTGTTTCACATTCAACACAAAAACAGACACAAGTGCAGACAGAGAAGCAATGTTCAAAGATTGTTGGAAGAGCACAACATTTTCCCCGTGTACAATTCGACAGCGCTAACGTGCTTCTTCTTGTTGTGCGTACGTTAGTTTGTTTATTCCTACCACTGACATAGAATCAATTGCCTTCAATGTTTGCAAATTGAATAAGGTATTTCTTCGCTAAACAGTTAATTTTCTACACATCTTATGATCTGACAACAGCTTAACAGCATTGTGTATGTATTGTATTCATAACTATTCTCAGCGATACTAAAAATAAACGAGAACAAAGCTTGTAAGTACATATACACATGTAAACGCTACTCTAACGTATAATAAGTTAAGAGAACATAGCGAGGCAGTGAATTAAAGTGTATTAGCAAGTGGTGGCACTACTTGTGCTCTGCTCTACTCAACTTAGGGTTTTGGGGGGACAGCCCTAAGCTATGCAAACAACAACATATACGACGAGAGAGTCTTACAAACGGAACAAAGCTAGAAGTTGGCAACGTCATAGAGGCCCCGAAACTACGCTATAGGTGCCAATGACTCACTCGACGATTCGCAAGACTACTGTGTCAGAAGAGTCAACATTTTTGTGCTCAAAGGTTGTTTATTTTTCTTAATTAATTTCGTTGCACTAAGTGTTGGAGGTGTTCCCAATTCTGTTTCTGCAACTCTTAAAAATGTTTCGAAACTAATGCGACACGCCAGTATTCACTGCATTTCAAATAGACAAACAGTTTTATACTCTAATCCCTTATCGTTTTTCTATTTGGTGCTAAATAAATGACAGTCTTGCGCTTACCAGCTAACAGAACATTGTGATCCTAGCCCAAAGGGGCCCATGGAAATGATGCCAAATACCAAAAATGAAAAAGGTTCAAATGCTGCATTCACTGCATCAACACCACCAGCACCAGCACCGCCATCGTCATTGCCAGCATGCTGATGTCGTTGTCGTTGTAGCTGTCACACAGCTATTTCTGTGTAAAATGGAGAATAATGACACTTGGCTCATTGTTACACTAATTAAGGTCCATTATAAATGATGGCCATCCTGCCTTCCAATTTGCAGTAGCCACTGTCTGAAATGCCACCCCCACCCTCTGATTTATTTACAGAATGTAGGTTTATTGATATAGTTTTTTGCTGCTGTTGTTGTTGTTGCCATTTTTTGGTGGACACACTAATTTAAATTCATGCTTTTGCACAAATAATGGTGGCTCATCGGGTGGAGCGGATGAGAGAGAGAGAGCGAAGAGATGTGATGCCACATTATTTGGGTTATTTTGAGGGGGAGTGTTGTAATAATTTGCTTTGAAATAATTTATGGAGAAGTAATGGATGGTAATGCTGTAGTACCTCCAAGATTTATGTTGTTCACCATTGTAACATTTAATAGCCGCGTAATAATTATACAACATTAATCTTTTATGTGGGATGATCTTTAAGAAATTTTAAATTGAAATTGACAAGGAAGGAGGAGTTACAGAAATCGAAACAGGCATATTGAAAAAAATCTGTATTGAAATGGTCTGGAGTTGGATGTCTTGGCAGGGACTGCTATTCCGAACGACCGTGGCATAATTGTTGGAACACGAGACTATCATGCGGTAGGCTAGGGTTCGTTTATGTTTCATTGGCAACTTCTGTGTAGTAGCATCATTTTGTAGTCTAGAAAAAGTTCCTCAAAAACCTGACGTTCAGAGTTAATACCGTTCCCGGCTACATTTTTCTTTTTAAAATTTCATTGAGGGTAATCAATGGTGGCTTCTCTGAAAGCTTGTTTTTATGTTGGTTATATTATAAATAGTACAAATAGTACAGTAAATAGCCGATAGATGGAGCATGTGGTATGTAAGTGATACATAATCGCAACAATGTATTACTAAGATTTAGGGATTTAAGTGTTTAAATGCCAAGGCTTATTTTGTCGTATATTTTCCAATAGCCAATAACATTCCATCCAGCATAGAGTCCTGTTTTTAAAGCAGTCCTTACAGCGACATTCACACAAAACAAAATTCAATATCTCATCATCTATATAAAGAACCTGTCCGAAACAAATAGAAATCCCATAAATATGCCAATCCGTTTGTTTAAACAATCAACTACCACCGACGCACACTTTAAGCTAAAAGAGCATTACAATAAAAGTGTAGTTAACAATTCATTCAAATGTTTCCGCTTTACAAACAATACCGGCTCCTAGCAAGTCTCCCCACCAACTCCACAGCCCCTACTTTTCCATCACATACATATGTGCGCATATTTCTTGCATTTTACATACCTGTATGTAATTTATACAGGTTACACTCTTAAGTAATTCATATTATGCATTCATGTGTAAAGTGCAATGTGCATAGCACAGCAGCACAACTAGTGTTACCAGACTACCGTCTGCTAAGCTGAGAGAAGTTGAAAGAGATATTTGCTGAAATTGCATAATTCCGAGATTCGAAATAGTCATCGCTACGAGGCAAGCTTACTAAAGTTTGGGAGAGAGCATAGAAAAATAAAGATGATAGCATACTTTCAAAGTTTGTTTGACTCAAAACAGTCAGTCTCCGCTTGAGTGTTATGAAAGCAACACCACACATGCTTGTTATGCATTCACTAAAGTTTGGGAGAGAGCACAGGAAAATAAAGATGACAACATACTTTAAAAATTTTGTTTGACTCAAAACAGTCAGTCACCGCTTGAGTGTTATGAAAGCAACACTACACATGCTTGTTATGCATTCAACGCAAAAGCAAACAGGTGCAGACAGAGAAACAATGTTTAACGATTGTTGAGAGAACACAAATTTTTCACTATGTACAATTCGACAGCGCTGACGCTTCTTGGTCGACCGCTTAAATGCGTTCAGTTAACCCCACCACTAGTCTACGGGAAGTGATGAGTATATCCAGGGAGTAGGACAGCAACATTACATCAAATCGTTATCAAATATTTTATAAAATGTTTAGTTTTTTCAAGCTGATACACATTTTTTGTTTCGAAATGAACTTAGTAATTGATACATATAAAATAGTAAAGTAATAGTTTTAAAAGCTTCATTAACATTTAATACTTTTATGTGATTAAAATTTATCTATTTTGGATTCACTCCCCCCCTCCACCACAGCTATAAATAGAGATATGAAATACCTTTAGTTGATGCTCATAAATATGTCATGTCCCCAAAGTTGACTGCATAGTTTGCTACAGCAACAACTACGCTTCATATATCTATGTTGATTTATAGTTTCAATTGTTATTGCAACTAGGAAATGTGTGTGCCCACCACACATCCCCAGCTATCAAATTGGCACATCATGGCTAAGTTGGGCATATTTTTGCTAGCTCGCTCTCTCTCTCCGGAAATTTATAACATATCAGTTATGTGCAAACATTTTACATTAAAATTCTGTTAACATAATAATTTATACCTTTTATATTTATTAAAATTTTTGGCTGGCAGTTAGTATTAAACTAAGCTACGTTAAATTAAGTAGAGTAGTTCAATTGCCACCCCCCAACATTGATTTATGTGAATTCCATGATGGCAACGTAAAGAATTTTAATGGCGACGGTATGACACTATGCTGTGACAAATGTCACAGTTGCTGCTGCTACTGCTGCTGTATGGAAATGTGATGTAAACTTGCAATTCTTAGATTTTTTTCGGAGGTGTAGCATGTCTAGGGGAAATAGTTTTTTTAGTATTAAAAACATTTCATTTTTGTTGCCTCTTTCCCTATTGAGACGACACTTTGACATATGGATGCAAATGACATGCACCACTTGCCAAATATATTTGCATAAAGGGTTCATTGGAAATGTACATATTTTGTGGCAGAGATTACAGACTGAAACCTCTCATGTTGACACTTTTCTGGCAAATGTTGCATAACAATTTTCATATGCAAGAAAAAGACAACATTTTGATGTTCGCGTTAGAAATATTTATACTAACACCATCAAAGAGTAATATGAAGGTATGTGTACTATATTCCTCTAGTCTAAAAACTATTAATATTTGTAAGAGCAAACGTGGCACACATCCTGCCGACCATAAAAACACTACCCCTTGTTGAAGGGCCTCTACTGCCTTCCTCCTGAATCCCAGGCATGTAATATAACAGCGATTTTCCTTGATTTCGACTACTTGCCCCAGTAAGCAAACGCGGCAGCTTCTTGCCGATCAACTATTATATGCCTTGGTTTTATTTTAGTTATCCTTTTGTCTAAACAATTAAATAATACTACCCAGTAGGGAAAAATACTAGTTCGGAACTAGTATAATACTAGTTCCCCATAGGGCAGTGAACTAGTTCACCTTCCATACAAGCAACTGTCTCATTTAACACGTAGTTGTCCTAGGATTGGGGGCAATTGTCCCTTTTGTACTAGAGTAGTGTTAATTGTCGTGATTTTTTCAAAAATAGTTCAATTAATCAACGATAGGTGGAGCTGTACGACTTGCAATATATGTTAAATACATATGTGATATCCAGGAGATCGTCGTTTCTCTGCTTTAAGACCCACACTAGAATCACTAAGGAGAACAACTTATTCAATTTACTTTTAATATTTAAAGTGTTTGTGTTACATGCCACTTTATAATATATTCACGTTAATACCATCTGAGTGTTGTCATTGTCCACTTGCAATCGATAATGCTCTTTTACCCTTTACCTCAACCATACGTGATTCCCCTACGGCCTCTTTAGTCCAATACTATTTATCCAAAAAGCACAATTTAAAATTCTATCCTTCAGAATGTTGTTGCCGCTGCTGGTGCTGTTGCAGTGAAGCTATTCTATGATCAAGTATGCTGGTGTATTTATTTAAGGGTTGCAAGTTCGCAAAGAGCACTGACTGGACTACTACTGCAGTGGCTGCTGCTGCTGTCAGTGTCTGTAGTTGGTAGTGTTGCAATGGCTTCCTTTACACTTGTTTGTCCACACGAGTGTGTTGTGTGTGCTCCTTGCTATATTAATATTTGAACTCATATATTATTCTTTGTTTTTTTTTTTTGATACTCGTATATTTCTCTGAAAATCAAAGCGGCGGTTTTATGGTCGAGGCACCCTTTATGCTTGGTGGTTGATACTCTGCAGTATTGACATGCCATTGAACGGTAGTTGTTTGCAACACACACCATGACACCCTCGCCCTCGCCTACCATGCCTAGTGTTGTCTATGGTCATCACCTCAAACCTTATACTCACTCGGGTATGAGCGATATGACGACATATCGCTACAGTAGTTATATGTGCTTAACATATCGCACACACCCCAAATACGGTGAGAGAATGCGAGAGCAATGAGAGCAGACAACATTGACAACAAATTCTCGAAATGGCACTCTTGAGAATACCACATTACACCACACACAGTTACGCATTGTCTGCAATGCACCCTTAGCCAATGTGTGTAGTGGAGGGTGGGCATGCATTGAACTTGTTTCCGTTTCCTGGCTGGTTGTGTTCGTGCGTGCCTATGTGAGGGTGTAAATTTTATGTCTGCATTTTTGTTTCCTCGATTTACTACCATTTGATAATTTAATAACGTATTTATTGAGGTAGTTTCAAACCTAAAATTCATCATCGCGGAGTTTGGGCATAAAAGCTTGTGAACAGGACAACTTAAAGCAACAAATTGTATATCACGAACTTTGAATCTACATTTGTAGAAATAATACACCTCTAACCGTTTAGGAGCTATGATCGATGATGCCAACAAGATCCGACATAAAATTGGAAATTGTATTTTCTGTTACATTTTCCCCAAGTGAGGCATTTCTCCTTTAACAAAGGTTCGGTCCCATAGTGCTGTATAGTAATCTCTATTGGTCACTATCCTCAACGAGTGGTAATCTCTATACTAAACCCCATGTGTCCCAAAAGAACTCGGGAGGTAATTTTCAAGGTCAACTTTTCTAAACCAATTTTTTTCACAACTATTCCTTAATATTGTGTGTATTTTTAGATTAGAAATTTCCACTTCTAACTTAAGCTGCCATATTTTGAAACATTTGCCATGGTTTCTGCTACTTGCCACAGTGAGCAAACGCGGCACCCATCTTTCTTGCCGACCATAGAAAACACTTTCCTATGTTATATTCCTGGGATATATATCAGTAATCATTTGAATGGAGGCCCTTCCTTCCTCCACACAATGCTTTCGGCAACTTTCCACAGTGAGCAAACGCGGCACCCATCTTGCCGATCATAGAAAAAGCTATTCCCTGTTTTCTGTCTGGGGTATATATCAGTTATCATTTGAATAGAGGCCCCATCTTCCCCACAAGCCCAGGCATGCAATATAACAGCCATTTTCTTTGCCTCTGCTACACGCCACAGTGGGCAAACGCGGCACCCCTATTGTCACCATAGGAAACACTACACGCTGTTATATGCCTAGGATTTATATCAGTTATCTTTAGAATAAAGACCCCCTCCTTCCCCCACAGCCCCAGCCATGGAATTATAACAGTCATTTGGCATTGCTTCTGCTCTATTCAGTTTAGTTTCCATTGTTTTCAGCTTCATAATGTTCATGGTAAAAAGTTGTAGTTGTTGTTGCTATAAGCGTTCGTTCTTGTTATTGGCATTGATATTGTTCTGTGTTTAGAGCCAGTATCCGGTACATTTCGTAAACGATAATGGTGCACTCGGCGGCAACACTTGCGTGTTAATAAAACCATAACATTGCTCGTAGGGAGGGGTGCCAGGAAAAAGAAACCAAAACTAAACATTTATGACGTCTTTTTTTTTTTTTTGGCAATATACTGAAGTTGTTGTATCGCACATTATGGTGGTGTTTTGTTGGCGGCTTTGGTGTTGCACACAGCAACCATAAGAGAAGTGTGTGTAATGTAAGTATGCTAACGGTTAGAAAGAAATCTTTACGCACTACTTGAAAAGGGTATTGAAAGGAGACCGTTATAATTATAATATTTTAATTAAATATTTAAAATCACTACAAAGGCTTACAAAAGTCCTCAATTCCTTACAAAATCAACTACATATTAACATATTTTCATTATTGTTTAAAGTCGCTGCATAAGCTTACAAAAGTCCAGCACCTTCTCACTATCTTTCTTTCTTCTGACTCCTTTGAATCTTATTAACGTATTCAGGTTTTGTCAATACCTTAGTTTTGTATGTATGGTTGAATTTTCACATTCAAATCCTGCAAAGGAAATGTTGTCTCCACATGTTGTTTACTGCTGCTAAAGTCTGCTCTAAATGTGAGTTTGTATGCCGTAACATTCTTTGGCATAAATTGTTTTAAATATTTGTTATTTACAACCAGTGCTGCTGTCATTACTACTATATGTAGTCGTGCCATCGTCCAAAATGTAACACCACAACGAAGTAACGTGCCCAGGCTTGGCAACTAGGACTACATACCACTATATGTCACTTAACACTGGGAAATGGAGCTGGCACTGGCACCGGTTGCGGCTCTTCTCTGCATCAAATAATGTTGCAGTTGCCATAAATTTTGTTGTGTCATTTCTTGTCGTTGTTGTTGTTGTTGCTTTGAGCCAGTTAAAAAAAGTTAAAACGGAACTATGCATAAATTTGTTTTCTATTTGAAATTTGTTGTAGTTGGTTTGCGTATGTTTTTATGGTTGTGCAGAGAGTATGATGATGGCTGTGTGTTATAGTGTTTGTTTTAACTTGATGTTGGATATTTCGTTTCGTCTGGTTGTAATGTTTCATAGAAGAATATAGATTAAGATGAGATCGAAATCAAGTATTTTAATAGGCCATTCATATTTAATTGTATAATAAAAGTAAATTATCCATTTTTTCGATACGCAGTCGAAATGGTTAGGCAGCTGATTTTCCTGATTATATGATTTATTTTGTGAGTTGAAACTCTTTTTATGGTTAATATTAGACTTAGGTGTGGTAGAATTTTTCCATTATAGATGGCGCATTGTAATTTGTATCGTCAGCAGCAGTTTTCTTCATTATTAGTGTCGTAGTACAATTATACTACTATAGATGGCGCATCGACATTTATAGTGTGTAACCTCAATGAATGATTTAAGCACTCAGTTTATTACAAGTAGCCATAGAAAAGGGAACCGAACTTTCAGCCTGTGGTGTTCCTCTAGTAGGTATCTTTTTCACGCAACTTCCACCAAGTTCTAAGTTGACGACAGACGGTTTCCCAGCATGCAATCTAACCAATTCACTAGCGGACGTGTTACATTAATGTTCTCCAGAGAAGGAACTATCTGAACAAGACGTCACATTATTGAAAGCACCTTTTATTTTCAGAAAGGCAGCTAAAGTGAAGTCACCAGAATTACACGTCATGAAAAGCGCTCTCAACTTATCTTCCAGCGAAGTGCACATGTTGAGAGGTGTTCAAAGTGTGGGGGCTTAAAGATGTCCTTATATACATACCAATCAATCTGTTTAAAACTTTTTGCAAAAAGAATGAGAAGTTAATTGGTCTGTAGTCCTTGGGGAGGAGGCATGAACTGGCTTACCCTCCATGGGTGAAAAACACGTCTTAACCGTCCTCCATTTCTCTGAAACACAACCGGATAGCCAGATACTAGCCTTGAAGGTTTCCACCAAAATCGGAGTTATATCATGAACACAGAGGTCTGCAGCATGATGGCTTCTATATCATTCGAACTAATAGCCCATTTCACCTTCGGCTCATTCACCATATTATCCAAAACATCCAAGTGCTTATAGTTGATCGGCAAGAGTGGGAACTAGATCCTGCAGCCTGCAATTGGATATCCATTAGGAGCTCCAGTGTTTCAGCGCTGGACTCGGTGTCTGACCCATCTGTCCTACGAATGAAACCCAATCCTTTCGGTTCCTTAAAAAATACCCTTCTGAATCGGGCAGCATTATTGATACCGTATATGGACTCACAATACTTAATCCTGGTAGCTCTCTTTCAGCTTCTAATGTCCCTTTTGTAGCTGTTGTCACTGGTTTTGTAAGCGTTACATTCCGCCTCTTATCTCGTTCTCTTCGCTATGTTTCCAAGTCAATGTAGTTGATCGATATGGGTGGGTTCATATAACGGACCGTAGCCCGGGAATTGTGTATCCTCCAGTATTTTAGGGCTGGACTTGGTCCATGACTCATCTTTCCTCCGAATGAGACTCAACCCTTTCGGTCGCTTCTGAATCAGACGGCATCTTTGACACCTTGCATGATCTAGCTGTACTTAATCCACGTAGCACTCTTTTAGATTTTCTTTTTGTAACTATTGAAACTGGTTTAATAAGCGTTACAGTTCACTTCTAATTCTGTTCTCTTTGCGTGACAACCCTTATGAATGACACGCCATTATTGACACTTTTTATGAACTGCAGCTCGGGAATAGTGTATCCATAAGGAGCTTCAGTGTTTTAGCGCTGAACTTCTTCCATGATCCAACTGTCCTGCGAATGGACACCAATCCTTTCGGGTTTTTTGAGAGATACCTTCTGAATCGGGTGGCTTTATTGACACCTATTTACGTTTATAGTTATGAACTTGCTGTACTTTATCCTCGTAGCTCTCTTTTTACATATAAACGTCGCTTTTGAATACAGTTTTCAAGCGTTCCTGTCCTCATCTAATCTGTATCTCTTCGCGTTGTTTCCAAGTCCATATAGTTGTTCGACGTGGATGGGCTCATACTACCGAACGCAGCCCTGGAATTGTGTACCCATAAAAAGCTCTAGTGTTTCAGCACTGGATTCTCCACATGACCCTACGAGTGAAAACCAATACTTTTGGGTTCTTAGACAGAACCCTTATGAATTGGGCAGCATTATTGACACCACCGAGTATGGACACTCAGCAATTTATTCTCACTTTGACCTTTGTAAACCGGTTCTATAATCGTTCCAGTTCTCATATAATCCCGTTCTCCGGTTGATCGCTTTGATAAGCTTTCTGGAAGTTTTGGATATAGTTTCCAACTGCTTATTCCATTACACTGGCTGCGATCTCTTGTCCGGAGATCGAGCTTTAGTTAGGTTATCCACTTTCCTATTTACCTCATCAATTGTACCGCAGGTTCTCCGCAGAGAGTTTACTGCAGCAGCAATTTGGTCAACCACAACTCTATGATGTACCACAACAAATTTATAGTTTAAAAATTCTAAATTATATTACATAGTACAAAATTTTTTTTTGATTTGGGACTCAAATCTAAGAACTGCACGTAAAAGCAGCCCCAAAAAGAAGAAGTTCTGCATCATTCGTTATGTCAAGTTACATGCTGTAATAATTTCTAAATCGATTTTAAGTTAGTAAGTATCGTATAGGGAAATTTATCACGTTTTAGACTCTGTACTGTGTTAGCTTTAATTAAAGATTTCTGTGATTCTATAAATGATTTAAAATCTATTAACGATTGCAATCTTCTTCTACGTATCTAATTGATTTGATATAACTTTTAAAACATTACAACTTAATTAATTTATAAATAATTGCTGATATTGTGTGAAATCTTTTGTTGTTCTCTACAACAAAGAAATCGTTCTTGTCTGCCAATCTATAGGCATAGGTAAATGTGTCTTCTCCTCCTCCTCCTCTTCCTCCGCAGGTGATTACACACATTTTTTCTCTAATCTTCTTTCACTTCAGTCATTTACCCAAAAACAAATGTTTACTTTTTAATGAATAATGAATTGATGTATTATTATTATTATGCGCATACAAATGTATGTGTTGGTGTGTGTGTGCTCGTCGCTATATAATTTTATGTAGATTTTTTTTTTGTTCTAAAAATTTCTTTTTATACCCCACCAAACCTAATAAAAATATAAAAAAAATTTCAATGTCAAACAAATAAAAAAGTGTGATGGTTGCTGAGAAGCCAAAGCGAAAAAGAAAGAAACAGCGATGGTGAAGAGACGCTAGCGCGGGTTAGAAGGCTCGCGCTTTATCGTTGTTTGTAGCATGTGTGAGAATACAACAACCACATGAGAAAGTGGCGGTGGCGTCGGCGGTGACAGCGAATGATAACAGCAAGTAGACGTCAAACAAGTCTAAACATTTTATATAGCAAAAGAGTAGTATTAATAGAATCATGCTTCTTTGTTTGGACGACGCTCGACAGCCGCTAGCTAGCTGGTCCGTTTGGGCGATTGCCTCGTCCACCATTTGACGTTTCGTCGTCGCAAGCTTTTATTATGTTTTTTTTTGTTTCTGTGTTTCACGAATGAATGTATTTCTTTGTCACTTTTGTGGTTCTAGTTGTTGCGGTTACTGTTTCTCTGTTGTTGCCATCATTACGCAATGTGTTTGTATTAGTTGGCTCACCAACCATGCACAGAGAATAGTAGAAAATAAACAACAACAATTCGTTGTTTGGCTAAAATAATAATCGTACAACAACAACACATGGCACTCAAGCTAGCAACTATTAACAAAGCGTGTGATTATGACTGGGCGTCAGAGTGACTGACAGTATGTGACTGAACCGTATATATTTTTACTATTTTTTCGAAAATGAAATCATTTATGACACACGCACACACACACTACTAAATTCACAATCAGAATTTAAATAGAAAATTAACGAAATATTCAGCCAATGATAAAAAATATAAACGTGATACGACTAACGCTAGTGCAAAAACTACTTGTGAATAATCATCAGCAATATGTGAATTTCGGAACAAGCTGCGGCATAGTGACCCATATTCATTGGAACGACTGACGAACATTGTGTGTCATAAATGACCAACAGTTTGCCATTAGCATTGTATTATTTGTGGTGGTGGTGGTCTATCAATCTTGATTCAATGATTAGGTTTTTGTTTGTTGCTAGCTTTTTTTTTTTATTTAGATAACAAAATTTAAGATACTAGACCACATTTTGGTTAAAGCTAATTAGAGGGCAATAAATTGAGGAACTATTTTGTTTAATAACGTCATAGGTTAATTAATACCGGTTTAGAGTGTACGACTAGGTGTGAAGTAGTTTTAACGTGGTCGTACTTCTAATTAAGAAGTTGTTAATAGAGCCAGCGTTAGTTTACTTTAAAGTAAAAAGTTCAATGATGATTTTTATGCAGCGAGCGTCTTCAAATGTTTCTCTATGAGGGTTAACTTTAAACTCAATATACCAAATCAAATTATTGCCACAACCGGTCTAGTCGCCAAATTGAGCCCTCCTGCGGATATATTTTATATTCACCCCTAAAGAAGTGAACTTGTATGGAAAGAAAGCTTACCATCACTATATATACATTTATGTATTACCGACTGGTTTCAAAAAGTTTAACAAGTAAAACGCCTTGCAATTATTCAGACACAAATATCGCTCAAAAATAGCTTCGCTTCGAAGACGCTTTTATTTTAGTATTTTACTTGAAAAATTGTTGAATTGTAAACATTTATAGCGGTTTAAGTGCAACGGCAATTTGTATTTGCTACCGATAACACTTCAGGGAGTTTTTTAGGTTTATAGTACAATTTTTGTACTATAGATGGCGCCTTAGCCGTTTGTGTTTATCATTTAACATAAAGAACTGAAAAGTAGTTACACTATAAAAATTTATAGTGTTTTAAGTACATCGGTAATTTGTATTTAAGACAAATAACACTTCAGGGAGTTTTTCAGTTTATAGTTAAATTTTTGTACGATAGATGGCGTCTTGGCCATTTGTATTTATTAATTAACATATCAAATGTTTTTATTTTTGCCATAATTTTATTGGCAAAGAAAAAAAACTCGCAATTGATTTTGATAGAGCGTCGATCTCTGCCCTACACACACCAAAATAGTTTAAACACGAGAGATCTTTTTTGTACAGTTTGTTAATATATCCATGTTGAAGCTTTATGAAGATATGTGAGATTAAATATGCTTTCAAACAATAAAATCACGGATTTCTATTATTAAAGCTAACAGATTTGTCAAGTCAAGTTTAAACTATAAATTTGATGTGGTAAATCATAAAGTTATGGTAGACCAAATTGCTGCTGAAGTGAAATTTCTGGGGTGAACCTTCGGTACAATTGATCAGGTAAATAGAAAAGTGGATGCCCTGGCTATAACAATAACAAAAATCTTTTTGTATTTAAAAGGCTCATGCATGCCATTTAGTGTGGGATATAACATCGTGCAAATATCCGTTCGGCCGGAACTACACGTATTCCATATCCCTCTCCGATCAATTTGAGCCAACCTATTCTGGTGTCGACACCCAATTGGCTCCAAAGAATACTTGTGGACGGGTTATTTTTTCACCAAATTTTTATTTGAATTTGACCCTAGGTCACTGGTTGCTGTGGGAAGTTTACGTGGCAATCAGTTAAAGGATAATGCGGCTGCTAGCAGGGATCAACCAACTGGATCCTGTTCAACTGTTCAACCTGTCTTGAAATCGTTGTCATCCTCTGATCAGGTTTCATCTTCTAAGGAAGTAATTGTTGTTTAGCACGTCCTACTCCGAGTACTACTGAGAATGGTTTACTCTTTTATGTAAAATATATATTTAAAGAAGATATTTTAATTCGTTGTTTGAAGTCTAATTCCAATACTTACAGTACTCTTTCTTTCAATCTGCAAACAAACCGCATTATCTTTGGGTGATTCATTTTGAGCTCCGCGACCAGTTGAATCTTGTACAGATGCAGATGCCTAAGCTCTGACGCCACGTTGAAGTTAGAGAGCGGCGAACAATTGACTGTTTCGGGTTCTCCTGAACACTTTCACTTACAGCCTCGATGTTTTCAACCTATTGTTATGGTTTGCTATGGTTTATGGCTGTCTCGGCTTTGAAGGGCATTTAGCGTTTGCACTAACAAACATTTCTATTGATAATAAAGTTGTATCAATAGGTTAGACAGACGTCAATAAAAAATATTTCCGTCACAGACAGTCAACATTAACCCGCAGTAATTGAAGATTAGTATAGTGCATTTGCTGTACGATAGGTGGCGCTCGAACTAACGATGTTTAATTTTGAGTATAGTTTTATCATTTGGACGTACTGCTCAATCATGTAACTTGTCACAGTGATTTGGCATCTGTTACAGAAAAACTAACAATAGGTTAGACAGATGCCGCCACAACAACATAGCCGTCACAGGCAGTCAACATCAATTCGCACCAGTTGAAAATTAGTATAGTGTAATTGCTGTGCGATAGGTGGCGCTGGAATAAGTTATGCGCAATTTTCCATTTTAAGTATTTGGCCGTACTGCTCAATCATGTAACTGGTCACGGTGATTTCGCATCAGTAAATGAACAACTGACAATAGGTTAGACACGCGCCGTCAAAACAACATAGCCGTCACAGGCTTTCAACTTCAACCCGCAACAGTTGAAAATTAGTATAGTGTAAATGCTGCACGTTAGGTGGTGTTTGAGTAAGTTTTACGTATAAATCCAAATTTATGACTTGCTTTCAATTTCAATTGAGAATGGTGTATAACATTATCCAGTCAATTCACATTCGATGATCTGCCTACCTAATTCCATATCATGCGCTGCAGCAGTTGCATTGCCCGTCAACTTTTTACAAACTTAATGCGTGTAATACTCCATACTCCAAATCACTATTGTTGGCATTACGAATTCATATATATATAAATACAATGTTTCCACACACACACACGCATTAGATGGTAACCTTATCAGTTGCCAAACAACATAAACAAAGAACTATTAGTAGTGTGAATTTTATAGTTCCCTCTATCACTCACTACCCGTCCCTTCAAATGCCATCGCTTGAATTGATAGACAAATGTTTCGTGACGTCACATACTGATAAGTTGTCCGGCCGGTCAATCAAACGTCAGACCGCCAAGCGTCGACCGGTACATACATAGATTATCTCGTAAAACATAACAATTAACACAATACTGAGTGATGTCGTCTGCGACGGCGGCAAGTATACGACGTAACGCCAGACTATAAACGCACGCACTTTTGTGTTTTTTTTTTGTTTGTTTTATTTCTTCTTGTTTTTATTTTTAAGCGTTTCAGTCCATTCTTCTTTGCCCTGGTCTTCTTCTAATATGTTTATGTTTTTGTGGGTTTGTTTTTATTTTGCAAATTTGTTTTCTTATAGGCCGCCTTGTGTGTGTTCGATGAACTCTTACGGCTTTTGCAAAATAGAAAACGAAAGAAAACAAAACAAAGAAAAAAAAACTTTGTTTTTAGCTATATTTGTCTTGAGATAGGCCAAAGAGTTACCAGATTTGCCTTAACTTAAAATTACCACATTTGGGGGGTATTGTCAATAAAGTGACAATTAAACTTTGAAAATTTTAAGGCTGACAATAAAAATTGTCTTAAATTATATTCTTCTTATATCGATACCTTTTTTGAGAGTTTTTCCGATTTATGGTACAATTTTTGTACGATAGATGGCGCCTAGGCCATTTGTATCATTATCATTAAAATATTATATTGCAAATTCTCAAATAATATTCAAATGTTGTCTATTGCAAAGTTTTTCCCTTCTTATGATAGGATATAGTAAAAATTAATATGGCAACCATTCAGTATCATCCATCCCACACATTATCAACAGTTTTCATACGCACTTTACATATTCGCTTGTTTTGTTTTGTTTTCGGCCTATTGATGTCTATTCGTGAGTATAAACTGATGACAATGATGTCTTACACAATATTTTAACGATAAAAAGGGCAGAGATGATGGCAACGTTTGAAGTGAATATGTTAACGTCGATTACGTATGAGTTCACTGCACTCGAAACAATGCTCAACAGCGCAGACATCATTTCATTTGATGTCGTCACATATCGGCGGTTGTTATTGTTGTGTTGCCAGTGATACGCACATTATGCGTGATATGTGTTGTTGTTGTTGCCTTTAACCGGCTGTGTATATTCTCTATCATGCTTCAAATATATACGTATGCGTAATTTGGCAAATAGTCAGTCAGTCAGTCATATTAATAAATCATTTTTTTTTTTACAAAATTACTTGTGACAACAATTTTGAAACTTTCCCGTTGAAATGAGTAAACTGCTGTTGTTGAACTTAAAATTTTTGCACATAAAGAAGAAGGATTTTCTTTAATGTGTGATTAAAGAATCTTAGCCGAGTATATAATGACTAGTGTCTAAGATTAATGATTAATATGTATTTGTATTTATGATTTATTTTAACAAGTTCTTTTGAGAATTCTTTAATATTTGTTTTCTCAATTTATATAAAAAAAAATATTTTTTTCAAATATATTTTTAGCTTTAGTTTTAAAAAATATTAGTTTTGTTTACATGTTTACTAATAGTAAAATTTTTTTCTTTATTTTACAGAAATGGCGGAAGGTAATGGCGAACTAGTAGATGATATTAATCAAAAATCAGAGGACCGCGGCGATGGCGAAAGAACAGAAGATTATCCAAAACTCCTGGAATATGGCTTAGATAAAAAAGTAAGTACTGTCAACATTTAAGGCCTTTATATTACACTAAATTATATTTTTTATTACACTAAATAATCTAAAGACAAGTGTCCTCTATAGAGTTTTTTCGGTAGTGTGTAGACTGTAGGGAATCTCGAAATTATTGAGCCAAAAATTCAAAATTCAATACAAAAAATTAAATTTTTTTAAATTTATCTTTTGGGTTTCAAGCTTAGATAAACTTCTTAGCTCTTATCAAACATTTATTTCATGATCTGCAGTTTCCCCGGAAATTCGAAACCACGAATTCAAATCGAATTCACCTGACCAATTTCCCTTATAGCGGCAATGTTTTACGCTTGTTTGGCGTTCCTTTGGTTTACCAATGTCACATGATCGTTTACCGTATTGATCGCCTCGAATTTGTCCTTCAAACTATGGGATTCGACTTAAAAGGGCCGTCAGCGTTGGCATAAACGAACCTATATTCAATGATAAAGTTTTATCATTAGGACAATGATACTTGTCATGCTGATTTGGCATACATAAGTTCCTTTAACTCTGGTTGGAGCGTAGGGCCGAAACAAAGGAATTATAACTGATTGGATCTCTGGCTAGGATTATCAGATTGTTCCACGTTACATCGGCAGGGTCTAGGTCGCCATTGATTGTGCGGCTCTATGATGTTCTTGATCTGCCTCGACTTCTTGTACCCTGGGAGTACAGCAGCATAGCACCAGTCGACAAATTTTTCGTCGTCTTTGTAGTGGGTGTTCAAACCCTCCCAAAGCGTCGTTGTTTTATTGTTATGTCCAAAGGGGGTTCGTTTGTCGATAGGCTCTCAACCGGCAATCCGGGAAATCTCATTTTAGGACCAGACTTTATTCGGCGAATGCTTATCTACCTTTGTTGATACGGGACGTGACATACACTGCCCAGATAGAAAAAGATTGACCGTAAACACTTATGTTTCTATGGAAATCGCTGGTGGAGATGAATTCCGTTTTGGTGTTGTTTATATTCTGCCGACAGATTGTGCGTTTTGGCTGAGAAGATCCATTTTTGTCTGACTTCTTGACGGGGAGAAGGGCGATGGCATCAGCATAGGTGGGGACAGCTGATTCTTGTAGATAACCCTATTTTCTTTATTCCGATTGTGGCATCTAAATAAGTGTGAGTGCCGATTATCGTAAGATTAATTTGGCAACTCTGGTTTTGGTTCCCTTTTGTAGATACAAGGTTTGTGGCAAGAATTTGTAGTTGTTGTTTTGAGTTGTAACCGCCATTTCCCCCAATAGGGGGCGCCAGCTGGTTTTTATTGATTTATTTTGTCATGTTGATAAATCATTTCCTTTTTTCCTTGGTCCTTGCGCAATCTTTTTTAGTGGAATCATATAGGATATAGGATAAGGCTGAGAACAACAATCGATGTAGATTTGGCCAGTGCCACGGAATTGAACCCGACAACTTCGGATTTATAATCTGCGTTGCTTCCACTGAGCTATCGAAGGCCACTCTCTTCATATATTGTCAAAGACACGAAACAGGCATGAAGATTGAATTGCCATTCTTGTAGTTGCTCGAGGATTACACGGAGTGAGACGTGCATAAGAGTTTTGGGCGGAAACCGGCTTGCTGTCTTCGGAGAGGTGATTCCAGCTTGTCCTGAATTCTCTTGAAATGTAGTTTTGCTGGAATTTTTGAAGGGGAACGTAATGCCCATGTAGTTCTTACAGTGAGATACATCAATCCTTTATCAGGGTTCCCAACAACAAGTTTTATGGAATTTTTACTTCACTCCAGAAAGCTTCAAAAACATGGTAAAGGTATTGAGTTAGCCTTTAAAGCTTCGTCGGAGTTGTAGTAATTTCCCAGGGCTTTGCCGCACTTTAATTGTCCTACGACCTGAGTGGTCTCATCGGTGCTGGGGGATGATGAGTTAATATCTCCACCTGCTGAAAATACACACGTTGGACTTATTGGTTCGTATTGTTGGGAAGCAATTAAGAATCTCTGAAAAGTGTTTATGCCACCTGTCGAGTTGGCATTTTTCAGATGTAAGAAGATACCCTACTTTACCCGTATTGGACGAGTACGGTTTCTGTTCTTGCCCGCAAGTTTGAAAGTGATGTCGTAGAGGTCTTTGAAGTTGTTATCATAACGGCCTCTTCGTCTAAATTTGCGAGAGATAATGACAAATTCCGTTTGTCTGTTCAGCAAGAATGTTTGACAACTCTGAATTCCGAATTAAGTTGGGCCCTTGCATAACGAGTGTGCGGCTCTATCTCTGGCAATTTTCGGTGTTCTGCGCTGATCGATGGAAGCTAGTGATGCTTCACTAATCCAGGCCAATCTAGCTTTGGGCAGTGGATTAAAGTACACGTTGCAAGCCTCGGTGAATTTGTCTTTTATGCTGTACCAAATGTCAGTAAAATCAGAGCTGCGGTTCGGGAAATATGGTAGATTCTCTCTTAAGTGGGACACAAAACTTTAAAGGCGGTTCGAGTTCTTTAACACATAACTATTAAGAGATTGCTTGCGGATCGCCATTACTCGCATTGAGGATTCTTGCAATTACCAGGAAATGGTCGGACGACACGTCTGCGCTCCTAAATGGTCGGACATTGCTTATACATAGATTGTAGATCTGGCTTTCAGTAATATTGTTTAGAAAGCACCAAGTCACTTTGTGACACCATTTATGTAGAAATATTGCCCCACCAATCACAAGGTTGTGGTTGTTGTTGTTGCACAGCTTAATTAAAAGATCGCCATTCTCATTTCGTTGTCCTAACCCGTGTCTGTTCAATATATGCTCTAGTCTAGAGTTAGTCAAGCCAATTGGGGCGTTCAGATCATCCATTAGAATAAAGGCATCAGTTACAGAAAAATAAATAAAAAGTTAGATAGACACCGCCATTGCAACAAGAGCGCCTCAAGCTGCCAACATCGACCCACACCAATTGAAATGTCCTTTCCATGATTCTTCAAAAGAAAATATGCTGTGACAATTAAAGTAGTTAGAAAACTAAATTTACCTTTAAAGTTTTCAAGTCAGTCTTTGTACAAAATTTGTAATTTGTAAATTAATACTTTATCCTATTTCTCTTCTTTTTTATTTGCAGGTTGCCGGCAAACTTGATGACATATATAAAACAGGTAAACTCGCCCATGTAGAATTAGATGAACGCGCACTGGATGCGCTCAAAGAGTTTCCGGTTGATGGTGCCTTGAATGTATTAAGTCAGTTCCTTGAATCAAATTTGGAACATGTATCGAATAAATCTGCCTACTTATGCGGGGTTATGAAAACCTATCGACAAAAAAGTCGAGCCAGTCAACAGGGTGTACCAACACCAGCCACCACAGTGCAAGTTAAAGGACCAGATGAGGAGAAAATCAAAAAAATCTTAGAACGTACCGGTTATACTTTAGATGTAACCACGGGTAAGTAACAAATATTGATGAAAATATAAGGGAACATAGACAAAAGTTCTAAAGATGTTGACAATTTTCAACAAGTAATTTAATTTTTTTTATTTCTAATGTTCCATTTTTTTTCTTCAATTTTTTCAGGCCAGCGCAAATATGGTGGACCACCACCCAATTGGGATGGTCCTGTGCCGGGAAATGGTTGCGAGGTATTTTGTGGGAAAATACCCAAAGATATGTTTGAAGATGAACTTATACCTCTGTTCGAAAACTGTGGCACCATCTGGGATCTGCGATTAATGATGGATCCCATGACCGGCACAAATCGTGGCTATGCATTTGTTACATTCACCACAAGAGACGCCGCTGCAAATGCTGTTAAACAGGTATTTACAAAGCTCATTCTAACTCGCCTCACTCTATCTCTCTGTCTCTCTCTCGTATTGAGTACCGCGCGTGCGCTCTATCGTTGTATTGTTGTCGCTCTCTCTATCTCACTCTATATTAAACATTTACATACAAATTGATTTTATTTTAACATTTTAGGATTATCCTAATCGTGGTCAATTTATATATTTGGCTTTAACGATTAAATTTGTAAGGCTTTTTATAAAAAAATAGGCAATCGATTGATATTTTATATAAAATACATATATGTCCACACATATAAAACTGCGCTCACTTTAAAACACTGTATATGTATTAAGCTTAAATGCAGTTTTGTGATATAATTTATCTATACAACAAGTTCCTTATTTTCATTTTCCAATGCTTTGTATAATTATCGTTGAATATCTTAACTTCTTAACTACCTATGTATATGTTGTTATGTTCAATTATCACCTAAAAGCAGTTGCAAGTCAAAACTTTAATTTGAATTACTGTCTGATTTATTTTCTTTACAAGTAGATTTATTGTAGTTGTTCTTATATAAAGTTTATACTATTTCTTCTTTGATTTTCTTGTACTTCTTCTTGGCTTGATTCGAGATGCCTTTTTGCATGAGTTTTTGTTCCAAAACCAACATAAAATAAAAAACAAAGAGTGTTGAAACTATTTTTTTGTTTCTGAAGTAGTTAACGAATTCGGAGTTTGAATTATGTGAAACGAAAGTTTTGGTAACAATCTGTAATTTTGCGGTTTGAAAAGAAGTCTCTGGAAAAATTAAACCTAAAAAAGAAAAAACTACCCGAATTCCAAACCAACCAACCAAACCAAACCAACAACCGAGAAAAACATTTGGAACCAAACCTACCTACCTATCCTTTTGAAGAGAAAATGAACGAAAACTGTTTTCCTTCCCCTCTTGCATTTTTATTTCCTTTATTTTAGCTGTCCTTCTTTTCGTAGGTTATATGTATAGTATAACTCTGTGTGTGGTATGATAGGTAGGGGAAAAAGATAAATTTTAAGCAATATTAAAAATATTTGAATTTCTAGGATAAATCCAATGCAAGGATTTCATATTTGGCATCAGTTTTGTTTTACGTGTACATTTTTACTTTTCTTATACAAAAATATATTTTAAAAAAGTTTGACAAATTTGGAGTCTACCACCCATACGTTTTTCTTGCCGGTCATCATAATATCATTTTATGTCTATAAATTATCGGTTGTTTATTGCCATTTACTGCGCAATCTTTCTTTTTTTAGCCGTTGCCAAAATCAATAAATTTTTACTTTTTTTACCCAACTTATCATACCACACACAAATGCTTTTTTTTATCACTTTTTGCTACTATTAGTTTTATGACTTGAAAAAAAACTTGTTTGTAAAAACATGTACTTTTTTTAGTAGGTCGTTAGTGAATTCTCCCAAAAAACCAAACGACAAAAACGAATTTCTCACGTGTTTGGCAGCCGTTTTAGGTCATTTATTATCAACTTTACCGCCAGCCCAACGAAACGACACAAAGAGTGTCTAACAAAATTCTAAATTTATTTAACTGTATTGTAGTTTTAACGAATCAAAAAACAAAACACTTTTTCTCATTCTCCTCTTTGCATACAAAAATCCCTGACTCCTGTGCCTTTCTCTTTAAACTGCTCGACAACAAACTATGAAATTTTTGCAACAATCTCCGTGGATAACAACTTAAAAAATTAATAGAGTAAAACCGAAAAAAAAACACAGTTAAAATGTCCTTTAACTTGTCGATTTATTACAGACAGATAGACGACCTTTTTTTTCTTTTCTTCTCTCTCTCTCTCTCTCGGTAGTTGTATTTTTGTTTCCGTAATATATTAGAGTATTTTTTTTTGTTAGATTAGGACCTCTCAGATGCTCTTTTGCATATGTTTAATTTAATTGTCTGGTTTTATTTTAATTTAAAAAACTTCTAATGAACGAGCATGTCCCCTCTACACCATCGTCGTATCAACTTTCCCAACATTGACTTTTTTTGTTTATTCTATTCGTCATCTCCCTCCATATCTTACTAATTACTAATTTTATACCAAATACCATTTTTTTTTGTGTTGTGATTAATTAATTAAAACGTTTTTGGAAAAGCAGCTGAATTTGGCTAAAAAATATATCGAAATTCAAAATTGGTAATTACACAAAAATAAACAATAAAAAACACTTTTATCCTTTAACACAATTTTATTTAGTTTTCCCTTTTGACTTTATTACTAATTTAATGTCTTTTTGTATTATTTATACTAAACGCAATATTTTCTTAACGTAAATATCAATTATAAAAATTATGTAACGGGAGATACTCAGAGAGCAACTTTACTCACATCATTCTTGACTTGCAAAGTATGTGAAGGTGCCAACAATCAATGTGAAGTTAAATGATATATTGAGATTCAAGAAATAACTTTCTTGCCTTCTCCCTCAACATACAGACAGTGACGTTTGGTTTTTCATTTGAATCACTTAATATTTTCCACCGGTGCACACGATCTGAACAAAAGGACTCTTCGATTGATGACATATGTGAAAGGCTGAACGTCTACTTAACTGAAATTGCCAATTTCTTTGCTGCAAACAAGATGAAGATTTCCGCCCCCCAAATCATCGGTCACACTTTTCACTGCATGGACAGCGTAAGTGAAGGAGTATCTCAATGTGATAGTCGATGGCATAACAATTCCGAGCACCAATTACCTCAAGGTCCTTCCTTGGTGTCACATTTGACAGCCTCTTCAGATTCACCGCGAACACTACAGCGATCTGCAATAAGATGAGAAGTAGGAACAAGATTCACGGTTGGGGAACCAACAAAGAAACATTGTTGATCTTTTGCAAAGCGATAGGTCAATCTGTGGTAAACTATGCAGTTCCAGTGTGGTCACCAAATGTGAGCAAGACACAGTAGAAGAACCTGCAGACATGTCAAAATGCCGCCCTGAGAACTGCGAAAGGGTGCCTTCTTATATCTTCTGTGGACCACCTTCAGGAGGAGACGAAGGTCATACCCGAGATCCGGCATAATTTTCTTCTGTCGAAGCAAAATCTGCTTGGCTGTTACCGGTCCACCCCTCAGGCATGTCAGGAAAGACCTTCAAAATCTAGAGCAAGCAGAACTTGGGGAACCGACAAACCTTGTTGACCTCTTACAAAACGATAGGGGTCAGTCTGTGGTAAACTATGAAGCTCCAGTGTGGTCATCGCATATTAGCAAGACGCAGTAGAAGAACCTGCAGACATGTCAGAATACCGCCTTGAGAACTGCGACAAGGTGCCTCCTCATGTCTTCTGTGAAGGATATCCTAGTGCTGGATATCCCTCTCATAAAACCGAAGATCTTTCCTCTCCGATGAAATCCCAGAATGACCTGTTTCGCGAGGATGTGACTGCGTTCTTCGTGACTGTGACTGCAGGTTCTTCGTCTTCTTATGAAGATGGTGTTCTAAGGACTTTTGGCAGGCAGCCCGTTACACTACTTAGAGCTGCAGCTCTGGGCCAATAATGGTTCTTGCTGACAAGGAACATGGTTGATTCATTGTGGAACTCGTCTACTCGAATTTGTGCACACATTATCTAAGAGTTTCTTTTCAGCTCCGTATGTTGCAATGAACGTAAAATTTGAGTTGTAGAAGAAGAACCTTTTATCCTTTCCACTTTACACCTCCACTTAATCCACGCCATGTCACTAAATTCTCATGGGCTACTCTTGCCTTACGTAACCTCTGCGTCTGCAACCCGTGGCTGTATAACGCAGCTACCGACTCGAATGTACACGGTCATTAAGTCTAAATAAATAGTTTTACAACGAATCCCTTTATAGGGATTCCCTATAAAGGTTCCATATAAAGAGGGCAGTAGTCTTGACTCAAATGTCATAGGATTTTTAGTCCATCCTATATTTCAAAAAGGGTCTATCTATGGAATTAGGTCTACAGTGAATCCCTCTATAGGGGTGAATCCCTATAAAGGTTCCATAGAAAAGGGATTGATGTTTTGACTCAAATGTTATCGGACTTTTAGTCCACCCTGTATTTAAAGAAAGGACTATCTATAGAATTAGTTCCCTCTATAGGGGTTTCATATAAAGGTTCCATATAAAAGGGATAGTTGTCTTGAAGAGTCGATAGGTGTAAAGAAAATGTAGAAAAAAATCGGCTTTCGGGGTTTCATTTTAACCCATTTAAGGGTCGAAGGGTTTAATTTTTATCCATTTTAAAAAAAACGTATGACCGACCACCACTATTCTATCTTCAAGCCCTAAGGGAGCACCCTTACAAAAATAAAAATGTTATAAAATTGGCTCCTTCCGCTCTTACTACGCCAAGGGGCACCAAGGGGAGTTAAATATAATGGCTGCCTCGCAGTTGCTCAATATCGTTGCCTGAGAACGCCAAACCCTTTGGGGATTTCACTGTACTGACATAGTATCTTCGCCCTGACTCGGAATTTCTATATTGGCTGTTGCAGCGCACATCCTGCGAAAGATGTGATTGTAAAGTTCTTTTGTGTAATGAGATGTTCAAGACAGCGGACTATGAGAGACAGTTTGACGATACCGAACCTAATCGGTTTGAGTTTAAATTCAAGTTAAGACAGTCTATAGTAGATAATGGATATAAGAAGATAACGGATATAAGAAACTCTCTGAATACAAGAAATTTCTTTCTTATAAGCAAGTTGTTCAAAAAAAATTTTTATTCTGTGTTTTAATAAACATTTTTTTTTCTGATTAATGATGACTTCTACAAATTCTTCATATTTACTAGAACTAATACTTGTCATTTTATATCCTATGTTTTTATAATTGATATTTACGTTAGAATATATACATGATACCCTATCCAATTCCACTTTATCTTTACAACTGTTCTCTTTTTAATCTACAACTTCTTCTACCTTATATTATTGGTTAAACGTAACTCTACCTCTCCCTTCCTTTAACTACTGCTTATGTCTTCTATTTCGTAACTCTTGTTTCCTTTTTTTAATTATTATTTTATACTTTAATTTTGTTTCCCCTTATTGGCATAATTTTTTAGTATTTTTTTTTATTTTAGTTTGTAATATTTTTTTTAATTTATTCCCATTTTTATTTTATTTTTATAATTATTTTTTTAAATTTAAACAACAAACACATTTAATCCAACAACAACCAACCCTATTATTATTTTCCTCTCCCCCCACGCTCTTTTGCGCTCTCACGTCGTCGTCACAACTTTAGCTCGATAATCATGAAATAAAACCCGGCAAGTGTCTGAAAATAAATATAAGCGTTCCCAACCTGCGCCTATTTGTAGGCAATATACCCAAATCAAAGGGCAAAGAGGAGATTTTAGAGGAATTTGGTAAATTAACAGGTAAATTGATAAAAAACAAAACAAAATTGTTCTTTTTTTTAAATTGATAATATTAACACTTAAACTTAAACAAAAATTAAAAGAACTTTTGATAAATTGCTAGAATTGTCATTTAGCAATAGCAATTTATCAAATGTTCCCACATGGTAAGCATTTTCATAATGTAATGCATTGGCAATACAAAAATCCAATTGGCTTGTAATTCCAACACAACGAATAATAAGAACAATACCAACAACAATTGGCTTATATACAATTGGCAGAGGGGGGTTTCCGCTGCGCTACAAACAAACAAAAATCTTCTTTGAGTCGTCGAAAAACCCAAACTACGGCTGTTTCATAGGTTCCAGACAACGTTTTATATATTCGACATGACACCAATTCATCTTTTTGCATTGAGTTTTTTAGGCGTTCATTTTATTGCAGTTATTATTTATTAATTTTATATATGTTTTTATTTTAAATTGTAACAAATTTTTTTTAAACGCCCATTCTTCTCTCACAATCGCCACCACTACCACCACCACCTCATCAATCCTAATTTTCACTAAGCACAAAATATATACCATAAACTAAATTGAGACTATCTTTTCAAATGCTGCGTTTTTAACATACAAACCACCACATTTTTTAAATCAAAACTATAACATACGCGCGTCATATATTAGGTATTTTTTATCTCAAGTTACTCTTTCAAAATGTACATTCATTTTCATTGCCTACTTGTGTCATTTGTCAGCTTCTCTATATCTCATCAATAACATTATCCATTTAGTGTTTTTTAAGGCTTATGATTTTTGTTTTGTTGTTTCTTTTTTTTTGTAATCGCCAAAAACAAGAAGAAATTTAAATATCTCCAGTCATTAACTTGTGCGTGTATCTAACGTATTTTATCGAAAAAAAAAACGTTCATAATAATTTTGTATTTATGACAAATAGTCGTTCATATTAACTTTTTTTTTTAATACATTTCAATATCTATAGTAAACTATTTTGAAATTTTTAAAGGAGTTCGTTTAGAACTCCTCCCCGTAAAGGAAGTATTGGGTTTGAGGTTATAGGGGGACGAAATATTATTTATTTACATCATTAATATTGTAAAACATTTCTTAAAAAACGAAATTGGTTCTCTTTACCCAAAGATTTAAGGTCAAGGACTTCAGGCCACCGAAACTGTGTTGGTGTGGGACTGTAGCTCTCAACGGAGACCAATAATGCGATACCATTTTCAAATCTCGCATCAATTATGCCTATTCTATTCGGTCAACGTCGCTCTAAAGCCATTTCGTTGCTCTGATGAAGGCGTGGATGTTCCGCAGATCGCATACTTACTGATAAGCGTCCGATGACCTAACTTCTCATCAAAAGCAGGGCACTGACATAAAAGATGCTCTGGGGCCTTATCTTCTGCCTCTCCGTTGTAGAAGCTGTAAAAATCGTTGCCAACCGACCAGTGACCGGTTATTACTGCATGTTTCTTAGTTGGACTTGATAGGTTTAGCGCAAATCGTGTTCTCTGTATATACTAGATGACAAATCTGTTTCGGTCGCTGTGCAAATAGGTTTACTCACCCATCTTTCCTTAGTAATGAGTTTCAGTTTCCTTGTGAGAGGAACATCAATGTGACCGTAAACTTCGCCTGAATTTACGATGGTGGCGGCCATATTAATACTATACCATATTAATGTCTCGCTATCTTCTCCAGAGACCACCGGCATTCTCGAATATTTCTCGTAGAGGTGTACACGTTCTCCGGGTATCTGATGGCCGCTTTACTATCAAAAAGTAAATAAATATTGCCGCCCGATATCCTATGAGACTGGATTTGCTCCACGGCTATTTTAATGGCCGCTATGTCGGCCTGAACTATGCTACAGTAATTCGGTAGCCTAATCGACAATTGCAAATTTAACTCCTCCGATAAGATTCCACAGTCCGCTCTTTCTCTTCATTTCGATCCGTTCGTGAAAATTAGAATGGCATCTTTCACCTAGGTGTATCATAGTAGGTTCTGTCCGGTATGTTCTCTCTTAAAACCCTGATTGAGAACATGTTCTGGATCACACGGTATAATCCCTGTGCCTCCATGCTCTCGATGTCGTCGAAATGCATTCCAGTGAACATGATCGTAAACAATGCCTTAGATAAAGTAGTTCTTAGCGCCCTTGTTATCATGATGACTTGTAGTCTCATAATACTCTCGAATTTCAGTCTTTGGTTTCCATTTAGATGGAATTATGTCTCGTCTTCGAAAATAAGGCAAGTAAAACTGGCAAGCCTTATTAGCACTTCGTGGAGCCTGGGCTAAAGATCTTGAGGCTTTGTATCCTGTACCATTTGCATTTTATCAGGCTGAAAATGTAAATCTTGGTAGTGACAGCGATTTAAAGATGTTCTGGGTTCGTATAAGAAGCTAGACCGCCTTTGAGAGTCTCAGGTTTTTCACACGAACAAATGCTCTTAGTTCCAGGCTCTACGTTTTAGGAATCCTTTGAAGTTCTAGTTGCACTTGCCGCCTCAATCGCCTGCAGCCATATTCTAATCAATTGAGCTTTATTTCTAAGCACTATAGTCGAAGAATCGTTATTAAGAGATATTACTTCCGTACGCAAACCGCCTTTGAGAGTCTAGTATATACACACGGACAAATACTCTTAGTTCCAGGCTATACGCCTTTAGGATTCTTTGAAGTTCTCGCTCAAATCACCTCGACCGTCAGCAGCCATTTTGTAGTCAATTGAATTGAAGGCTGTATACAACCAAGTGCTATACGTGGCTTAGAGCTTTATTTCTAAGCGCTCGTAAAGGCTTGCCATATCTGTTCGACGCAGTTCCCGCAATGCAAATATAAACGACCCAGTTTGCATTTCACCAAAGCGACACCTATCGCTCAATAATTGTACTACAACCACCAATAGTGAAACAACAACAACAACTTAGATGGAAGTAAATTTACGACATGATAGTTGACACTGCTGCTAACTGGAGTGAACGGTTTTAATGACAGCTTAAGATATGTTTCGTGAAATGTATCGATTTTCTAATCGAATACATTCCTTTAATTCCTTAAAAGAAACTGATTTGTTGAACCAGTTACCTTTTTAATCAATTAAATTGATGGCGGTTTATTTCCAAGTTTTATTGTCAGCTTGGGGCTTTATTTCTAAGCGCTATAGCCTAAGAATACACATGTTTTGCATCGCTGAATAGCACCAAGCTACTAAATTCCCATTGACTGATCTAGCGTCTTTCGTAACGCCTCGCCATGTCTCCCTGTAGCAGTTACCGCATTTCAAATATAAACGGCCTAGTCTGCATTTCACCAAAGCGACACCTATCGCACAATAATTGTACTACCACCATCAATAGGATAACAACAACGTAGATGGAAGTAAATTTACGACATGATAGGTGATACTGCTGCAACCTGAAGCGAAAGTTTTAATGGAAGCTTGACAGATATTTCGTGAAATGTATTGCATTCCCTAGCGAATACTTACCTTTAACTCCTTAAGAGAAACTGGGTTGCTGTTGAGTGCGTTACTTAAAAGGTATCCAAAAAAAAGAGGTCTGGACTGCGAGGAGAGCAGTTAATGAAGGTTAAATTAATCCGGCGGTCGCCTTTAGCATAGCTTATTTGGGTTCAAGTATAGGTCTCGTTTAGACTTCATAGAAATGTTTTACAAAAAATATTGTTTACGTCACCAAATGTATGTCGTTAATATTTTAACTATGTGTTAATTTGCTATAACTCCTCAATACTTTTTTTGGAAAATTTGTTTTCTCTTAACTCAATAAAAAACTATACAAATAGTAAACAAAAATATTCAGTAGGAATTTGTTAAATAAAACACAAAAACTAATAACACCTATCGAAATACATAATTATATATTTAAAAATATTTTTATGAAAACCAAAAAAAAAAAATAACGATTATATTTTTTATTTAATTAAATAATCCTCTCTTCTCTTTCGAATTCAAAAACTCAAACATATCTTATGTAGAAATTCCGATTTTGTTTATTATTATTATTATTTTCTAAAATTACAAAAATCATAATTTATCTAAAATTTAATTACATCATTAACACTTTTGGTTTTTATCTCTGTACTCTAATTAAAGCTAGTGTTATTATTATTATGTATTATCTATCTATAACAACAAACACCATATCAACTTTTTTTCTACTTTTTCTAAACAAAAATCATAATTTTGAAAAATTTCTTTATACATTACAACAAATTCCATAATTAATTTTTAACCTTATATTCGTTTCGTTTCGTATTATTTGGCACGATTACAATCAAATTCTACTACTATCTACCTAATATATTAAAAAAAAAAAAATAATAAAATCATAACCCTGAAAACCAAAACAAAAATTATATTAAATCGAACAAAACAATCGAATTGAAACTACATATTCTGTTCTTTTTTTGTGTGTGTGTATCTCTGTGTATCTGTTGGATTTGCTACAATTTTTTAACAATTTCCAGCTGAATGATTATGAAATTCGGAAAGGCAAAAAGATTGGTGTAACGATATCATTTAATAATCACCGGCTTTTTGTCGGCAATATACCTAAGAATAGAGATCATGATGAATTATTTGAGGAATTTTCTAAACATGCACGTAAGTGGTGATTTTGACAAAAACAAAAAAAATAATACCAAAAAAAAATAATACAAAATATTAAATTTTAATAACTTGAAAATATTTTCTTATAAAAAGAAAAAGAACAGGACATTCAAAAACAAACAACAAAAAATAATAATACAAAATTTGAAAACAAAAAATTTTCCCACTTACCAAAAATACAAACCACCACCACCATCAAAATTATACCTTTACCTGTGAAAACCCCTAAAGAACCCCCGCCTAATTGGTAACCAATTGGTAAACAATATAACATCAAATAATTGGTTTTGTATCTAAAATGTTTTTACAACTCCCCCCCCCCCCCAAACCCAACAAGCGTTAGTTGCAGAATATAAATTTTGTAAAAATAAACGGCAGCAACAGCAGCAGTCTTTTAAGGGCTGTTAAAATTGGATTTTTGTTAATTTTTTGCAATTTTCGCTTAACTCATGTATATATTATTTTGTTAAAAAAAATTCTACTTACAAAAATTCATCTACAGGTGAACATTATATTTTATTACACTCCGCTTGAAAATGATACCTTTGAAATTTTGAATTTTTTTGTACTTTTGCAAACATTTGCAGATGAAATTTTGTGATTGGATTTTTTTTTAATTTGTATTAAACATCCTCATTATGTTTTATTTTTGTTAACTAACTCTACAAATCCTAAAAAATACAACAAGAAATTTGATTTATCTAATATTTTTTTTTTAAATCTCTGTAGCTTAACAATTTTTCTTATAAACATAAAAGAAATCTATATTAAAAACCGAAAAAGAAATTATCGAAAAATTAAGCAACGTTAAAAACCAAATGCCAAATTCGCTAAAAACATAAAAAAAACGTATTTTTTTATTAATATTTTTTTAAACATTATTTACTGGTGATTTTGATTATAATTGTATAGCTACAGCTAAAAATTGTAAACATAAAAAAATGGTAAGAAATTTTGAATAAATATTGTTCTACATTGGGTATACTCTTTTCTGTCTCTCTCTCTCTCTCTTTTGATCAAACTATCTGTCTCTTATTTCATAAAAATATAATCTTCACCTGAAGCAAAACAAGAAAACAAAAAGAAAAAACAAAAACTAGAAAAAAGGTCAAAACTCAAATTTTATACAACACAAATGAAGCCAACAAAAGTTTGTGTAAATATATAGCAAAATTAAAGAAAAGTTCTTTAACATGTTGCTGAGAAGTTTGAGACAACTCATGCTAAAAAAAATTAAAAATTAAGAAAACTAAAAAAATAATATATAGCAATTTTTTTTTGTATTTTAAGACTGCTGCTAACTGCAGTGAACGGTCTTAATGGTTTTTGTACGCAGAACGCACGTTTTGCATCGCTGAATGGCACCAAGCCACTGAATTCCCATTGACAGATCTAGCGTCTTCTGTAACGCCTCGCTATGTCTGCTCGACAAAGTTACCGCACTTCAAATATAAACGGCCCAGTCTGCATTTCACCAAAGCGACACCTATCGCACAATAATTATACCACCACAGGATAACAACAACGCAGATGGTAGTAAATTTACGACTTGATAGTTGGCACTGCTGCCAACTGGAGTGAACGGTTTCAATGAAAGCTTGACATATGTTTCGTAAAATGTATTGCATTTCTTAGCAATTTGGTTCCTATAAATCCTAAAGAGACACTCGGTTACTATTGAGTGCGTTACTTTAAAGGTATCCCAAAAAATAGAGAATTTCATTGGAGGTTAGTCTGGACTGCGAGGAGACCAGTTAATGTAGGTTAGGTTAATTCGGCAGCCGCCTCCAGCATACCTTACTTGGGTCCTAGTATATGTCCCGTAGTGATACCATTTTAAATTCCTGCATCAATTATTCCTACTCTTATTGGTCAACGTTGTTTTCACACCATTTCGTTGCACTGGTAAAGGCGTGGATGTTGCGAAGATCGCCTTAAGGTAGACAAGTATTGGCCATAAGTGTCCGATGGCCAAAATTCTTATATTTCGGGTCAGCAAAAGCAGGGCAGTGACACAGAAAATGATCCGTGGTCTTCTCTTCTTCCTCATCATTGCTTTTGAAAAAAAAACCTTGTAGAAGTGTTTCAAGTCCAATGAATGAACGTTCAGCGCAAACTGTCCTCAGTATATCCATGATAGGCCAAAATTGGCTGTGTGCTGTGCAAGTGGGTTCTTTTACCCATCTTTCGTTGGAAAAATTTTAGTTCTCCCTTAATTACGCATGATTTTAGGACTCTATTCTAAGAACTAAACGTGAAAGTAGCCCCAAAAAGAAGAAGTTCTGCATCATTCTTTTTGTCAAGTTTCATGCCATATTAATTTAATATCGGTTTGAAGTTAGTAAGGTAATACGGCGGTATTCTCGAACATTTCTCGAAGTGGTGTTGTGATCTGATCTCAAAAAACCCCAATTTTGGGGGGGGGGTCAAATTTTGACGTTTTGAGGTCCTGACGTGCTGCGTTAAAATTGCGACAAAAATACAACTTTGTATTCAGCGCATCAAAATACATTAGAAAAGAGTGATGTGATACCCCAACCCCGACACACACGAACAAATTATGAAAAAACTGATTTTCTAGGGTCCCGCTCAATAAGTATGTCGCTTTCCTTTATTGCCGGTCCTTTGTAGCCGGCATTGAGCTTAACAACTTTTCTGAACATGACTTTACGATATTCGGACATTTAGATGGTCAAAATGGCAATTTCCCCTATATAATACTTACAACCTTGAAATCGATATATCTCGATTCCTAGACCTGACCCAGCGAATCGCCGGCACACGTATAATTTTTTTTTTACCGATTTAACTTTTCCCGTTGAGCAGGAGCCCCGTCGATCACTGTCCCCCAAAATTTTTACATTTTGTGATCATTCAGTACAACCGATGTATAGGTCAAAGTTTTGAAAGGGAAAGAAATCTACAACTAGCACCGCGACTTCCCCGGTAACGCCCCTAGAGGGATACATTTGTCTCTCCTACCATTTTACCCAAATATACCTACCTCTTCTTCACCCCCTAAAAGGGCTAGCTTACAAAAAATCATTTTTTTTTTATAAAATTTGCTCCCACCACTCTAATTGCTCTAATTAAGGAGCTACTTCTAGGAGTCATATATATGACTAACCTCCAATATTTTTGCAACCCCAACAGTTTCACACAACATTTATACCCTCTATAATCAACCTTTGAGGTTATCCCTAACATTTTATCCAAACATACATACCCCCTACCTTCGCCCCCTAAGTGAGCCCATATACAAAAGTCAAATTTTTGTAAAATATGCTCCCACCACTCTTATCGTCCCAAAGGTGCTTCTTAGGGGTCAAATGTATGACCGATCCCCAATATTTTATTTTTTCCCTTGATTCTTCATAGAGGGGTAAAATGTATGAACGACTTCCTGTAATTGTAACCTCCTAACATTTTACCCAAATCTTCAACCCCTAAGGGGTCTCCGTTAAAAAATTCCAATTTTTATAAAATTTTCTCCCACCGCTCTAACAGTGTGTGCCAAAGGTGCCCCTTCTAGCAGTCAAATATATGACCGATCCCCAATATTTTTGCAACCTCAAGAGAATCTCACAACATATTGACCATCTATGATCAACCCTTAAGGTAATACTCATCCTTTTTTATGAAATCAGCTTTTGCCTCTCCTACAGTAGCTCCTAGAGGGGTAAAATGTTTGACCGACTACCACTAATTTTTCCTTCTTAACATCTACACCCTATCTTTACACCCTAAGGGGGCTACGTTACAAAAATCATTTTTTTTTATAAAATTTACTCCCCCAATTGTGCCCCTAGAGGAGTAAAATGTATGACCAACCCTCAATATTTTGGCAACCCCGACAGTTTGTTAGAACATTTATACTCTCTGTCGTTAAACTTTAAGGTGGTCCCCATCATTCTTTCTCTTTGTTATAATTTTGTTATAATATCAGCTTCTGCCACTCCAATGGTGCCTCCTAGAGGGATAAAATGCCCTATCTGCATCTCCTACAAAATCATACAAAAATCAAATTTTTATAAAATTTGCTCCCATCGCTGTAATTGCCTCATAGATGCCCCTAGAGGAGTCAAATATTTAACCGACCCCCAACATTATTAGAACCCCAACAGTAACTCAGAACATTTATAACCTCTATCTTCAAACCTTAAGGTGGTCCCCTACAACTTTTTTTTTATATTTATAATTTTTTTTTTTAAATCAGCTATTCCCACTCCCATGGTACTCGTACTGCTAGAGAGGTAAAATAGTATGAGTGTTTAGGTTCTTTTACTTGATAATATAACAATAATCAATTACCGATTATTTTGCAGTCTTAAAGACTGTCTAGAATTTTTCTTTGGCACAACGTCATCCTCATTTATAATCTATTACGTGTCATAAATCGTAACATATTTGTGAATTTGTGAACGTGCAGGAGAAATAATTTATAGTTTCGCTCTTCACTACACTTTGCATAGAAAAGACTATCAGGCACTATTTTAGACGGATCACTACTCGGCAACGAAGATCTATAACTAATTTTTGCTTAAAAAAAACAACAAAATATAGAAACATTTCAAAACGTCCAAGAGTGACATATGAGTGACTAATGACAAATAATTGTGGTACAAGACAAAGCCATTAATTTTTTTTCCAAGAGGAATTTAAACAAATAGTCAATATATATACGACAATTCAAAATGATTTTGTTGGCATAACTTGATGTGATTTTATGTATTTTTGACCTTTTTTCTGCTAAGATGCAACAATTGGACAACCACCACCTGACCTCAAGTTCCTGTTCTATTTTGATTTATATTTTTTCTGTCGAACTAAATAATTCTAGTTCTGTGTTTTTGATGATACAACATAAATAACAAATTTGTCTTTTGGATATTTAAATAAATAGTAATGACTGGAGACACCAAAAATCGCATTATATCCTTTTAAACCGCCCCACGTTAAAAAATCCGCAGCAGGTGATAAACTAAACAGATATGTAAAAAGGTGTTTTTAAATTAAAATTAAAAAAAAATTTTAATTAAACATATTTTTTTTCTCGTTTAAGTTAAGCATTTTATATACACTCCCCCCCAAAAGCAATAGCAACAAAAACCAAAATTGGTGTAATTTTTTACAAAAAATTTCTGTAAATTAAAAAAAAAAAACAAAAACGATATAATTTATATAATACCATATACAACTCTGTCTATCTCTCTCTCTCTTTCTCTGTTTTACTATCTATGTCTTTAAATATACATGTGTGTGTGTGTGTTTTCTTTAGTTCTGTTTTATAAATATTTAAAAACAAAACAAAAACAAACCAACTATTTTTACTCTAAATGTATTTTACGTTTTTTGTTTCATTTTAATGTTGTTAATTAAATCCAAAAAAAAATAATTTTATAAACAAAAAATTGTAAAACTTCCCAAATCATGTATAAAGCAAACAGAAAACTAAAAATGAAATACATATATTATTAAATATATTTATATAAATAAATGTTTTACTGTACATTTTTAGTTGCTTTCAAGACAGACTATATCTATATGTTTTTTGTTATCATAAAACAAAAATTCTAAAAATATTACTACATTAACTATTAATCAAAGTCATTAGGTACAATAATAAGCGTTTTTGGCATTGGTTTTAACACAGAAAAAGGTCAAATTTTTTAATTAATGAAAATTACCCAAACAAATTCATTCTATAAATTATGTTTTTTTTCATTTACATAATTTCTAAATTACAGAAATTTATATTATTTAACATGACAATGCACTCACGTGTTGAAAACTCAGCTTGTAATGTCAAATTTGTAAATTTCTGTTTTTGTTAAACAAATAAAGTTAAACAAAGTGTTTATATATTTTAAGTTAACTTTTTAAAATTCCGTTAAAAACAAAACAAATTTTTGTTGTATTTTTTTTTAATAATTTTTATAGAAAATCATATATATATGTTACTAATATAATTACATTTACAATTATTGACTTTTATTTTATTAATTTTTTTCAATATTCGTAATTCGTTTCGTCCCTCCCTCCCTCCTTAACAGCCGGCCTTATTGAAGTGATAATTTACAGTTCACCAGATGACAAAAAGAAAAATCGTGGTTTCTGTTTTCTCGAATACGAATCCCACAAAGCGGCTTCATTGGCTAAGCGAAGACTTGGAACTGGTCGGACTAAGGTAAACACAATTATATTTTATAAAAATAACATACAAATTTAACAAAACTTGTTTATTTCTTTCAGGTTTGGGGATGTGATATTATTGTCGACTGGGCTGATCCCCAAGAAGAGCCGGATGAACAAACAATGTCCAAAGTTAAAGTTTTGTATGTTCGAAATTTGACACAGGATGTTACAGAGGAGAAATTAAAGGTAAGTGGGCAACTTTAAAAATTTGTAAATTATTTTGTATTAATATGTATCTTTTTTTTTTGTTTGTACAGGAACAATTTGAGCAATTTGGCAAAGTTGAACGCGTTAAGAAAATAAAAGACTATGCATTTGTGCATTTCGAAGATCGTGATAGTGCTGTTGTTGCAATGAGAGGTTTAAATGGCAAAGAAGTTGGTGCTTCTAATATTGAGGTAAGTGTAAAAATATGTAAAATCAATAATACAATTTCTCAACATCAACAAACAAACAAGAAAGAAGTTTAGTGAATGATTTATCATAGCTAATGGTTGTGCAGTTTTTTGAGTTTACGCACTCAAGAAAGAATTCTCATTTTGTTGTGAGATTCTGGTACCTATGACTTCATGAACAATTTGCAATCATTATACCAAAGTCTGCTGACAAGGATTCGTGGCTGAATTTTTTTTAATATATTTAAGATATGTATTTTTTATATAAATTTTAATGACTCGGTTTCGATTCAAGACGTCCTCTTTAAAAATAAATCAAATTTTTCGAACTTTATGAGTAGTGAATAGATATCATTTTAGATATTTTGTGGCATAAATAGTAACATATTTATGAATTCAAACGTGGAGGAGTATATAATTTATAGTTGCACTTTTTGCTACACTATCCATACAAGAAAAGACCATCAGGCACTATTTTAGATGGATCACTTCTCGATAACGAAGGTCCATAACCAATTTTTCCTTTCAAAAAGACCAATTTAAATATTTGAAAATCGTCCCAGAGTAACATTTTGGTAATTAATGACAAATAATTGTGGTGCAAGACAAATCCATTAATTTTTTAATGAATAGTTATCATGAACATTTAGCCTACTTCCTATCACAAGTCCAAGTATTAATGGACAATTCAGTGTCACTTACTAGGATGACGAGTTTCGAACTCTATGACGTGATCATCATCATCAGACCCCTTTGTGACGGAAGTTCAGGTTAGGTTGATTTGGTAAGCGCCTTCAGCAAAGTTCACTTGGTCCTAGTATAGATCCCGTTGTGATAACGATCTTAAATTCTCGCATCAATTTTTTGTACTCCCTGTGGTCAGCGTTGATCTTATGCCATTTCGTTGCTCTGATAAAGGCATGGATGTTCCGCAGATTCCCTATTGATTGAAAGATATTATTTATAAGTGTCCGATGACCAACTTTCTCATATCTTAGGTCCCCAAAAGCAGGGCAGTGACATAGAAGATGCTTCTTGATCTCCTTGTTTTCTTCATCATATGCGTATGGTTTCCGCAGATCCCCTACTGATACACAAGTATTGCCCATAAATGTCCGTTGACGATGAACTTTTTCATATCTCCGCTCACGATTAGCATGACAGCAACATAAAAGATGCTCTGTGGTCTGCTCTTCTTCTTCATCGTAACAGCTTCTACAAAAGTCGTTGTAGGGAAGTTTTAAACTCTTAACGTGTTTTCCAACCGTCCAGTGACCAGATAGACTTTTAGACAAGTTCAGCGCAAATCGTGTCCTCTGTATATCCACGATATGTCAATTCTTTTTAGCCGCTTTGCAAGTGGGTTCTTTCACCCATCTTTCCTTAGCAATAGGATTCTTTTAACTGTTTTCCCCTTGTAGGAGGAACACAACGATAATCGACAGTTGCAATTTCTACTCTTCGAAATGATTCCACAGCCCGCTCTTTATCTTGATGTCCTCCCCAAAGTGAAGCGCGTTATCGTTATTATCATAGTAGGATCGTAACAGATTCTGTGTGACTGCTTACATTGATTAAGATCTTTGGCATGGCAACGCATTGCGGTTTCGCTGCTATCTTCATCGTCTCAGTGTCTGGGAGTAATCAGTTTAGGACCGCAAACTGTGCCTAGTTAAATTACTTGTAAGGGCAATCTCATTGGCTTAATAACAAAGTCATATAAACAGTTAACATTGTTGATGCTTATTCCCCAGTTGAGGCTGACTGCCTTTTTGCAGCAGTATAGAGCCGTTGCCGCTTTACTAGTCCTGTTCAATATGAGATCAATGTATTTGGCACTATCAGAAAGTGTAAGTCCGACTGAATTTAATCTGGGTCTAGCAAATTGAGGGATTTTATATCTTCGTGTGAAAACCACCAGTTCCGTTTTCACCTGGGTTTACACCCAGTCCACAGTTAAGACACCATTCTAACAGAAGTTACAGGATAGATTCCAAAATCTGAGAGAGTACTGTAGGATTCTTGTCGTTAACTATTTGTGCTACGCGATACGAATATGCGACAGTTGGGCAGCAGTAGTGGGGAGAGAACTGCTCCTTGTTCATCGTCTTCGGGAGAGTATTGATGTTAAATACCATAGTAGAGGAGAGAGTACTTCTCCTTGTTAAGTTCTACGATATATTTGATACAGCCAGATTAGATATAATTTAAGAGTTTATCAACAACCCAATAGAACTTCTACATGAAGATTATTTGTAAACTTTGTAAGTAGTATTGTTTGTACCCAAGCAAGCGACCATTTCTTAACAAACGTATATTAGAGAGGTATAGAGAAGACCTTCCTAGTTTTTATACTATACGAATTCGAACACGTATACGTTGGATCTACAGTTGTTTCATTGAGGCAATCACAGATTCAGTTTTGACTTTGTTCCCATGATGTCCAGTAAGGCGCAGCAATTGTGAATTCCTTTTAGTTTTGCATTATTTCAATAAGATAGATTATCGGATGTAAAGCAGTTTCCGTGTAGACATTCTAATGCCTGTCCCGGCGTTTCGTTAGGTCTGGTCTAGTAATCGATATATATCGATTTGAAGTATGTAAGTATCGTATCATGCATTTTGACCATCTAAATGTCTGAATATCGGAAAGTTATTGATCAACAAAGTTATTAAGCTCAACGCCGCCTACAAGATAGTCAATAAATAAAGGAAAGCGGAATATTTAATTTACCTTGAGAGAGACCTGTGAAAAATATCATTTTTTTGCGGGTTATGCAGCTACACAAAAAAGTGTCTGGTTTGGTGGGGGATCAGACTAATCTTTTCGTATGTATTTCAAGGCGTTGAATACGAATCTGAAGTTAATTTTGTTCCACGCATGTACAAAAATTTTCCTAACCTCAAAAACACCAAAATTCAACCTCCAAAGTTAAAATTTGTTTTGAAATTATTATTGGTCTGCCATTCTTTGCGTCAATATGGAAAAAACAAAATAATGTTTCATCACTAGATTAAATAGATTGATTTGAAACCATAATACACTAGATTGTTGAAACCATAATTTCTAAGCACGGGACACTGTTAGACTCAACGAAGCACACTATTATTGCGAAAAAGGTATAAAAAGAGTTTGTATAAAATTGATTGACATTCGCAACAGAGCCTTTTGTTTAACTCATTACACAAAAATATAAAGTTTTATTTAATGCTCTTCATTTGTTTTTTGTTGATCTCGTGAGTTAATTATGATGTTGTCGTAGTTCGGTTTAAGATCGTTTCTTTTGGCAATTGTGTATTATTACATAGTTATTTTATTTATTTTTAATAATTGCACTTGATCATTAAAATTAACTTTTTCTCTTTTCCTCTCCCTTTTTTAGGTATCTTTGGCAAAACCACCTTCCGATAAAAAGAAGAAAGAGGAAATCTTGCGTGCTCGTGAGCGTCGAATGATGCAAATGATGCAAGGACGCCCCGGCCTAGTTGGGTAAGTTTAATGATAATAAAACATGTACAAAAAACAGTCCTGCCCCCCTCCCCCCTACATTCTCCTTCTACTCCCTTATACACACAAAAGAACATTGGAAATTTAATAACTCCAAAACAAATTTAAAATTTCAAATATTTGGCACATTGGCAAAACAACGCAAATTATATCTGAAAACAAAAACCACAAATTTGGTTTAAAAAAAAAAAAATCATGTGAATTCGGTCAATTTGGCTTGGCTGTTCTTTCTATTACTACTCCCTATTACTCTTACTTTTGCAATATTAGCCATAGAATATACAATATGTGTGATTAATTAATTCTTATCCTTTGTTTTTTTTTTTCTTTTTATTTCCGATATGATTTCACTTTTGTTTGTTGTAATATGTTGTGTGTGCCTCCGTTGTTATTGAAAACTACACAAATCTACCTACCACCTAACTACCCACTACTACCGCAACTACTATTTGTTGTTGACCCATTATAATTTTTAATGAAAATCAAAATCTGTGACTTATTGTGACAAACCAAATCAAATCAAACAATCCTTTGAAACAACTATCAACCACCAACACCACCACCAACTGTATCAATTTAATTGTTTTTGTATTATAACAACCTACAACAACCTATCGCTGCGTCTTTTCGAATGCCAAAATTTTTCCTATTACAAAAAAAAAACTTATTTTTTATTGGATTTTAACAAATTTGAATTACAAACAAAGCTTTGAAACGTTGTCTCCATACAGAAACCTATCACCGACACATCCAGGCATGATACCATTAGGTGCACCAATGCGTATCGCGGGTGCTCCCAGAATTCCTCTACGTACACCAATGCCAAGGGAATATGGTAAGTCTTACTATTAAAATTTTATAACAACAACAAAATACAAAATCTTAACGCATAGTACGGAAAACGATTTTAAGATGTTCTAAGTTTTAAAATCTAAAATCATTATAAAATTGTTTTATTTATTGTTTTTTTTTTAATTATTAATAGTATTTTCTATAAGTTAAGTTTTGATACTTTAGTTATTGAAAAGAAATTGTAAATTTCTTTTTGTTTTTTTTTTATTATTTTAAACACTTATAATACATTCGTTTTATGTAAAACAACAACTTCTTATAAAAATAGAAGTGAGTGTACATAAAATAGTCAACAAATTGGCGCGAAAAACTAAAGAATTGGAAAGTTTTTGAAATTAAAAAAAAAAAAATATTTCGAAATAGATAAATTTATTAAAAGAAATGTACAAGCTGAAAAATTATGTCATCTAGTATCCATTTGAAATAATATTTAAAAAATATAACACTTTTTGACAATAACGTATGGTTTAGAATATAATACAGTTCTCTTTTCTAATTAGAGATTATCAAGATTTGGTTAGAAACATTAAAATTAAGGTGAAAGTCCAGTTAATAAGTTCAATCCAGGGTCACCTGCTTTATATTCTGAAATGTATCTTAAAGAGTAGCATATGATGCTGTATTGTATTAATTTTATATAAAAAACTGAATATAGAATTTCCTCTTAATTAGTATTATTAAAAAAAAATAGATTTCTGGTCCTTTAAGATTTGGAAACAAAATCGTATACAATTTGATCTTTTAGAAGGGTTACCACTAAAATTAGTTACAATTATATTCAAATTATGATAATTAAAACATTGTTTATTTAATGAAAGGATATTTTAAAGGACGAAATACAAGTGGATTGTTTTTAATAGCGGTTTCGACTGTTTTTTAAAATGTATAATATTTAAAAATACATTTCTTCATATCAATACTATTTCAATGATAAAAGTATATTTTTTAAAAAACTTTCATACAATATCTGTATTAACATATATTTAGTTTGTTATATATTATTTTTTATAAAAACTCAAAATGGATACTAGTTAATTATTGTGACATTCTTTTTTTGTTTGCATATATATATTTTTTCAAATTTATACTTTTGGAAATGTTGTGTTTATATTACAAAAACCACAATGTTCTTTTTCAATAATTATAAAACCAAAAAAAAAAACACTTTTTTTTCATTTAAATAATTATTTTGCCGTTAACATCAGTGTTGACAATATTCATATCATTATTCAAAAAACATGATTATTTTTTAAGGTTGTGCGTAGTTATTGATTTCAGATTAACTCAGATCTTTATTATTAGGGCTATTTTAAGTAGTTTATTTTATAATTGTTGTTAATATTTTATTTATTTTTATATTTATGTTTTATTATTGTATCATCATTAATTTTTAGTTTTCATTTTTAGTTTTTCATTCGTTTTATTTTTTTTAATTGTTTTATTTAAAAAAAAAAAACAATTTCAGCTTTTTATGCATATTATTTCTTGGTTCTTTGAGATCATTATCCATCATTCATCAACTTTCAAATTTATCGTATGCTTTCTTTATTCTCTCTCTCAATTCTATATACAAATATATATGTTGTGTAACTTTGTCATAAATGTATATTTTTTTTCTCTCGGAATTTTCAAACTTTGCACCTTTTTATTAACTTAACAGAAAACTTTTCTCTCGTTATATTTAAGTTTATACCCAAAACAAAAAAGAAGAAGAAAAAAAATTATATTAACTTGGCTTGAGTCCAATCGATATTTTTGTTTTTTTTACTTTTATAAATAATTCTTTGTAATTTCCTAATTTGCATGCTTAACTTTTGGTTTATGAAAATTTATTAAACCAGGCGAATTTTTTTATTTTTTATTTTTAGAAAAAAAAACTAACCTTTCAAAACAAAAACCATTTTGTTGTGTTTATTTTTATTCCATTTATTAATTTGTGTTTTTTTTGTTAATTTTCTGTCTATCTATAACATAAATAACTGATAACAATTTAAACTATACAAATCATAAATATTAAACGAAAGATATAAAGCAAACCTTAAACCAAAACAAATTTTAACAACGTTATCGTTTAAAATGCAAACTTTCCAACAAATTCTGTTTACAAACATTCTGCCAAAATTTCATTTTTGTAACTTCAACAAAAATCGATAACATAAACGTTAACTACATTTTTTTTCCAACATTTTTTTGTGTATAATTAAATGTTGCAATTTTGTGTTTGTTGTTTGTTCTCTGTGTAGCAAATGTTAAACACCCAGTATACTTATTGATGTTTTGCCGGTAAGTAATTGTTGTTGATGATGTTGCTCATGTGTAGACGTTTTAATAACATTAACGTCATTACATATACAATAATATAATAGCTTAACATTGAAAAAAAATCGAATTAAGAAAAAAAATCAAATTTTGATCTCATCACCTTTTGTTTTAAATGCAAAATATGTTTGTTTGTTTTTAAACCTACCAACCAACTCTTTGTATGTGTCTCTCTCTCTCTCTCTAATTGTTGTTAGGTTTCATTATTTTGGTTTTGATTTGTTAGCTTTTTACGTTATCTTGAGTTTTGTGTTTAACCAACAGAAGAAAATTGATAAATGGAATAAAAATTTCACATAAAAAATATGATTTTTTTTTTCGTTCATTACCTACCACTTGTACCATTTTTCGCATTGTTTTTATTATTTTTTTTTAACAAAGTTTAATAAAAAGGCCAAATAATTGTTATATATATGTATTCTTGAAATACTATTTTCTCCTATATTCGTATCCACCATTTCCATCTTGGTTCCTAGACAGAATGACAGTCTTAAACTAGTACATAAACGACGGGTGTGCCAACATCATTGTTTTTTTTTTTTAAAGATTTTAAAAATTTTCTTAGAGGTCAACAAATTTTGTAAATACAGTTTTTAAAAAATTTTTTTTTTTTAATTTTTCGTTAAATTTTCTTAGTATTATTTAAATTTATAAATTAAAATTCATATGTAATATTGGTAAAATATTATATTTTTAGCTTTTTCGCATTATTTTTTATGTATTAAAACTTGATCGATATAAGTTTGACTAAAAAAAAATATTTTGATATAGTAGAAAAACTACCAACTTTTATTCAATTGAAAATTTTTATAAAAAATTATATAATTTTATTTCTTTTAAAAATTTTTGTTTAGTTTTATTTTTAAAAAAAATATAGTTTTTAAATTTTAATTGTTGCTTTGCTTTTAATTATCATTAGTCAATATAAAAATTTCGTTACCGACAAAGTAGTATAATATTAAATTTAATTAGCTAATAGACAAGTGTGATAAATTAATTTTACTAAAAAAAAAATCAATTAAAATTTAAAAAAAATCTATTGAATTTCAAAGAAAATCAATTGAAATTTAAAGAAAATAAATTGAAATTTAAAGAAAAAAATTAAAATTCAATGTTAATCAATTGAATTTCAAAGAAAATTAATTTCAATTTAAAGAAAATCAATTGCAATGCAAATATTTTTTTTTTTTCAAACTCAAAATACATCAATTGAATTTCTGAAATATTTGAAAGTGAAATTTAAAACATATCAATTGACATACAAAGTTTAAAACTGCCCTCCTTAAGCATCTATTCTTTATCCAAAAAGCTTTTCTCTCTCTTAAGAAAGTGTTAAAAAAGTGTAAATTTTCTCAAAAAAAATCAATTTAAATTCTGAAATATTTGAATGTGAAATTCAAAACTTATCAATTGATATACAAAGTTTTCACTTACAATTCAAAAAACATTAACAAAAATGCCAAAATCGTTAATTGAAATTCAAGAGCTTTGGTCAAATAAGCACATTAATAAGTTTTATATCTTTGCCCATAATAAAAAGCAAAATTCACCTTGAATTGAGCCTTCACTTAATGTCCTGCCTCATTAAGTATCTATTCTTTATCCATAAAGCTCTTCCTCCCGCCTGTTTTGAGGGGTTGGGTCCCTAAACTTGTTCTATAGTATTAAAGAAGTGTCAATATGATTGATGTGTAGTATTCCTAGGACGTTTTAGTTTAAAGTATTTGTTTTGACCCCCCATAAATTGACCCTTCAATTAATGTCCTGTCCTGCTTAAATAGCTATTATTTATACAAAAAGCTCCCTCGCTAAAAAGTACCTGTTCTGAGGGAATGGTTTCCCAAACTTGTTCTAAAGTTTTAAAGAAGTGTCAATATGATTGATGTGTAGTATTCCTAGGACGTTTTAGTTTAAAGCATTTGTTAAAGCACACAAGTTAATGTCCTGCTCTCCTTCAGTATCTATTTTTTTTTTTATCAAAAAAGGGAAATGGGTTGTCCACGATGTAAAAGTACACCTGTTCTGAGAGGATGGATCCCTAAACTGGTTTTAAAGTGTTAAATAAGTTTCAATTTGACTAATGTTTTAGTATTATGTAATGCAATCTTCCAATAACTTGATACTTAGTACAAGGAGCCAGTCCTTTGCAACTGGTTAAAGCACTAGATCTACTGAACCGAAACTAAACTGATCCTTCAAAGTCTGGTCACAAAGTGTCAGTCCGGTCTCAACTGATGTCCCATACAAAATGTACCTATTCTGTACATACATATATTCTGGAACTAGGGCCGGTTCATGCTTCCCAGTGAACCGGTCCCATGACTGGTGCCATACCGGCTTATTTTACCGAAGGGATAAATGCTAAGAAAGATCAAGAAAAATGTTTTTACTTCTCCACAAGGGTATACACTCCCCCCCCCCCACCCCTTTACATATAAAAATTCTAAAACTAGGACCGGTTCAAGCAACCCAGTGAACTGTTTCCGTGACTGGTGTCATACCGGTTTATTTTACCTTAGGGATACCTTCACAAAGTGCTTAGATATATCAAGAAAGATGTTTTTCTTTCTACTTCTCCTCAAGGATATACCCCCACTCCCAAACAGGTAATCTTAATTACAATATCTTGAATCTTAAGCCGTTTCACGGTTTTTTCCCCTCTTATAATTGTTATGTGAGTTATTGGCAGATCGGCACATTCCGTTTACAGGATTTTGTTTTAGAAAGATAAAAAAAGTGTTTTTACTTCTTCTAACGGGTATACCCTCCCCCCGCCCCTTCCAAAACAGATAATCTGCTTAATAAGAAAATCTAGAATCTAAACCCCTAGTAATCCCGTTTCACGGTTTTGTCCCCCCCCCCCCCTAATAATTCTTGTGTGAGTTATTCCCAGATCGGCACATCCCCTCTACAGGATTTTTTTTCTTTTCGAATTTCAATGATACGTTTTCGATTTCAATTGATGAGTTTTTATTTCAATTATTGCGTTTTGAATTTTATATAAATTAAATTTGAAAATAAATTAACATATTTTTTTTCTAAATTCAAATAGATTAATTGAATATAAATTGACGAATTTTGAATTTCATATAAAAGTTTTAAATTTCAATTGATTTTCTATAAATTTTAAGTGGACATAGTTCGATATTTATTTTAATTGTCTTATATAAAACAGAATGAGGTTTACTCAAACGCTTCACAGTTGTGACGAAAATTTTTTTGTTACGAGTGGTTTTTACCTCACACCTCCAAAAATAACTTGGATATATTGATTTGCATGAGTTATTTTCACATTCTTATAATCGTGTAAACACATTCCGTTGATATTGTCAGATTAGCGTAAGATAATCGTCAGAACTAACGACTGTATCAGTGTCAAAGAAATATTCTGGCAAAAAGCAACTGATCTGGCAATTTCTGCCATACAACAATCTGGCAACCATGTGAACTGACAGATTAATTTATTGTCTGACACTTGACTGGCAATGAAATTGTAATGTTTTCATATAATCTTCTAAATTGACAATTTACGTTTATGCTATTAAAAAGCTCAAACACGTTGAACACTTCCGCAAAGTCAGCACTTTGTTAACTGGACTTAAGCAGTAGTTCAAATTCCATTTCTTGCCATCACACTAGGTGAATTGCAAAGGCTTCATAATCTTAAAATTTTTCAAAAAAATATTTCAAAAGCTTTTTCTTGTTATCAAAAAGCTCAGACATGCTGAACTCTTCCGTAAAGTCAGCACTTTGTGAACTGGTCTTAAGCAGTCGTCAACTTCAATTTATTCGTCTAACTCTGTAAATTGCAAATTTTTTAAAAAAAAATATTTGCAAAAAGCTCTGCCATGCTGAATACTTCCACAAAATACCATACCCTTTTTGAAACACACATGTTTTAAAAACTTAAGATTGTCATGTAATTTTTACAAATTACAAATTTTAGTTTAAAAATCTTAGATATGCTGACTTTCATATAGTCATTATCGCTCTTTATCTCAAATTTTCATGTAATTAATAAAAATTACAAATTCTAGTACCAAAATCTCAGATATACTGACTTTCATTTAGTCATTACCGCTTTGTCTGCTTTCTTATCGTTTGTAACCAATTACTGCTTTAATATAAAATATTTTTACGAAGTAAGATTAATTTATCACATTTATCTGGTTAGTAACGTAACATACAATATAGTCTTATAGCTTTTTAACGATTTAATTTTTTTTACAACGTAGTTATTTTTTTGTTTGTTTTACAATTTATCATTTTATTAATCGTTCTCTTGTATAATTTGTTTTTTTTTTCTCTCTAATTTTCGTTTGAATATTCTATTTTGGCCTTTCAATAATATTTTTTTTTTTGAATTATGTTTTGAACTCTGATGTTTGTGCCCAACAAAATTCTACTCTCTATGTGTCTCCTCCTACTCCAAATCAAAATTTTTATAGATTATGAATATGACTTTTATGGTTATTCGGATTATCGCGGCGGCTACAATGATTCATATTATGATGATTTTTATCGTACCACCTACGATGGAGAATATTTCTATGATTATCCGCCAAGCGGTGTGGCACCACTGCCACCGCCTCCGGGAGGTCCAGGTGGCATGGCTGCCGCCGCAGCCGCTGCTGCTGGTGGCGGTATGCCGAGAACAGCGCGTAATAATGTGGTGGGTTTTTTTTAAATATTTTGATTTTTCTTACGTTGTTGTATTTACTCTTTTGTTTTTGTACTTTTACTTTTAATTAATTATAGTAATTTTCCAAAACTTCTTGTAAAGTTTATACCACATTTCGACACTTGTTTAATTCTTTTGTGATATCTTAATTTAACTCTATGTTTTTTTGTATTTTTTATCTTCATTATTTAAACAAAAAAAAAAAAACAATCTCAAAAACGAAAAAAAGAACACGGACTACTACTACATTTTAATCATCAAAATACATCACACCATCATGTTTGCCACGACAAGCAACACCACCACCACTACTACTACTACTGTTCTGATTGTTGTCACACAATTACTTTTGTCTAAAAAAAAAAAAACCAAAATTCTGTCTAAAACGTTTAGATACACTACTATTGGAGACTATTGGAAATTGTTGTCGTCGTGCACTCACTCTGTCTCTAAATTTAGGCTTAAATTTCAAAATTTTGTAAATAAAAACGTTAAACAAAGCATAAAAACATCATATTGTGAATTAAAAATTAACAAAGAAAGCATTATCAAAACAAAAACAATGACAAGAATTACAAAAAAAAAAAATAAAAACCGTTGCGCTATATCTGTCTCACAACCAAACGTCTATCCAGTTAAACAGTTATCCACTCAAGCCTCCCATTGTGGCCTCATATCCCGTTCACCCGTCCAGTTTATTTAAACTATAAACCCTTTTCACCCTCTTTGCTTCCATTCATGCCACCAATCCGTCCACACAACTTTGCCACTACCAATCAGTCCACTCAGTCAGTGATTTATCTTTTATCTAACACCACCACACAATAGTTCCTATTACTCTGTTTTATTTTTTATGATTTTTTTCGTTTGCTTTTATTTTCATATATTGCACTATTCATTGCTTTTTAACTGCCGCTTTGCTTTGTGATTTTTAATTATTATTACTATTATTATTTTTTTGCTATTTATATATTTTAACAAGCTTTTTTGTTTTGGTTTAAGTTTATATTTTAATTTCTACGAGCTGAATACAAAAGTGCTATAAATTAATTTGTTATTTTTTTGTTGCCGATTCAATTAGTGTTATGTTATATGTTTTTTTTTTAAGATACAGAGAACAATAAATGCAATTGCTGTTAAGGGGGAGGGTGAATGCAATTGCAATTGTAATATGAATTTAAAAATGTTGCCACTATAGAAAGAAATAAGTTTTTGGTATAAACTAGAGGTTTTTAGCTGAGTGGTAAATAATGTTTCTACGCCACCTATCAGTTGAAATTTATACTAACTCTAAAAAATTTAAGATCAACAATAAAACTTTTTTGATCGTTAAGCCAATGTAATAATTAACATGATCGTTAACTCTCACTAACAACTCCGTATAACATTCAGTTTTTCTTAGGAAAATGTCTAATTAAATTGAGAAAGACTTTCTCAGTTTTATATTATATACATAAGAAGATCGGCATACCTGTTAATGATGCAGAAATGTGAACAATATCAAAACCTATAAAATATCAAGAAATGGTATTTATGTTATTGGTATTGAATGTCGTCCTAAATTTAAAACATAAATGCTTTTATCTCGGAATCTCTTTTTTGTAATTTTATACATGTAACTAATAGTTACACTTGTTTTCCACTATCCCTTTATGCTGAGAAAACTGACTAGAACCGTTCAAATTTTCTTGCAAATTCTACTGGGTGAACCAAAAGACTTTTTACTTTTCAAACGATGATAAAGGAAGTATTACATACATGACAAGACAACTTTTTATTTATTATGAATTTACACAAATAGGGTTTTTATTTTTTAAAAATCATTATCTATATGTGATCCTTGATTATTTGGACATAACTGCAACCTGGAGCTAAAATATGCAATGAGATTTCAATGTGTTTCTCTTTGTATTTGCAAAAACTTTTTCTACCCTCATCCTACAGGTAGGATAGTAGGTTTTTTGAGCCAAATTCGATTCATGACTATTCTATTGAGTCATGTCCGTCTGTCTGTCCGACTGGTTTGCACTATAACTTTCGAAAGACGTTATCAATTGTTTTAAAACTTTGCAAGGGTTAGTATTTTCCTTAAACTTCTTACGGGATTACATATGGCCTACATGGCCACGCCTCTTCTGTTACCTCCTAAATTCGATTCATGACTTTGTAGGTCCTTTAAGTCATGTCCGTCTGTCTGTCTGCTTTCCGGCGCACGATAGCTTTCGAAAGACGTAACCGATTGTTTTAAAACATTGCAAGGATTAATATTTTCCTAAAACTACTTACGTGTTTGCATATGGGCTACATGGTCACTCCCCTTCTGGTGCCACCCCAACCCTCCCCCCCATACAAATGCACCATTCCGCCCACTTTAGTAATCGTGTAATAATATCAATACACCCAACGCAATAGTGCCCAAATTCTGTATTTTGTAAAGATATAACAGGATAAAGTTTTGGGGAAAAAACTGGAAGCCTAGCCACGCCCCTTCTGGTACCTTCCATACAAATGTACCATTTCGCCCACTTTAGAAATCTAGTAATTATACACGATCGTGTCCAAATTCTGTATTTAGTAAAGCTTTAACAGAATACATTTTTGGAAAAAATATTTAAAGTTCAACCAAGCCCCTTCTCTTGTACCTCCCATACAAATGTATCGTTACGCCCACTTTAGAAAACTAGTTATAATATCAATACAACCAACGCGATCATACCCAAATTCTGTATTTTTAAATGCTATAACAGAATAAAGTTTTGGATAAAAAATTTGCAGTCTAGCCACGCCCCTTCGGGTACCTTCCATACAAATGTACCATTTTGGCCACTTTAGAAATCGAGTTGTAATATTAATACAACCAACGTGAGCGTGCCCAAATTCTGTATTTAGTAAAGCTTTAACAGAATAAAGTTTTGAAAAAAAATATTTTCAGTCTAGCCAAGCTCTTTCTGGTACCTCCCACGAAAATGTTCCATTTCGCCCACTTTAGAAATTTAGTTACAATATCAAAACAACCAACGCTATCATGCCCAAATTCTGTATTATGTAAAAATATAACAAGATAAAGTCTTGCATAAAATATTTGCAATCTAGCCACGCCCATTCTGGTACCTCCCATACAAATTTACCATTACGCCCAATTAAGAAATCGAGTAATAATATCAATACTCAAATTTTATGGTTTTTACTAAGGGTGAGGGTATGTGTAAGTCGGTTAATCCGGCTGAAATGTTTATTCTTGTTGATATTCATAGCTAAATATTACAAATTACCTTCAAACTATTTCACATTGTTATGAACGGCTTAAGCCTAAAAGTATGCAATATCTAGCGATTGCATTTATTGTTCCTGTAACCGTATGTGCTTCTGTTAATCTTAAGTTTCAAACAACAAATTATATGTAATATTTTTATAAAATTGTTTATTTTTTTATAACAACAACAAAATTGATGTGATGAATAAGTGAACTAAAAAATTTAGCTATGAAAGAGTGAAAATTATTGCTGAATCTTTGGCGATAACTAAAAATGTTATTGACAACAACAATAATATACTTTACATAATAAGGTAAAGTTAAATGTATATTATTTGTATAATTTTTGAAAAAATTGAATTTCAATTAACTAATTACATCACCTATCCAGGCATTATTCTATTATTCAACACATCATCACTAAGTATATGTTGTTAAATTATGCTTATTTGCTTAATAGTGCTTTATTGTTAATCTTTATAATTACTATAATTGTTATTTAGTTTTATAATTTTTCTTTTACCAAAAATACAGAAAAAAAACTATATGTATGTCAAACGCAAACATAACAAAAATCTATTCCAAATTTTATCTTAACTAAAAATTAAAAAGTGATAAAAATGCCTTTGGTTTCATTACAAAATAATTTAGACAATGTTTTAGCTGTAAGCTTCTTAAAACACACATAGTTTTTTACAATGTTACAAATCCAGTTTATTTTATTTTCTTACGACTTAATTTTATTTTACAATATACTGCCTTCATTAAAGGAATTACCGTCAACCGTTGATTTACTGTTATTTCTATTATACTTTGTTTTTTATTTCTCTATATACGTATATAATTTGAATACACAACTTTTTTTTACAATTTGTTTTTAATATGTACATTTTTTTTAGAGTTGATCATGAATAGTTGTTATTTTCGTTTTCATTTTTGTTTCTACAGAAAGGGAAACTACTTAATAACTCTCTTGCTTTTATTTTGTATGAAAAACACTTCAATTAAATCTAACGCGTTCATTTTCGATTTTGTTTTTTCTTTTTCTTTTTTCTTTTTTTATGTTATATCTCAAATACTCTCAAACTCTGTCGTATAACAATTTACGTATATGACAAATAAAAACTATAAATCGTCTTAAAAAAATTATATATATGTTCGTCAAAACCAACAAATATACTATACTACTATACAACCCCCCCATCGATCGAACCCACAAAAAAAAAAACTGAAATTTTTAAATTTATCTTTGACAAAAATCTCAAAAAAAAACAACCCTCAATTATAATTAAACCAAATTATATTTATTGTCGGTCTTAACAAAACAAAATATTTACCAACAAAAAAAACAACAAAATTATGATTGAATTACCATTTCCTGATCCCCTGGCCCATCTCTCGTATTACAAACTCTCATCATCATTGTTATAATTGTTTGTTTTTAAAACCACCTCCACCCTGTATTTCTCTCTCTCTCTCCCCGCCCCTGTCTACCTAAAACTATATATGAAAACTTTTATTTCCAAATTTATTTTGTTTACTATAAAATAATTATTATTATTTTTAAACTCGAATCGAATACGAAACTAAATTTTGAAAAAAATCTCCCACCTCAAAACCATTATTATAATGGTAATTTGTTTTAATGTTTCCAAAAATCCAACAAACAAAACAAAAAAAAAAAACTTGGCGATCCATATATATATATTTTATATAATACGAATGAATACGAATATACTACACACGAATGTTAATCTATGCGAAATGGCTTATAATGATGGACCTGATCTTGCCCTACTCGCCCGGACCGACCCGCTATGGATGTACGAAACGAACGTAATGGTAAATTGATGATGGCTTCTTCTTCTTCTTCTTGTACAACTACTACTTCCTCTTGCACTCATTGGTACTCGTTAAAAATATTGTATGTGTGTGTATGTGCATGTGCTGTGGTGACACATTGGGTCGTTCATGTGACGCAGGGGGTTGGCAGTGGGCGTGGAATCATGGCCCGTGGCCGAACCGTTGGGCTCCGTGGCAACATCAATCGTCAGGGGGCCCCTCAAGCGGCGGTGGTGGCGGCGGCGGTGGCAGCTCAGCGGGGGGCCACCGTTCAGGGGGCTCAGCCAGCAACCGGGGGGGTCCGTGGGGTGGGACAAATGCGTCCCAGCGCTCGTGGCACTCAGCACGCCAAACCGCTACAAAATTTACCAGGTGAGAAAAAACATTAAACAAAACCAAACCAACCAACCTTGTCTTGTCTCTCACTACTCTACATTGTCCGCCGAGCCATAAGTAAAAAATAAAACATTACAAAAAAATATAAAAAATAATGGCAAGGACAATGAAAACTCATGATTCGAACACACAAAAAACCAAACAAATTCTTCTCCTCCCTACTACCCCCGCAAAAGCAAGCGTTAAACAAATTACACCATACACTATTATTTTTAATGATTTTTAATTCTAAAAAAAAAATTCTACATTAGTTTTGTTATTACCCCCTAATCAATCAATCAATCAATCAACCTATTCTATTAAATACCAATTATGATTGTTATTTTAATTTTAAATTATTTTTAATTTCTTTATTTAGTTAGTGTTTAGTTTTCTGTCATTATACCCATTGTATCACTCTATTCATTAAAAAGAAAACAAAAACTCTATCCTAGCCTTGCTATCACTTTGAACCTATCAACCAACCAACCAACCAACCAACCTGGTCTATATACGTACAATTGGTCAAAAAACGAAAATAGGAAATAAGAGAGATATAAAAGATTTTCAATTAATTGTTAATACTAGGAGGTTGGGAGTGGCGCGACTGCTTCTCAAAAGAAAATGTGTAAAACTTAATTTTTGTTTTTAAAATTAATGTTTTTATTAGTTTTTGAGGCAACATATAAGGCGAATATCGCAACTCTCTCTCTCTCTCTCTCTCTCTCTAATCTATCGAAGGCACCTTCTTAGTGGGTTCTTACTTTGTATGTTAAGTCTTACTTAAAAGTAAAGTCGATTTAATTTAGAGTTGATTAACTTACCCCAATGATGTCAGTTTGCATATCATAGATTTGCATATCATAGATTTGCATCACTTCATTCTGTTTCTTTCATTTGACTGGATTCAAATGATTTATGGAAATGGAATTGATGTTGGTATGACATCAACATGACATCAATTTTTGCTACTTTCTAAGTCATGAAATAATGATAATATTCGAAAGTTCTACAAAATGCACAGGCGATGAATTTGTTTTATTTTTATACAAAAATAAGATCTAAAAGAAAACATTGCAAAATAATTATGTATAGTAGAAAACATTGGAAATAAAAATTCCATAACTACGATCCCAAATTTTTTTGAAAACTGCCAGAATGAATTGTTATTTTACCACAACGACATTTTCGATGGAAATTTAACGAAAAACTATTGAAATTCAATTGAAATGCAAAGAAAATCTTTTCAAAATCAAATTAAAAATCGTGGATTAAAAACATTTGATTTGAAATTCAAAACACAACAAAATTAAAATAAAAATGTTGAGAAACATAAATTGATATTCAAATATTCCATTCGAAATTAACAAAAAAAAAACAGATTAAAATATAAAATTTAAAATTTTAAATATCTCATTTAAAATTCAAATATTTCAAATGAAGACTAAAAATCTTTAAAAATTTAAATATTTCGTTAGAAAATTAAAAATCGTCTATGGATTTTCACTGTTTCTATTTTAAAAGCTTTAAATTGTATTCAAAGGAAATTGATTAAAATTCAACATTTATCTATTTGAATTTTGAACATTTCATATGAAATCCAAAACACATCTTTTGAAAAAAAAAAATGCAAATTTAAAAATTTCACGTTCATCATTTAAAATTCAAATATTTCATTTAAAACTCAAAACTCATCAATTGTTATTCAAACTTCCACATGAAATTTAAAAGACATCAATTAAATTTGAAAATTCACCAATTGAAATCCAAAACTCGTTAATTGAAACTCAAAAGAAATCAATTGAAATTAAAAAACCGCCAATTAAAATTCAAAACTTGTCAATTGAAGTTAATATTCCGTTTAATTAAAATTCAAATCTCGTTAATTGTAATTCAAAACACATCAATTAAAATAAGAATGTTAACCATCGATATTCAAATATTCCATTTGAAATTCAAAACACCTAAATTAAAGGGCAAAATTAAGAATTTCAAATACATCATTTAATACATCAAATATTTCATATGAAATTCAAACTTCATTAATTGATATTCCAGTTCCCACTTGAAGTTCATAACTCGTCAATTGAAAATCAAATATCGCTAAATGAAATTCAAAAATCACCAACAAAATTCAAAACTTGTTAATTGAAATTAAAATTTGAAATTCAAAAATAAATAAATTAAAATGCAAATTTTAAAATTTAAAATACATCTTTTAAAATTCAAATATTTCATATGAAACAACATTAATCATCATTGAAATGGAAAATTTGCCAATTGAAATTCAAAACTCGTCAATTGAAACTAAAACCTCATTAAATACAAATTCAAATCTCGTTAATTGAAATTGAATACAGCTCAATTGAAATTCAAAATTCGCCAATTAAAGTTCAAAACTTGTCAATTTAAAACATACATATCAATTGAAATTCGAAACACAACAATGGATAAAAAAAAGTTTAGAATCGTTAATTGATATTCAAAAATTCCATTTGAAATTCAAAAAACACAAATAAAAATGCATATTTTAAAAATTTCAAGTAAATCAGTTAAAATTTAAATATTTCATATGAAATTTAAACCTCATCAATTGGTATTCAAATATCCACTTAAAATTGAAAAGACCAAAATTGAAAATTCGTCAATTTATATTCAAATCTTATTTAATAGAAATTCAAGTCTCGTTACTCGAAATTCAAAACACCTTAATTGAAATACAAAACTTAAAATTCAAAAGGTGAATTTAAAACACACATCAATTGAAATTAAAAAAAAAAACACAAATTAAAATTCAAATTTTTAAATTGCAAATACATTATTTAAAATTCAAATATTTCATTTGAAATCCAAAACTCGCGCAATTTATATTCAAAAGACATCAATTGTAATAAAATTTTCTCCAATAGAAATTCAAAACACGTCAACTGAATTTCAAATCTCGTAAATTGAAATTCAAATCCCCTTAGTTTTAATTCAAAAGTCACCAATAAAAATTCAAAAGACATTAACTGAAATGAAAATCGAGATATAACCATAAAATGTAGATTCACTTCGACTCTAAAACTCTCTATTAATGAGTGTTTAATTCCGATTGACAGCTTTTAAATTTGAGTTGATAAGTTTTGAATTTTATTAGAACTTTTTTAAAACAATTGAATAGTTTTGAATTTCAATTGAAATTTTTGATTTTCAGTTTTAAAATCTGAATTTATGTATTTGAAAGTTTAAAATTTGAATTTCACTTCATTTTTTTTCTTCAAATTTTAATTAAAGTTTTCAATATCATTTGATGGATTGTGAATTTCAATTAGAATGTCTGAATTTTAAATATATACTTTGAACTAGAAATTAATTACCGTTGATTTCGAGTAAAAGAAATACCAAAAATGTTGAAATTAATTTCATCTACGCAATAATTTCATATAAGCGGTCATAAATTTTGGAAATCCAGAAAATGTTTCATTTGAAAAATGTCCAAAAAATTATTTTTAAAAAATGTTTTGTAATCGAAGAGAAGAGACTGCCTACTACTACGCTGATGTTTCAACTTTTTGTTATAATTTCAAACAACAGTCATCATCAGTCCAAAGCGCCTACACTTCAACTAGTTTCACATATTTCATTCTGTTAGTTCACATATTTTCAAAACATATGTCCCCCCCAAGCGTCCCTTCCAAAAACTGAAACTAATCTAAAACTTCTCCTTCCTTAAAGAGTTATGGAACAATTAATTAAAAAAATACTCCACAAATGATGGATCGTTTATATCTCTTGCCAACTTTAATTTGTTCCGTTTCGTTTTTTGACACACACAATTGTTTAGTATTTCATAATTATAGTTTTAACTAATTTTTAATTTCGTTTCTCTCACATCATCACCACGTCTATTTTTAACTTGAAACTGTAACTTACCCCTAATTTAATATTTTTTTTTATCTAACTACTACATACATAATACATATATACTTTTACTGCTAATTACTATTATTATTATTAAAATTATGTATAATTTTTAATAACTTGTAAAACTATATTCTCATTACATTACGAATACTACCAATGTTAGAGTTATACTGTTTTTAGATAAATTTATTTTTTTTCTATCTCTAATTTTAATTTTAATACTTTTTGTTTTTATTTTTTTAAAACAATTTTTCTACCTTAAAAAAACGATAACTGAAAAGAAAACAATAATTTTTGTAATAAGATTAATTTTTGTTTTGTCTTAATCATAACGTCATAAATAATTTGTTTTTAGTATTTTTTGTTTAATAATTTTGTTTAAGATTTTCGTTAATAATTTTTTGTGTTTTTTTTTGTGTAATTGATGATTAATGAAAAAAAGAAAAGAAAAATAATAATAAAGAATAAAGTAAAGATAAATGTGTTTTGAATTTTTTCTTTTTTGAATATAGAATACAAATACACACCTGAGAATTTTATTGATCATTTTGATGATAATAAAAATAAAATAATTAATGGTTTAATATAATTTTTTTGTTTGTTTTACAATTAGGTGTGTTGTTGTTTTAAAAAAAATAGAAAACAAACCAAATGCATGTCTGTCTGTCGTCTGTCTGTCTCTTTCTCACTGTCGTATCACTTTATATACTACATAGTTATAGAAAAATAAATATGTTTGTTTATATAACAAAATATTTACATATCTCCCTTTTTTATGAGCAGTAAAAGTGTTTTATTTTTTTTTTCTTCGTTTTATAAGAAATTAAAACCAAAAACAAAAGAAAAATGTATTGAAAATAATTTTTAAAATTATGTTTTCTCATAATTTTTTTTTTTTTGTTATATGGAAAGCCTTGTTGAATTTGTATACTCTATGTGTGTGTGTGCGTGTTGTGTGTTAGATTTCCTGGTTTTATTCTAATTTGTTTTAGAAAAAAACTACAACTTTTACATACGAATAAAGAATGAAAATAATAAAAATCTTATACTCTTAATAAAAAAAAAGAATCGATTAGTATTTAAACAAATTTGTTTTATTCTGCGTTTATTTCTCATTAGTTGTTCTATGCATATATTTTGTTTTTGTATATTTATTATGTTTTATTTGTCGTCGTATAACCTTTTTCAAAAATCCTTTCAGCCCTTCCTTAAAACAAAACAAAAAACAAAAGCATCCTTTGAACAACATAATTTTGTTGTTTTTTTTTTCGAACCCAAAAAAGACGTTTGTATATATAATTTTTTTAAGATCAAGTATAATGAAAAAAAAAACTAGAAAAAAGAAAACCCCGTACAACAATATTGAACGTAACAAATGTTTATTACGTAACAGTTTATAAACGCGCCCCATAACTGAAACATAAAACGTTACCCAGCTTTATAACAATGATTTGGCCTTAAATATTGGAAACAAAATTGAAGACCTCTAGTTGACATTAATTACATTTTGGCTTACATTTATACTTAGAACTAGATATTAGCGTTAAATAATAATCATAATAATAAAATGTCGTGACTCCTCTGGTTAACAATACAATGTATACCAAATAACCGACTTTAACACGCATACAGTGGAACCTTAATAAATACAAACGAACAAACACAAAATTGTAACTTAAGTCCCCCGTGTGACAGCCTGTAACTGTAAGTAAATTTTGAGCCTAATAATATAACTCTTTCGTTTTGTTAAGGTTTTACTGTATAGTTTCATTACATTTACTACTACATACAACATGTATTATTTTAATTGAATTTTTTTTCTAATATTTCTTTTTACGTAAACTAAATTAAAATTTCGTTTTTCGTTTAATTTTAAGTATTTCTATGTGTTAGTTGATTTACTCGTATCACATTTAATTCATTCACCACATTTACATATGCTTTGCTCATTAAATTTTTTTTTCTTAGATGTTTATGATTTATATTTTATTTTTTAATTTGATATATTTGTGTTTTTTTTGAATAAAATATTTTTACACAAAATTTTATATGTTTTTGTTAAAATGTATACTTTTCTACAGAGAAATATCATTGTATGTCTAAAGATATATGTGATACATATATTTATATATATATATAAATACAAATATATAAAAACTTATTTTGTTTTTTTTTAAATACTAATCGATTCATTTTTACGATAACTATATCTCGTTGTATATATATATATTTATATATATATGTGCGTACAAGTCTATTTGTATGGATTATATACAAATCATAAATGTCAACATTATATATAGACTTGCGTATTTGTAAACTTTTTCATACAATTTTCTTTTGTTTTAAATTTAATTTCGTCCTTACTCTGATTTGCCACCTCTATAAAATATATTTTATTTTTTTGTTATCTATGTTGGCCCTATCTGTACTCTTAGTAGTTTTCGTTTCGATTTTCTGTTTTCCTTTAATATCAATCTTTTGTTTTTTGTTGATTGTATTTGTGAAATTATAAAGGAAAACATTGTATAAGATTATAATAAAAAAAATTCGAAAATATTTTCTACGAATTACAAATAATTATATCGGAAAATATTATTCACATATAAACGTAGTAAGTCATCCTTTGGTGAACTCTTGACTTAACTTTTTCTTAGAGGGGGTGTGAATAATTGGCATTTATTATCGAAGTATCAATTAACTCTAAAAATTATAAATTTTAATGTAATGTTTTTTAAAACTCTTGTTATATTATAATAAAATAAATAATGCAACATATGGGTCGATGTAAGAAATGTTCAATAGTGTTAGTTTATATTATTAAAATTTATTGGTTTTTAATAAAAAAAGGGATTGCTATCTGTGGATTTGATTTTAGAAACATAAATTAGTGGAGTTAATCGATTTCTCTTTTGAGCCATTCATGTAAATGTTATCAAGTAGATGTAGGTCACTTAACATCAATCAAATATAGGGTGAAATTTTCAATTTTGTATATTTCAATTACATTATGATATAAAGCGATCAAACTGAAACTACAAGAAAATTACTTTTACTAAAATAAGACAGTAGTCCATATTTCGAGTATTCAATATCAAAAATGTAATCTTACAATTTTGTAGAACATTTTTTATTTCAGAGAAATTCATTATTTCTGTGGCTCGTGTACGCAGTTTTTTTTCTATCACACCACTTTCAGCAAAAATACGAAGGTTGCTATTTATATTTCGGCCCCAGATATAATAAAAAACAATCATCATTGGAAATGATTTTACTGTTTTTTTTTTTTTTAAAATAATCAATGAAGATCAACACATTTTTGCACGCGTTCAACCAAATTTCGAAACATTTTGATTAAAACTCCTCCAAAACATGGTTTTTGAAAGCTTCAATACCTGCTTCAGGTGTTGTTGACCACTTAAGTATTTTTCTTGATGTGAGGAAATAAAAAGAAAAAGAGGAAATACAAAAAAAAAATACTTACTTACTTAGCTGGTACTTCTATGCAATCCCAGTGGATTATATACCGCACGTAGAAAAATATTATAAGCGCCTCGATCTTCTGCGCTTCTTCTCCAGTTAGTCACACCGAGTTCTGTAAGGTTCTCAGTAACCTGGTCTTTCCAACGGAGTTTTGGTCGCCCTCTTCTGCGCCGTCCATCGAGTTCATTGTCGAAGACTTCGAGCTGGAGCATTTTCGTCCATGCCTACAACATGACCTAGCCAACGCAACCGTTGCACCTTAATGCGTTTGACCACGTCAATGTCAGTGTACAGCTCGTACAGCTCATGATTCATACGACTCCGATACTCTCCGTTAACGATGATGGGCCCATATATTTTACGGAGTATTTTTCTCTCGAATACCGCCAGAACCGATTCATCCGCTTGTGTCATAACCCAGGATTCTGAGCCATACATTAGGACAGGTAGAACCAGTATCTGGTATAGCTGGAGTTTTGTTCGTCGAGAGAGGGCTCTGTCATTGAATCGCCGTTAGTCCGGGGAATGGGACATTGCCCAGAGGCTGAAAGTTACTGATTGTCACTCACTTGGGAGTGACCAGAATCGATTCCTTTGCGGCACTGTCCAAGCAGCTAACTACTTCCGGTCTTAGACCAAGTATTCCCTAGGCAATGACTTTAAAGCAACCGCTTTGAAGTTAGCTAGAGTTAGAAGGCGAAATGTTGAGTAACCTAATCGGCATGCTACCACCGATGCGTCTTAGGAAGTAGGTAACAGAAGTTACTGAAACTCAACACAGGCTCTCTTAGTGGCTTTAGCAGCTCCAAGAAACTAAGATCGGGAGCGGTGGCCTAATAAGCCACTCTCCTTAAACAAAATTTATTATGAAAACACGGAGAATAAAAAAAATTAGAGGAAATAAAAAGTATAGGAAAGAAGTAAAAACAAGATGCCAAAACAGGGGGAACTATGAGAGCTTGGATTGTCGTGATGCAAAATAATTATAGTGTTCAAATACTTGCATTTTTTAGAAAACCGGTTTCTGGTTTATTCGAAAAACACATTTTCCAACCCAGTAGGAAGTATCGTCATACACGACTTTGTCTTTAACGCTGTCCTCAAGACAAAATGTGAAAAATTTATGTACTTGTCGTCAGAACACTCGGTTGACGACAAGCTGACCGACAAAATACTAATGTTGTCGTGCATCAAACAAAAAAAGTTCAATTTCACGGAACAATAACGACATAAAATTAAAGAGAGAAAAGTAGAAGTTAAAAATTTTCAGTTTGTTGGAAACAGCATTGCGTGACGGTTCATGTATCGCACGTTTTCAATAAAACTACTTCAATTTGTTATTTTAAATTTTCAAGCACTGCTAACGACAATTTGACCGACATTGTCGGTCATTATGTCGTGCATGATTGTGTGGGCGACATGTCGCTTATTTAGGCATCAAAGACAATTTGACCGACATAGTCGCTCATCAGGTCGTGCATGACAAAGCGGACACTTGTATGAAAATTTCGTCGACGATTTGTATGGACGGTCCCCAATGTGTCATCAACGATTTACTATGGTCGTGCACCTATCCTTGAGGATGTCTTGCAGACACTTCCTACTGGGTACTTTAAGTACAAACCGGTTTTTCGGAAATTGTAAAAAAGCAAACATGCAATAAAATATGAAAAAATTAATATCGATACCTTAATCCTTTAAATTAATTAGAGCTTTTGAATTCAGTTTGCGTAATTTGCATCCAGTTCATCCGAACCGAATTTATTGGGTATTTCCAAAACTTTTCATGGATTTTATGGCTTTCGATTTCGATGACATTTAGCACTTATATTCTCCTTGTCGCTGCCGATACAATACGGTCGAAACTCCTTATTTTTCATATTTTTTTAGCTGTCTAAAGATGGTCATTTGCAGCATTTTTGTGAAAAGATAGCTAAGTTCATGTTTGAGTAACTTTTGAACGCAACATCAGATTAAGACGACCATGATAGGCCACCTGATAGGTCTCCACCTTCTTCAGAGATACAAGGAACATTATTTTTTTTCCTTTTTACCATTAGACGCTTAGATAAGGATATTTAAATGAAAGCATCCTTTGAGATTTGCGTAAAGGATATCGGATAATCATAAAGAACATTCTAAGACGATTTGCCTAGAATTAACCTGGCAATTTTCTGTGAAAATACACCTTTTTGAAAAACCGGTTAACCGACATCAAAAAACCGGTTAAACTGGTTATTCGAAATCTGAATTTTTGTAGAAACCGGCATACGGTTTCGGAGCAAAAAACCGGTGGGACAATTTTCGGTTTTGAACACTCTAAAAATAATCCGTCTTCTCTTGCTGTATTTCCTTATTTTTTCGAACTCTGATGGAACACAGATGGTGAAAACCACTCAGAATTGATCGTCCTACGTTCCACTAAAGGCAATGTGATAACATGACAGGGTTATCGGAAACAACCCATACGGTCGGTTGCTGTTTTGTTTCATATTCAGGACAAACCTTTTTTTGAGCATTCGTCAAATTATGTGAGATCCAACGAGAACAAATCTTTTTTACTTGAAAATGCAATATTCTATTGATACTTGCATACTACTGCCCAAGAATGCCTCAATCTCACGGTATATGACATGTTGTTGTTGTTGTAACAGCTGGTGGTTAGCTGGGGTGATAATTCTTTATACCGATTTTCAATTTATCGACACTCGATCGGGCATATAATCCGAATATCATACGATCTTTGTGGGCAACTCTGTTTCGTTCCTTTGTAGATAACAAGGTTTGTGTCAAGGATTGTTAGGTGTTGTTGTTGTTGTGAGTTTAACCGCCAAATTCTACCAGAGATGGCGCCAGCTGGCTTGTTGATTTATATGAGATGATGATAAATCATTTTCCTATTTCCTTGGTCCTTGCGCAATCTGTATTTTTTGTAGTGGAAGCATCTAGGAAGAGTTTTGTTGGCTGGAGAACTCGAAAGTATTTGAAAAGTAATTAATTTTTCATCGATGTTGATTTGGCCAGTGCCCCGGCCGGGAATCAAACCCGGCACCTTCGGATTGCTAGTTTAAGTCGCTTCCACTGAGCTATCGAAGGCCACGGTATATGACATGTCGGTCATTGTTGGCCGAGACTGAAATCTTGGTACCAACAACTTACTTGATTTTTAATTGGTGCTTCATGACTATAAGACGTAACATGTTAATAGAGAAGCTCTCCTGATAATCCACGCCGAAAATATTCACGACATTTACTGATAAATTCCATTTTTTGATCAAGATGATTTTTTTAACACACTGTAATTAGAAAAAAAGATGATCGTAAATCAACCAATTTGCACCTGCCAAAACTAGTATTGTCACATTGGGTTTTATTATAACCGATTTTAACAAATTTTCAATAACACTTGTATACTCTAAGCTCTACACTTCTTATTATTTGGCAGCAGCAGAGAAAAGAACTCCAAGCGCTTCGATTTTTTGCGCTCCGTAGATAGTACGCCACAACTAGTATAGATACCAGTCCTTTCACTTGGTCCATCCGCGATGTTTTTAGCGCCCTTCTACTGCGCCGCCCATCCATTTTATTGCCGATGGCTATTCGAGCTAAATCAATTGCATTCATTTGTATAACATGTTTCAGCTAGTACATTCGGTATATTTGAACATGCTTGACTACGTCGGTGTCGTTATACAGCTCATACAGTTCATGGTTCATTAGACGGCGATACGGGCCGTTAACGAAAATTGATCCAAAATTTTTCTCTTGAAGACTTCTAGAATAGATTGATTCGCTTGTGTCGGTACACAGGGTTATGCGCTTCAGAGCAAGACAGTTAGGATCAGTGTCTTGTAGAGTTGGATCTGTGTTCGTTGATAGAGATCTTTCCCATCCAATCGCTTTCTTATCGCATAGTAGCAGCGGCTTGCGATTAATACTAGTCTCTTGATTTCCAGTCTGTTATTATTATTTTTGTTTAAGGCGGTGTTATAAAGACAAACTCATCTACCACCTCGAAATTTATAGTTGGCAATGTTCACCCAAATAACTAAGATTTGTCCTGATGTATCACCAGACCCACTTTTGTCAATTGATTCTCAATGATTGAAAAGGCTGCAGTAACAGCATGTGCCTTTTATTAAATATGGTATCAGACTTTTACTGCTGTGTTATGCTTATAATCTCCATTATGATTTTAAACATACCGCATTACAGACTATCATCTCGTCTAAAGACTCGCTTGTTATAAAATGACTGTCAGATTATTGACTATTTTCACAGAAAACTTTGTGTAAGCCAGTGTCATTCGCCAAGTCGTATCAGCTTCGCGGGGATACTAAACTTAGTCATACCATCCAACAATTTAGTCATATCGGACTGTTTAATGCAGCTTTGTAATCGATAACGATTTGTCATTGTGTGAATATCAGATGCTTCGTGGTTTCACCAGACCTAAAGACACACTGATAAGGTACAAGGCTTTAGACTTTCCCTTAACACACTAGACAGGATCTTGTATGCGATGGGTAAAAGGCTGATCCCGCGTTAGTTCGTACACACACTTGGGCCGTCTTTCTTAAGCACAGAACATAGAACACATAGATTTCAAACATCGGGCATGCATACGCTTAGCCACAACGCTTTCTTGTGAGCTGGTGCATACACGTTGCCAATTCATCCCCGCAGGCGTTCAAAAGCTCTCGCGGCTTTGCAGTTTTAAGCCGTAAAATTGCTGTGCTACGTTCTACTCCGTCGTCGATGATTGCGGTGTGTTTGTCGCTTTTGCTGCTGCAAAAGTGTACCCTCCATATTTGCATCCTATTCTGCCTGTACTTGACAAGATTTCCATCCCAGTCCCTACAGGCTGGAATCCCTGATTCAAAACCTTTGTTTTTTACCTTTTGATATAACTTTCGGGCTTCACCTCTGTCTCTCTTCTTTCATTTAAGCTTTTTCCGCCTGAATAGGCGTTTTATCTCCCTCCTCTTCTCATTAGATCGTTCCGTAAGCGCATGCGTTACCATTGACTGCAGTTTTACCTTGTATGCAGCATCCTCTCCCTCAGACATTACGCGACGTTCCTCATCGTACCACGTGATTAGTCTGTTTTCTTGTTTTTTTTTTCTATCGGGGGATATCCAGGTTGCCTTGTGGAAATCTTTATGTAGGAATCTGGTTCCACTCACTACCATGTTTCGTGCTGACTCGAAACTAATTAGTCTGAATGCGTTATCGCAGGTGTTGTTGTGTTGACTGAATTTTGCGACTGCTGAACCAAGAGCAACTTCCCCCTTCCTTTTTTGATATAAAATTTCCCAGAACAATATTAATGTTATTGACAGGGAGCAGTCAAATATTTCGTCCAGGCGCTTATGGAATGCATCTGTAATGTTTTTATCTTCCGTCAGGTCACGTTCGCAAATGAGAGAGATGTAAAAGTATTTGGCCTTGATACGGATAGTGGCTATTCGGTCACTTACTAAATTAAATCGCGAGACCAGACGTCGAATACTCTTGGAGACTATGAATACACATCCAAATTCATGTCATTCTGCAGGGCCGCTGTAAAAGATGTCTATCGCATTTCCCGTATGGCGGTGATGTCAGCCTTGTATTTGTCGAGGACATCCGCCATCACTGTAGAGAGTTCAGACATTCCACATGCATATCCTTAAATCATGGTCCTCAACGTTTGTGAGGTCGTCAATATTTGGGGGGGCTTTTGTCATTTCTTTGTATTTTCATAGTAGTTTTTATTTAAGTAAAGTGGCTAATTATGCCACACCGCTCGTTGCTAGTTTTTTGGGTCTGCCAAATCTACTAAGAGAACTTTTGTGTTGAGCTTCAGTTACTTCTGTTATCTTCGCACTAAGAAGCATCGGTGGAAGCTTGACATATAGAACCCCAGTAGCCTCCAAATATAGTTGGAACCAAACACGTTGCAAATCACGTGAGAAAGACCATGTGAAATTTTTTCAAGATACCATTATCCGTTTAATAATTACAGAATTATGCTGTTTCCAACGCTCTGACCCGCATGCATCGCAATAAATGTCCATACTATTGTTTGGGAAAGGAATTTTGCCAATTCATTTTAAGTTTTTAAAGAATCGCCTTAAAGCTTTACGTAAAAATTTAGGAGTCCACATCATGTCAAAGATAGATTACAATAGATAGAATAGATAGATGGTCAGTATTGTACAGATTATTAAACAATGACTTATAGTTAAGTATTATTCTTTATCAATCATAGTCTCATTATTTATATTGTAAATAATTGACAAAAGAAGATTTATATTATAATTTATATAAATTACTAAAAAAATCTATACAACATTTATAATTTCACAAATACAATTATCTCACAAATACACTTGCTAATTATTTTACTTTGCATAATTAGTATTCTTTGTTTTATTTTGAAAATGTTTCAAAATTTAAAAATCTAATTATTATTTCTTCTTTTCAAAAATTTTATTAATTTTTTAGCGTCGATTGGAGTTCACGCATAGACCCCAACAACGTATTTTAAAGACTCATTGAAACAATTGCCTTCCTCTGATGATCGTTGAATTCAAAATCAATCAAAACTCAAGATATTTCAAGATTCAACATTTTGTTACTTCCAAAACTCAAAAACAAAAAAAAAAAACAAAATTCAATTCAATTTAATTTTATGTTCCAGCACTTGATTTTAATACCAGTTTAGTTTTTTCTGTAGATAATTATCAAAAATTACAAAAAAAAAAATTAAAATTGTTATTATTCCTGGTCATAAGTTGTTACCACACTCACTATTTCCATAATTTGTATATGATTTTTTAAATTCAATATTTTTATTACCCATTTGGTTATCTTTTAAATTTTGTTTACTTTTGTCTATTGTTTTTTTTTTTAACTTTAGAAACTACCATTGACTCCTTTTGTATTGCAATTTTTTTTGTATTATCACATTTTTGGACGAGATATAAAATTTGTTTCCTTTGCCCACCAATTTTTTTTTCTTTCAATGTTTAAAAATATGTACAAAAATTTTTGAATTTTGAGTTTTCTGTAATTTGAATCTTATGCAATAAATTTAATAAATGTCATCTGTCATTTTTTTTTAACTGATGACGGAGGACGATGTTTATATGTATGGCTAAAACGAAATTTTAAAATTTAAATTAAAATGCAACCCAAGTAAGTTTAACAAACATTGTTAGCACGCAAGAATTACGAATGAAAATTTTTAACTACTAAATAGATTATTATTTATAAAATATCAAACGCATAGAATAATATGCAAATCCTAACACATTTGGCACATTTGGTGTCTAAAAGGAAACAGTTTAGAAAAAAAAAACAGGCCTGTATATTGATTACTGGGGTAACATTTGAAAATTAAGTATAAAGACCTTATCTAAAAAAATAATTTTTGGCTGAATTTAGCACCTGGGGGACAAAGCTCAAAAATTAATAAAAAAAATCAAAATTAAAGAAAAGGTCAAGAATGTGATAAATCGACGTCGGACGTGCCTATGTGGCCCACAGGTTCCAAAAAACCGGTATACCTAGATATACTTGGAAATGCCCAAGTGTGGGTACTCAAAGGAAAGGTATTTGTCTCGCGAATTCAGCTGTGCCATTACTTCCCTCGATTTTTTAAAAAAAAAGTTTTATTTTTTACAATGGATATATTATTCTATTACATGCAAATACACATACTCTGCGTTTTTTAGTTGGCCACTAGACCGTATCGCAAAAAAAAAGTTCTCCGTACACCAGCGAATATGAAAAATTGTTCCAAGGACATTTAAAAAAAAAAATTTTTTTTTTGCCGAACGTAGGGTTCGGTTTTTTAGTTTTTCGTTCTTAAAGCTTGATACAGCGAATTTTTTGTCTCAGCGAGGCCAATATTTTTTTGAGGTCCATTGACCTCAAGTGTACCGTTCTTGTACTTTAAATTTATAGCTCGCAAAAAACCATAAAACTTTTGCGAAGAAAGTATCTCGATAAATACAGCACAACTATCTAAAAAATGCTTTTATAAATTCATTGTTGCCGATCGTAGGGGTCACCTTTATAAATTTGTCATAGCTTCAGTATTTACATTCAGATATTAAAGTATGATATATCGATGTGTTTGTCTGTGGCAGACCAATTTTTTTAATTCAAAAGAAAAAATTCTTTCATTGCCGGCACCCTCGATATTATCGTGAGCAACTTCGAAGTATAAGTGTCGAGTCAATCGGCATGTCTAGTAAAAGCTTCTTAAAGAGTGACGTTCGCATTCGTCGATAATCAAGTGCTTTTTGGTACAGTAAATTGTACTTTTATAATAAATTGTACGTTTTAGTACAATAAATTTTAATTTTTGGTACCATTAATAGTAGATTTTGGAACCATAAATTGTATTAAAATACCATAAATTGTACTTTTTAGTACCATAAATTGTACTTTTTGATACTATCAATTGTACTTTTTAGTACCATAAATTTTACTTTTTGGTACCAAAAATGTTACTTTATGGTACCATGAATTTTACTTTTTGCTACCAAAAATTATACTTTGTGGTACCATAAATTGTACTTTTTGGTACTGTAAATGTTATTTTGTGGTACCATAAATTGTACTTTTTGACACCAAAAAATATACTTCATGATACAATAAATTTTACTTTTCAGTACCAAAAATTATACTTTGTGTGATACAATAAATTTAAATTTTTAGTACCATAAATTGTACTTTTTGATATCAAAAATTTTACTTCGTGGTACCATAATTTGTACTTTTTGGCACCAAAAACTATACTTTGTGGTATAAATTGTACTTTTTAGTTTCAAAAATTGTACTTTTTGAAACTATCAATTGTACTTTTAGAAACCATTAATTGAACTTTTTGTTACCAAAAATGTTACTTTATGGTACCATGAATTTGACTTTTTTCTACCAAAAATTATACTTTGTGGTACCATAAATTGTACTTTTTGGTACTATAAATGTTATTTTGTGGTACCATAAATTTTACTTTTTGACTCCAAAAAATATACTTCATGGTACAATAAATTTTACTTTTCAGTACCAAAAATTATACTTTGAGATAGCATAAATTTTAATTTTTAGTACCATAAATTGTACTTTTTGGTATCAAAAATTTTACTTCGTGGTACCATAATTTGTACTTTTTGGCACCAAAAACTATACTTTGTGGTATAAATTGTACTTTTTAGTACCATAAATTGTACTTTTTGATACTGTCAATTGTACTTTTTGGAACCATAAATTGAACTTTTTGGTACCAAAAATTGTACTTTGTGGTACCATGAATTTTACTTTTTGCTACCAAAAATTATACTTTGTGGTACCATAAATTGTGGTTTTTGGTACTATAAATGTTTTTTTGTGGTACCATAAATTGTACTTTTTGACTACAAAAAATATACTTCATGGTACAACAAATTTTACTTTTTAGTACCAAAAATTATACTTTGTGATAACATAAATTTTAATTTTTGGTACCATAAATTGTACTTTTTGGTATCAAAAATTTTACTTCGTGGTACCATAATTTGTACTTTTTGGCACCAAAAACTATACTTTGTGGTATAAATTGTATTTTTTAGTACCATAAATTGTACTTTTTGATACTGTCAATTGTGCTTTTTGGAACCATAAATTGAACTTTTTGGTACCAAAAGTGTTACTTTGTCTTACCATGAATTTTACTTTTTGCTACCAAAAATTATACTTTGTGGTATAAATTGTATTTTTTAGTACCATAAATTGTACTTTTTGATACGGTCAATTGTGCTTTTTGGAACCACAAATTGAACTTTTTGGTACCAAAAGTGTTACTTTGTGGTACTATGAATTTTACTTTTTGCTACCAAAAATTATACTTTGTGGTACCATAAATTGTGGATTTTGGTACTATAAATGTTATTTTGTGGTACCATAAATTGTACTTTTTGGCACCAAAAAATATACTTTATGATACAATAAATTTTACTTTTTAGTATTGTCCTTTTTTGGTATCTAAAATTTTACTTCGTGGTACCATAATTTGTACTTTTTGGCACCAAAAACTTTACTTTGTGGTACCATAAATAGTACTTTTTGGCACCAAAAACTATACTTTGTGGTACCATAAATTGTACTTTTTGGTAACATAAATTGTCATTTTTTGTACAATAAATTTTTTTTGGTACCAAAAAATAAACAAAACAAAAAAGCTAGTTTGTGGTACCATAAAATGTACTTTTTGGTACAATAAATTTTACTTTTTGGTACTATAAATTGTACTTTTTACTTTCTGGTACCATAAATTGTACTTAGTGGTACCATATATTGTACTTTTTGGTACCAAAAATATTACTTTGTGATATTTTAAATTGTACTTTATGGTACCAAAAATTATACTCTGTGGTACCATAAATTGTACTTTTTGGTATCATTAATTGTAATTTTTTTGTACAATAAATTTTTTCTTTTTGGTACCAAAAATTTTCCTTTTTTTGTACTTTTTGGTACCATTATTTGTACTTTGTACAAAAGATACAATAAATTTTACTATGGAAAATATCTACTACAGTTTTACAATTGCTGTACAACTTTAGCACATACGACACCACATAGTACATCAGTTAGGACACTCTTGTGAACACCCTTATTGTTTTTTTTGAGATCTTGTTGAATGAGTTTGATGCACGACAAAATTTGTACTTTGTCGCTCAGTTTGTCATCGACGGAATGTTTTGATGACAAGTACATACGTTTTTCACATTTTGTCTTGAGGATAGCTTTAATGACAAAATCATGAATGACGGTACATCCTACTAGGAAGCGACGATCAATACCAGTCGCACAGGCCATGAGAACAACAACAGTTGAATGTTTGCATTCCAGCAAACCAAAAGCTCCGACATTACCTGATGTCCGATATGTCTGCACATTTTCTTACCGATATAAATATTTTATTTATTTTGCTCCGGCATATCTGATCGAGTTAGATCGCTGTTTCGGTGGAAACAACGAATTGTTTTTGAAGAAACAATGAATTTCCCTTCAGATTTTCCTACCATTCACAATCGGAAATCTTTCAGACATAGATACGACATGTCGCACATCAGATTTTGCTCAGACATCGCGTTAACCACTTCAAACGTTTTTAGTAACGATTGCGGCCAGATTTCGGATCCAAAATCGGAAGATATTTTCCTAAAGACTTCGGACAGAAATCCAAAAATAAGCGTCGGCAAAAACATCCGAGTTACTTCAAGTATTTGATAAGTTATTGGTCCGCATTCGTTACGATTTACATTCAGAAATCCTTCAGACGTCGGTGCGACATGTCATACATAACATCAGATTTCCCTAGTTGCGTTGGTCAGACTTTGTGTCAACCACTCCTTACATTTTTAGAAACGACTTCGGCCCGATTTCGCATCCGATATCGGAAGATTTTGCAGATTGTTCTACTGATTTCTGACCTATTTCTGAGCATTTTGTTTGCTGGGATATTGCGCTTGATGTTAAATTTTTTATGTTTCTTCATTTCTTATGATCTCTATATGTTTTACATTGTGCTCTGATGTTATGTGTATGTTTTGCACGTATGTGTGTTTAACACTTACAACTGCAGTAGAACAGCAACGCGTGCAATAGAACGAAGTCTTTCAGTTGATAGCTTGTTGCGCTAAACAAAACATCCCTACATAACTAGAGCACAACAAAATATATGTATGTGGTTTTGTTGCGCTTGTGAGTTGGAACATTGTTGTGAGATAACACAACTAAATACTGTATTAAAAACGATCAATCATTCAGCAATACGGGTTTGGTTTCGCAAAGTTAAATTTTACATCATTTGTACAGTACAAAATGTTTGGAAGTACTGCACACATTTGATATGTTTTGCTAGGTGTAAAATCATGCCTACTTGTTCTGAAAATTAATAATTGTCAATAATTTCCAAAAGAAACCCCCCAAAACATTAACGGCCTCAATCATAAAAAATTTCTAAAGTAGGTATGAAGCGTTCTCTAGCTAAAGTATTCTTTAGCTCTAAAAAATCTTTAATAAGAAATTGTATTTATAAACGTTTTTTTTATCAGTACTTTAGCTTAATGTGTTCCGGTGGCAACGCCGATTGTTTTTGGTTATTAATGATGTACAAAAAGAAGCTTAAGAATCGGATACAAAAGCTTTATAATCGGTTACCAAACATTTATTCGATTCTCATGACGGTAAGAAAGACGTTAAAGTAAAAATGGCATTTAAAGATTGCATTTTCCTATCCTCATGTTGAAATAATAATCGGATACCGATTACTTTGTTTCCTTGTTTTGATTGTTTATACATCACGAATATTATTTCATTATTTACAAAATATTTTTGAAGATATATTTTTTAAAATGGAATTCATGAATTAAAAGTGTCTATTTAGATAATTTTCTATGTTCGTAAAGTTTAAGAAAAAAATTTCCTACACAATGAATACATGCAACAACTTTTTCCAATAGGAAAAATGCCGAAAAACTCAAAATAAAGATCTCAAATTCATAAAGATACAATAAATTGTACAAACGTCAAGTTACAGCTTGTTTAAAGTAGAGACAACCCTACTTTAACTTATTGAAGATGTGAATCGTTTATGAATATTGTTTTCCCAAAAATTGTTTAAAAATAGTTTATAAACCTCTTATAAATATTTATGAATAAGGCCATAAAACTAAGTTTTACCACACGTTAGAAATGACGATTTCTTTGTGCGAAATAACTTTTTTATTGATTCTCAGTTGATACCGTTAAAGAAAATACAGTAAGTAATTTGATTTAAAAATCGGTTAATTTTCATAACTTGAGAGTTAAACAACAACTATGTATGATAGGGGAAGGTTATTTATTGATTTACGATAATAACAACAATATTGGTTTGAATAAAACAAACTCGATTTTCAGTTGACTTTCACGATAACCCCTCTAAGCTTTTGCGGAATTTGAATCGTGAAATCGTGTAAGGTAAATCCTCGCAACACCTGTGCTTAAATGGCACTTAACTTGCGTTGTATTTTTAAGAAAACTTAAAAACGGTTTATTACAAATTCGTTTTAGCCATTACATATCAACATTATACATTTGTTTTATTTTTTTCCATACTTAATAATTATCAAAATAAAATTTAAAAACAATTTCTAATTTTTAAGATTTTGTTTGGTTTTATTTACAATTGATTTTTCATATTATTTACTATATTAATAATAATAAAAATAACTATTGAATAATAATATATTAACAGCCATTTTATCTGAAAATTCCAGAAAATATTACAATAATAATCCAATTAATGTTATAAATTTCTATTTTCTTTTTTTCTCTCCCTCTCTGTGTCTCTCGCTCTCTCTCTATCTCTCTCTTGCTCTCTCCCTGTCTGTGTGTGTGTCTGTATCTCACCACTTGCTCACGCTAATATGATCGATCTTCTACCGTGATCATCAACTTAAATATTGCCCTACAATTTACGCCGTAAAAAATAACTGCCCTCTGTATTTTTTTGTTTTATTTTTTTTTTATCTGTTAAATGATTTCCCCCTACGCGTTCTACCTCCATTCCTGTTACTGCTGCCCTCTGACGACACGACTACAACGATGATGTGGTTGATGATGGTGATGGTGATGATGATGATGATGATGATGATGATGATGGTGGCGGTAATGAATGATCCTGGTACATTATAATCGCTGCTGCTGCTTTTGACATTCTGCTTCCTGCTACTAAAGTAGTAGTCGGTAAACGTAAATTTGATGGCGGTCACCAAAATCCAGCAGATATTAAGCGACGTTACCCGGGCGGTTTAATAGGAAATGGCGGCAGTTGGGGCAGTTTACCACTACCACAACAACCATTAGGCACTAATGGTGAACAATGGTATACGGATACGTTTTCCACATGGAGTTAAAGAAATTTCCCATTGAAAAATTCAAATAAAACAAAAACAAATAAAAAAGAAAACATTTTACTAAATTTCCCTTTTCAAAAAAAAAAAAACACAAAACAAACAAATTAATAAAAACAAAAGCTGTAGTATTTCTTAAAAAAGAGCAAGAAAACTCACAATAATTAAACAATTTTTTTATATATATAGTAAAACAAAATGCAAGCAATACTATGGACAAAACAAAAAAAAAAACAACAAAAACATTTATCAAAAAGTAAGAAAGAACCCCAATTATATATTTAAACCAATATGAAATCAGTAGTCGGATAGACAAAAAAAAATTAATAAATTGACAAGAAAAATATATTTAATACACAGGCGTCCCTTTAAACAGTAAACGCAAAAGCAAATACAAAAAAAAAAACAATAAAAAATTATATTAACAATAAAACAACAACAGTAAGATCACATTTTTCTTATAATTACAACAACAACAGCAAAAAACAAATAGATTACACATTACATTACACAAAATCTGCTTATTTTTTTCTTTTGAAACTTTAAAAAACAAGACGTAATTTTCAAAGAGAAGTAAGAAGACAACTATTTTTTAATGAGTAAAACAGTAACAACAAAATTTATGAACAAAATTTAAAATTTGTTAAAAAAATAACTTTAAGTTAAGGCGTTTCGTTAAAACTAAAGTAAATTATTTCGTTGAGACAAATAATGTAAGTGTAACAACGTTGCCGATATTGCCAGACAGGTTGTGAAAAAACGAAACGAATTTAATTAAATTTAAAACTAAATATAATTTTTAAATTTTTTAATGTTCATAGAGTCATTTACAATATTTCATTTTCATTACAAATGAATTACAAAGATTTAGATTTAAATTTAGATGACCCATCTCGACGTTTTTTACCCTAATTTGGACACGTGCAATCGAACTGCATCATAAGTTATTCAAGTTGTAACATTAGTCCTTAATACAAAATTATATTTTTTCAAGTTTTTTTTTTAGAGGGATAGGGGTTGAAGAGGTTGAAGAGAATTTCGATAAAGATATAGTTGGATTTTGGCTAAGCTTGGCTTATTTGAAACAACTTTTTTGAAGACGTCTTATCCGTAAATCCATCTGTTGCTTGTTGAAAATCGATGTAAACTCTTAAACTTCCTACCCCTGAGTAAACATAAACATTAAACAAAAATTGAAATGAAGGGCCCATAATAACCCACTTAAACTGATGCAGTTCGGTTCCTCCAATTCGAATTAGGCTAAAATTTGAACATATCATTAATTTTTAATGTTCTCTTTTTCTTATTCATCCTTGAGTAAAGATAAACTGGTGCAAAATTCGATAGGTAAGAATTTAGTAATTTTGAACAACACCACCATTTTCAATTAAAATTCATAGAAAATTGATTGAAATTCAAATTGTGCCTTTGAAATTCAAAATGCAGTGCTTTTAACTCAAATTGTCCATTTGGAATTCAAAATAGAAAATTTATTATAGTTCAGACTAGAAAATTGGATAATAATTTAAATTTTCTACTTGAATTTAAAAAACAAAACAATTGATATTAATAGTTCATCAATTGAAATTTTAAATATAATTAATTGAAATTTAAAATTCGTTAATTCAAATTTAAAATCTATCAATTGTAATTCAAAAATTTTCACTCTACTCAATTTTTAAAATATAATTCTTTAATATTCTCTTTCTCTTATTCAACGTTGAGTAACGTTGAACTGGTGCAAAATTCGATAGTTTAGATTCTAGTGCCTGGCAAATCCGAACTCACGCACACACAAATATTATCTGTTTGTTTATGTAAATACGTGACGTAGCTAACACAACACTCTAGAAGAGATTGACTGTCGTTCGTGGCTGTGTAAAAAAGTCATTTATTGCCGGCCTCGCGAGGCTGTAGGATGCCTAACACTGGCTTATTTCTAAGTAATTTTGTTAGTATTTTAGTATTCCAAAGTTTTTAACTGTTGATTGAATTCAAATTCATAAAAACTCGATTGAAATTGTTATATTCCCTTCGATAGTCATAATACAACGACTGCAACTTAAATTGTCCATTTCAAATTCAAAATATTAAAACTTAATACAGCTGCCACTGGAAAATTAGATAATTATTAAAAGTTTCCACTTGAATTTCAAAAAACATCAGTTTCAATTAAAAATTCTTTAATTGAAATTCAAAACTCTTCAATTAAAATTCAAAATATAATCAATCGAGTTAAAATTTAAAACCCCTTAATTGTCATTTAAAACTCGTCAATTAAATTTCAAAACTATGCACTTTTTCTTATTCATCGTTAAGTTACGTTGATCTGGTGCAAAATTCAATAGTTCAGTGTCAGACAAATCCAAATCTGTGTGTGTAGGTGAATGTGAAGCTAGCGTACGCCAGTTGCTTTCACGACACTCTAGCAGCGGCAAAATGCTTTGATAGTGGCTGTGTGAAAAAATCGATTACTACCGGCCTCGCGAGGCTATGGGATGCCTAATACTGTAGTACTTAAGTGTTCCACAGTTTTGAACTACACCATTTTCATAAAAATGTAATAAAAAAACGATAGAAATTCATATATTGACTACAACAACAAAAAGCATAAAACATTGTCATATCCAATTACGAAATTAATATAAAATATTCACAAAAAAACAATTTTTGATTAGTTTGAAATTGTTTTGAATTTTAGATGATGAGATTTTAATTTCTATCGATGTTTTTGAATTTCAAATAAAATTTTTAAATATCAGTTGACCAAATATATAATTTTTGAATTTCAATTTATTTTCTATGTGTTCGGAATATTAATTCACGAGTTTTGATTTTTAGTTAACGAATTTTCAATTTCAATTGAAGATTTCTGAATATCAATTGATGAGTTTAAAATTCATTTGATTTGAAAATCAAAACATATTTACACAAAATAAGTTTCTTAAAGGTCACTCACTTCTGAGGGTAACACACCAAAACGACATGACTCATGAGAGCGGCAGATTGCCACGAAGAGCCTATAGACTTAAGACCAACAAATTACCGTTTCGAGGTAGATCAGAACAATCAAATTTTTATTTGGACCGTAAATTCATGGGCGCTAAGTACGGCCACCAAATAATTACCCTATCTTAAAGACACTGGACAAGGGTGAGGCAATGATTTGATATTGTGTAATTGATTGTCTTCTGAATTTCAATTAATATTTTCCGATTTTGAAAAGAAAATTTTGAATTTCAATTTTACTTTTCTGAATATCAAGCAGAATTTCAGATTTTTTAATTGTTCTCTTCTGAATTTCACTTCAAACTTTTAATTTCCAATTTGTATTATCTGAATTTCAAGTAAAAATTATTATTTTTCAATTATTTTTTACCGAATTTCAAGAAATTTCTGCATTTCAAATGATATTTTCTAAAATTTATATAGAAACTCTTATTTTCAATAAAAAAAATTTAGATTACTGATTTTTTTCACCAAATTCTACATTTTCAAATGTTCTTTGGTAAAATGCATATAGAAATTCTGAATTTTTTAAAAAAAATTCTGATTTTTAACTGGACTTATCTCAATTTCAAGTAAAATTACAGATTTCTAATTTCAATTAGAATTTCTGATTTTCAAATGATCTTATCTAAAATTCATAAAGAAATTGTGATTTTCAATACAAAATTCAAATTTTCAATTGGTCTTATATGAATTTCAAGTCAAATTACTGATTTTCTTCAACGAATTTCAATTAGAATTTCTGATTTTCAAATGATCTTTGGTAAAATTCATATAGAAATTCTGATTTTTATTAAAAAAAAATTCTGATTTTTAACTGGTCTTAACTCAATTTCAAGTAAAATTACTGATTTCTAATTTTCTTATCAGAATTTCTGATTTTCAAATGATCTTATCTAAAATTCATATAGAAATTGTGATTTTCAATACAAAATTTAAATTTTCAATTGGTTTTATATGAATTTCAAGTAAAATTACTGATTTTCTTCAACGAATTTCAATTAGAATTTCTGATTTTCAAATGATCTTTGGTAAAATGCATATAGAAATTCTGATTTTCAAATGTTCTTTGGTAAAATGCATATAGAAATTCTGATTTTTGTTAAAAAAAAATTCTGATTTGCAACTGGTCTTATATGAATTTCAAGTAAAATTACTGATTTCTAATTTCAATTAGAATTTCTGATTTTCAAATGATCTTATCTAAAATTCATAAAGAAATTGTGATTTTCAATACAAAATTCAAAATTTCAATTGGTCTTATATGAATTTCAAGTAAAATTACTGATTTTCTTCAACGAATTTCAATAAGAATTTCTGATTTTCAAATGTTCTTTGGTAAAATGCATACAGAAATTCTGAGTTTTATTTAAAAAAATTCTGATTTTCAACTGGTCTTATCTCAATTTTAAGTAAAATTACTGATTTACAATTGTTATTCCCTGAATTTCAATAAGAATTTCTGATTTTCAAATGATATATTTTAAAATTAATATATAAATTCTGATTTTTATTTAAATTTTGCAGAATTTCAATTGTTCTTTTCTGAATTTTAAGTAAAATTACTGAATTTCTTCACCGAATTTCAATTCGAATTTCTGATTTTCAAATGATCTTTTCTAAAAAAACGTAAAAAAAAATTCAGATTTTAAATTATATTTGCAGAATTTCAATTGTTCTTTTCTGAATCTCAAGAAATATTATTGTTTTTCAATTGTTCTTTACCGCATTTCAATTAGATTTTCTGATTTTCAAATGATCTTTTCTAAAACTCATAAAGAAATTCTGATTTTCAATTAATTTTGTTGAATTTCAAATGTTCTTTTCTGACGTTCAATTGAATTTCTGATATTCAATTGGTATTTTCTGAATTTTAAGTTGAATTTCGGAATTTTTTTTGGTCTTTTCTGAATATCAAGTAGAATTTCTGATTTTCAAGTTGGTCTTTTCTGAATTTGAATTAGAAATTTAGAATTTCAACTGACGAATAATTGAATTTTAATTGATATTTTTTAAATTTCAATTGATATCGTTTAAATTTCGAATGATATTTTTTTAAATTTCATTTTTAAATATCAAGTAGAATTTTTGATTTTCAAGTTGGTCTTTTATGAATTTTAATTAGAAATTTTGAATTTCAATTGACGAATTTCGAATTTTAATTAATATTTTATATTTGAATTGATATTTTTAAATATAAATTGTTTTTTTTTTTTAATTCAAATGATAATTTTAAATATTAGTTGACGAGTGCTGTATTTCAAATTGAACGTTTCAATATCAAATATTGATTTCTAATGAGTTTCCAATTTTAGTTTGTCTTTTCTGAATTTTAATTAGGAATTCTGTATTTCAATTGACGAATTATAAATTTTTTAAATTTCAACTGATATTGTTTAAATTTCAAATGATATTTTTTAAATATCAAGAAGAATTTTTGATTTTCAAGTTGGTCTTTTATGAATTTTAATTAGAAATTTAGAATTTCAATTGACGAATTTGGAATTTTAATTGATATTTTAAATTTGAATTGATATTTTTAAATATAAATTGATATTTTTTAAATTTCAAATGATATTTTTAAATATTAGTTGACGAGTGCTATATTTCAAATTGAACGTTTCAATATCAAAAAGAATTTCAATTGATTTCCTATGAGTTTCCAATTTTAGTTGGTCTTTTCTGAATTTTAATTAGGAATTCTGTATTTCAATCGACGAATTATAAATTTTTTAAATTTCAATTGATATTGTTTAATTTTCAAATGATATTTTTTAAATATCAAGTAGAATTTTTGATTTTCAAGTTGGTCTTTTATGAATTTTAATTAGAAATTTTGAATTTCAATTGACGAATTTCGAATTTTAATTAATATTTTAAATTTGAATTGATATTTTTAAATATAAATTGTTTTTTTTTTTAAATTCAAATGATAATTTTAAATATTAGTTGACGAGTGCTGTATTTCAAATTGAACGTTTCAATATCAAATATTGATTTCTAATGAGTTTCCAATTTTAATTCAAGAGTTTTGAACTTCAATTAATTTTTTTTAATTCAAATTCATTTCTTTAAAACAGTTCAACTGATTTGGACTTCAAATTAAACTTTAAAATTTCAAATGAAATTTTAGAAATTTTAAATAATAATGAAATTTGAAAATCTTTCAAATAATTTTTTTTATTCAATTTAATAATGATCTTCGAATTTCAATTGGAATTTCTTAACGTAATTTTATTCATTAGTTTAACAAATCCTCCTACTGGTTAGGTACATCTTTGTGGCCATACTCATTTCATTATTTGTCTCAACGTCAGCAAAACGCCTCGATTTAAGCCATATTCTCTCTTTCTCTCTCTCTCTCTTACTCTGTTATACTCTCTTTTATTTCAAGTTGCAAACGAGCCGATTTTCTTACACCATCTAAATGATTTCAAAAAAAGACCCCACAACAACAACAACACTACAATATAAATTTCTAAAGCATATATTAAAATTTTTAAATTCTCAAACAAAGGAAAATTAACAAAGAAAGAAATTTGCATTGAAAATCTCTTTACACAAAATAAAAAAAAAAACACTAAACACATTAAGAAAAGAATTCTAAGCAAAGCTTAAAGAAAAACAATTTATATTACAAAAAAAAAAATGACACACACACAAACACACAATTAATGACTGAATTCAATATATTGAACTAAAAAAAACTAAAGCTAAAAGAAAAAAAATTAAAAAATTACTTTAATGAATTTTGATTATTGGAAGAAGCAAAAACAAAACAAAACATTTTACAACAAAACAAAAATTTACAAAAGTATGACAAACGAACGGAGTAAAAATGTCTACAACAAATTTTAGTATAGCAAACAAAAATAGAAGAGATATCTTGTAAGGAATTTGAATGAAAAACGATTTGAAATACATACATACAAATTAGTTTCTTCTACTAAGCATGCATGTCTTAATTATTATATAATTAAACATGACAGCAACAAAACAAACAAAAAAAAAAACAACATAAAACAGCAGGATTAAGAACACGTAACACAAAGTGAAATAATGATTTATAAATTATTTTTTTCGATTTTTTTTTTTGGTATTAAATTTGTGTGTAATGTTTATGTTTTATTATCTGAAAAAATCCTATACTTTTTGTATTTGAAATTATAATTTTTGAAAATGAAATGTAATGCGACACTGTGGCAATGTTTTATAACAAAAAAATTTCTTGGTTTTTATATCTAAACAAAAAATTTAATTTGGCATTTTAAACATTTTAAAAGTGTTTAACTGAGTCAGTCTGTGTGAGGAAGTATAAATTTTTTTATTTTGACAGGTATTTCAAGAATTTTTATGACATTTAAAAATTATTAATGCTTGATGAAAAAAAAAATTCTGTTATATTAAAAATGTGAACTTTTTATATATGAAACGTTTCAAACAATCATAAATTTTTTGTTTTTTAAAAAAATTGAAACAAAATTATTTTCTTAAGCATAATGTTATGAAAAGAAAAAATTAAAAAAAAAATGGTTTCTTTTGTATAAAATGTTATGAAAAATATTAAAAAAAAAAAAATTAAACAATATTGTTTTCTTTTGCATAAAATATTATTAAAAAATATATTTTTTTGAAAAAAAAATGTTTAAAATTCATTTAATGTTATTTGGCTATATTAATAAATTGTGTAATGGAGTAAAATTTAAATTGCTAAGATTTGTTGAAAAAAAAAATATGTTTACTTCTCATTTTTTTTTGTTATTCTTAAAGTTACGTTTTTTTTAATAAATTTATAATAAATATTGTTATTCAATTGTAAATTTTTTGCTGTATTATATAAATTTTTAGTTTAAACTAAGATTTTAAAAACTGTACAAAATATTAAAATTTTCTTTAATACTTTATAAAAACGTTCTTGATTAATTAAAAAAAATTAAATGTCACTCCTTTTAAAATTGAAATTAGATTGGCTTTTTAAGTAATGGATATTTTTTGTTGTATATAAATATATATATAAATTATTGGCTTAAACTAAGTCGTTAAAAGTTTAAGAAAAATTTAAATTTTTGTTTCATTTTTTTGACGAAGAAAAAGAATAATCTTGAGAAATATTGAAAAACTAAATGTCACTTCTTTTTAAATTTAAAATTAAACTTGTTATGTTTAAAATGCCAAATACAAATTTAAAAGATTTAAAACCGAAATCTTAATTAAGACCAAGTTTTCCTGAAATGATCTTAAAAATATACACATTGTTTTGTTTTATGTTTTATAACCTAAAATTTGATCAAGGTTTTCGTTTGTTATTCAATTTTTTTTTTCATTTTATTTTATTTTTCTTTGTCCAATAAAACACAAATTGATAAGAGGAATCTAAACCGTACTCATTTGCAACGAATTAAAATACACATCACAATAAGTAATGTTGTTGTTGATGTTGTTTTTAACAGCAGCAACAACAACAGCAAAATAATAAATCATTTTATAATTTAAAAGAAAAATTTAAAAAAAAATTACACTATAAGAAAAGTAAAAGAATTACACATAAAAAAGTAAAATATGAAAACAAGTAAAGAAACAAAAATTTCCAATTAATCTATAGCCTTAACTAAGTGAAAATCAAGATTTTCAACAATATGATATACTTTTTTAAAAAATAACATATAATTTTAAGATTTTACCCCACAATTGTCGAAGGAAGCCTAACAAAATGAAAATATTGAAAAATTCAACAAAAAAAAAAAAACAAAAACAAGATTACAAACAACACTATTAAGCTCAATTTGATAATATCGTCTCTCCTCTCCCTTAACATATACAACATGCATACATACATACAAAGTATAATGAAAAGAAAACAAATAAATAAAAATTTTAACTCCTTGAAAAAAACGTATCCTATTAAAGAAAAACAACAACAACAACAAATCATTAATGAATAATTATATTATAGAACGAACACCCCGTAATACCATTGTTTAAAGCCATACAACAAAATTTATCACACATACATATATACTTTAAAGAAATTATTACAAAAACAACCACAACAACACACACAAAACAATTACAATAATCTAAAAATCTAAATAAGTTTTAAAAAGCAAAAAAGAAAACAAAAACGACAACAAAACAAAATTATTAAAAAATTTTAAAGCAAAAACAAAAACCAATTCTATATTATTACAAGAAAACAACAACAACAAAATTATATGGAAACATAACAGTGAGAATAAAATGCCTACAAAAAAACAAAACAAAACAAAAACAACAACCACAACACAAAAGATTAAAGCGATTTATAACTGAAAATATAAAACAAAACTAAAATTAAATAAAACATGTTAAAAACTCTTTAAACAACAAAATGAAATGCTTTAATTTTTTTTTTCTAAATAAAATTTATAAAATCAAATTTCTGCTCCTGTTCCCCCCCTCAGAGCCCCTCTTTAAATGTAAACGTAATCATATTTGCAAATAAGTTTTTGTTTTTGGAATACGGAATAATTATTAACAAAAAAAAATTAATAATAATTAATAATTTTTATATGATACAAAAAAAGATGAATAAAAAAATAAACAGAAATTAAACTCCTCTTATTATAAACTTTACCCAAAAATCAACCCATTTATATACAACTACATATATATATATATATTAAACAAAAGGTAAACAAACAAAAAACAACAAAAACCAATAAATAAGGAAGAAATTTGTACTAACATAGAATTGAATAGACGAAAAAAACTTGAGTATAATGTAATACATACAAAAGAAAACACAAAAAACAACATTTAAATTTAATCAATCCCCATAATTATTACAAACAAACAACAACAACAACAGCAACAGCATGCAAAACAACCACAACAACAACAATTTAGTAAACTGTCTTAGCTCCTCCTAAACCTTGTACTCCTCTCGTCTAACTTCTCTTTTTAAATGAACGAGATAGAGTTTTTTAACACAAAAACACACCCACACACACAAACACACACTTGTAACATTTACAACATCGACAAATGGACAATTAACAACCACAATAACAACAGCTGATAATTTTAGCCATTTTCCTTTTAAATTGTTCTTTATATTTTTTTATACATTGAAATTTTTTTGTGTTATTTTTATTTGAAATATTTGTTATTTTTTTGGTAATAATAAATTTTTCTCTTAATTCCATCAAAGAACTCATATTCATATATATTTTCTTTTTAATAAATCAGCATTTTGTTTTAGCGCCAGAACCCATAGTTGTTTGCGAAAATTCTATTTTATGTTGTTGTAGCAGAAAAACGATGAAAACTTTGTTCCATTTACGTAATGTTGCGTTGAGAAGTAAAAAACGAAAAAAAACCTGCATACAAATTTCATTTCTGTAAAAATCGAAAAAATATCGATTTTTTTTTAAAAAAATTAAAAGAAAATTCTAATTACAAAACTTATTTTTTTTTAATTTTCAAACTAAAATTTGTTTTATAAACTAAAACTTTGATTATAGCCAAGTTTTTAAAAGTACTTTTTCAATTAAAATTTAAAGTTTATCTTTAAAATTTTCAAAACAAAAATTTAATTTTTCGGTTAAAAATTTTCTGTAAAATTGAGAATATATATTTTTATTTTTTAAAAAAAAAATTCACAATATTTAAAATTCCAAAAAATAATCTTAATTCTTGGTTTTTTTTTATCAATTAAAATTGTACTTTAAAATTTTCAAAAAAAAAATTAATTTTTTTTGTTAATAATCAGAAAAATCTTATGAAATTCAAAATTGGAACAGACCAATTAAAATCTAAAAATATCAACTGAATAAAATTCAGAACAAATTTTCTCTATAAATCAGTCACTTCACTATCACTTTCAAAATATCAAATCACATTGCCTTAATATTAAACCGAACGCGTTTTTAAAAGATACATGTAATAGTGAATATTGAAAATTATCAATTGTAATATAAAGAAAATTGAAAATTATACTCAAAATTCAGATTCAAAACTATGTATTTAAAATCAGTATCAGTATTTAAAATTGAAACTAAGAAATTTTGTTTCAAATGAGAAATTGTACTAAAAGTTCAAAAAAATACAACTAACAATTTGTGTAAATCGGTAAATACTACACCGTTTCCAATTGAAATTCGATTTTATTTGAATTTCAAACATTCAAATTGAAATTTAAAACTCGTCAATTGATATTCAAAAACTCCATTTGAAATTTTAAAAATTTCTATTCAAACTAAAATTTTCCATTTGAAATTCGAAAAATATCAATTCAAATTAAAAATTTTAATTCAAATCTAGTCATTTGTAATTTAAAATTCGTCAATTGAAATTCAATAATCATCAAAACTCTTGCAGCTTAAGAGTTGTGAATTCGTTTAATATTTTTCGACTTTCAAATGGAAAATTTGAATTGATATTTCTTGAATTTGAAATGGAATTTTGAATATCAGTTGACGAGCTATGAATTTCTAATGAAAGATTTGAATTTCAATTGATTTTCTTTCAATTTCAATGGGAAATGGTGTAGAGCCCTGCACCAGAGATTTTAAAACGGTTTCAAGCCTATTTATTTTTTTCAACACATGTGTTTTGTTTTGATTCTGCAATAGATAGGGTCGAATAAAAAACTTGATAAAAAAACTTGATTGTACTTTGTAGACTTTATTGTACTTTATTACCAAAATAGTAAAATACAAAATACAACTTCTTGCATCAAAAGTACAATTTATTGTACTTAAAAGTACAATTTATTGTACTTAAAAGTACAATTTATTGTACTTAAAAGTACAATTTATTGTACCAAAAAGGAAAATTTATGGTACCAAGTACATAGTACATAGTATTATTGTACCAAGAGATGCAATTTATTGTACCGAAAAATACAGCTAATTGCACCAAATTGTGCAATTTATTGTACACAAAAGTACAATTTATTATACTAAAAAGTAAAATTTATGATACCAACTACGTAGTACAATTTACTCCATCAATTAGTACTATTTATTGTACCAGAAAGTACACTTTATTGTACCGAACAGTTCATAAATGTACCCAATAGTGCAATTTATTAAACCAAAAAAAAGTACAATTAATTGTACCAAAAACTACTATATATGGTACCAAATACATAGTTTTCCTTATTGCACCGAATATTACAATAATTTGTACCCAATTGTACAATTAATTGTAATACAAAGTACAATTTATGGTACCACGAAGTACAATTGTTTGTTCAAAAAAGTACCTTGTTGGTAGTATCAAATAGAACGTTTATTGTACGAAAAAGTACAATTAATTGTACCAATATTACAATTTATTGTAACGAGAAGTATCATATATTGGTCCAAAAAGTACTTCTATTGTACCAAATGTTACAATTTATTGTACCATAAAGTACAATTTATGGTATTATTAATACAATTTATTTTACCGAAAAGTACTGATAATTGTACCACAAATTAAAATTTACTGTACCAAAAAGTATAATTTATTACACCAAACGTATAAATTGTGGTACCACAAAGTATATTTTATTGTACTAAAAAGTACTTTTCTTGTCACAAAAGTACATTTTATTGTACCGAGAAGTACATTTCTGCACGACAGTTAATGATTCAAAAAAAAGTTTTTCGTACCAAATAGTACAATACATTGTACCAAAAATTTAAAGTACCGCAATGTACAATTTATGGTATCATAAACTACTATGTATTCTACAGGAATGTACAATTTATGGCATCACAAATTACAATTTATTGCACTAAATATAACAATTTATTGTGCCAAAAAGTACGATTTATTATACCGAAAATTACAATTAATTGTGCCAAAAAGTACTTTAATTGTACAATAAGGTACTTTTATAGTATCAAAAATTTCTGCTGTTGTATCAAAAAACATAAAACTACATGAAATTTCCTTCTCCTCCACGAGCAGAAACAACAGCGCTCTCTGATTGTCACTCTTTTCTAGCAAAATAAAAAAATTCAGATTTCAAAACATTCAAATGATTTACTGCATTCATTGACATAGCAGCAGCTAGTCATTATTGTTTTGGTTTTAAGAAAAAATTCCAAAAGAGAGTCTATCGTGGGGCAAGCAGTGTTCTTTGTATGGTTTAAAAAACTAAACACAAACAATGCACCTGTAGTTTCTCTTCGCTTCAAAGTAGAAATGTTATTTTGGTCGTGAATGTCTTGCTATCATTGCTCAATGCAGTAAGTCAATTGTTACCATAGATAAGCAAGCATTTGTGTAGGGCCCTAGTACTTATATACTGTCAATTTCAAAATATGCAGCATTGCCTTAAGGGTATTATAATAGCATTGTGCTTTGCTCCGGCCATTCTAAGCAAATATTGTAACTACTTCGTGCTGAGTACCACGTCGTCGGTTTCTTCACCACCAGTATGGTCACCATCGTCGGTACAGTGCTCCATCAATCCTTGCTGCTCAATCCATTGCTCAATTTTAGAAAGGGATATTTGTTGCAATGGTTTTACTTCTAGAAGTAAAATTGGAGTGGATTGAATATTGAATTCCTCATAACGTAACTTTGCAATTGGATTGGACATTTTCATTATCCCAATCAAATGATTTAACAAACAACTTTTGAAATAACGTCTTTCAAGTTGATGTTTCACAGAAATTGGTCTATTGGTCTATTTCCACGGCGAAAAAAATGACATAAAAAGCTTTGTTCTTACTTCACTTTCCTAAGCCTTAGAGTCCATGAGTTGCATATTACCACGAATATTGAATAATCACCCGAACTAAAGATTCTGGACCAGGGTGAGGCAATGATTTGATACTGTGAAATTGATAGTGTTCTGAATTTTAATTTATATTTTTTGATTTTCAATTGATCTTTTCGGATTTTCAATTGAATGTTCTGAAGTTCAATGATTGTTTTTTGAATTTCAATTAAACTTACAGATTATCAATATGTTTTTTTCTTCTGAAATGGCAAGTAGAATACCTGATTTTGAATTGTCCTCAAGTAGATTTTCTGATTTTCTAAATTTCAATAAGAATTTCTGATTTCCGATTAGTTTATTCTGAACTTCAGAAAAAAATTCTGATTTTCAATTTAATATTCTAAATTTCAATTGTCAGAATTTCTAATTTCATTTGATATTTTCAGAATTTCAAGTTGAATTTCTGAATTGCATTTGCCTTTTTAAAATATCGAATAGAAATTCTGATTTTGAATTGGTCTTTTCTGAATAACAACTGTAAGAGTTGTGTACAAAAATATGAATTTTTTTTATAAAGAATTTTTTGACAAAATATATTTTGATAAATTCGTCAAAAAATTGTTTAAATTGTAATCAACTTCCTTCAATGTAAAACCACAACAATGACAAATTCGATATTTCCTATATCAAAAAAATTCCAAAAAAATTTAAATGAAATCATCGAAATATTAAATTTTTTTTTAAATTTTTGTGGCAGTTGTATTAAATTGCCATTGTAGTTCGAGTTATTGACTTTAGGGTATAGAAGAAGTTTAGCGTTATATTTTGACTGCTATTTTCTGATTTTTAAACAATACTGCTATTAAATTTGTTCAAGAATATCATTTTCAATGCAAAATTATTTTTTGCAAGTAATTTTGAAGTTTCACTCTTTTCTACGAATACTAAAACAAAAAATATTACAACAAAATACACAAAAATTTGAATTTTGCTACAGTCTGTAACATGAAATTTAAACATTCGTTTTTTCTACAAATATTAAAAATAACCATATTATTAGCAAAATTTTGAAATTTCAACAAAAAACTGATAAGTTGTATGTTTTCAAACAATTTGAATGTTTGAACAGCTTTGAAAATTTTTTCTTTAAATACTATTTATTAAAAATGTCATTATTTAAAAAAAAAAAACATTTTAACAACATACAAAAATATATCAAGAATTGGAAATTTGATACAAACATTGAAATGAAAACAATTTAAAAATTCTTTTTTCTACAAATATTAAAAATAATAATATTTTTTTGCAAAGTTTCGAGATTTGAACAAAACATAAAGTTGAATGTTTGCTACAAACTTAAACATGAAAGCAATTTTTATGGGTGAAGTTTTGAAAAATGTTGTCGGTAATAATAAAGTTTTCGTGTTTGTTAAAAATATGGACGTCTGCAATAACATATGGGTTCGGCTGAAAAAAATGCAAATGTTGAAAAATATTTTATATAAATATTCTATATAAATTATTAATTTTTTTTGGTCTAGCATTGTTTATTAAAAATGTTGTTCTTTTTCTCTTTTTTTAATATTTTTTTTATTTTTTAAAAAATTTTACATCATTGCTTCAATTGCTTTTGGCATTAAGAAAAATGTAAGCAAACATTTTGTTAATCATAAAAAAAATATTCAAGTAAATCAATAATTATTTTGAACATTGCGTTTTTAAAAAATATTCTTAAAAAATGACATGAATTTCAATCTAATTACTTACATATGTCTTCAGAATCTTCAAAATTTTATACTTTTGAGACTAGTATGACAAGTTGCTAGACTATACGTTTTGTTTCTCTCTTCGTCACATATAATATGTGTGCATTTTTTTTTTCTTTCTTTAACATTTTTGCTGCCATTTCTCTCTCAAATGTTAAAAATTATTAATCAATCTAGAAATTTTGGTGACTTGTGTGAATTGCAAATACTTTATTTTATTTAAGGTTTTTAAGTTTTTTTTTTATTATTTGAATTCTATTAATTTTATGTTTATTTTAAAATTGTACTGATCTTTTTTTTCTAATGATAATTGGTTTGATTTTAAGTTTTTTTAATTGTTAATGTATTATTATAAAAAATTTATATATATTATTAATTGTTTTTCAGTTTGCGCAGTCGTCATTAAAGACAAAAAAAAATAATGAAATTTTGTTTCAGAATTTTGTAAAAAAAATTACTTTAATATAGTTTGTGTTTAAGTTTCATTAAAATTATTATTATTTTTTTGTTTAATGTTTTTTTTTTTTTTTTGTTTACTTAGTTTATGTTTGTCTTTCTATATTTTATATTTTGTAAAAAAGAAAAAAGTGTAATCTTTTTTATAGTAATTTGTATTTTTTTTTTTTGTGTTAGAAAAAAAAACAATTCATTTTTTGGGAAAAGTTAAACGTTTGGCAAATTTTATAATCTTTTAAGTAAAGTGTGGACACATTAACACAACAACACATTTTTATATGTTAAATATTATTATTATTTTAATATTAAAAATATGTATACTTTTTGTTTTTTTGTTTAAGTTTAAATTTAGCAAAATATTTAACCTTAATATACTTTATTAAAAGAAATTGTAAATTAACAAATGGAATATTTTATTAAACGTAACAGAAAAGAGAAGAAAAAATCGAAAACTGTTTAAATATAATGTTATGTTTTAAGTTTAATTTTTTTTCTAATACTTATTTGAAGTTTTTTTTTGTTGTGTGTAATGACAAAAATTAAGTACGAAAATAATTATTATAAATGCAAATTATATATACATATAAATATATATATATATAATATGTTCTCTTTTAATAAATTGTGATTAATGTTTATTTTTTATGTGTTTATTAACTTAACGAAAACAACAACAACAACTAAATAATGAAAAGTATAAAATTTATATATTGTAAACTCATCTCTTAGACTGCGTACGTATAACAAAAACACAACAAATTATATAATTATTATGATTAAACTTTAAATTAAAAAAAAAAAAACAAAAACAAAAAACTCTATTGTAAATGTAAAATACTGAATTGGCAAATAAAGAAGAAAAAATTGAAATATACACAAAAAATAAAGAAGAAAAATAAAAAAATAACAAAAAATAATAAATTGAAAACAAAAACAATTTTGGCCTTTTTTCTAAATTTATCCTTTTTGGTTTATAACAAAATTCAAAATTCTTAAATTGATTGCAAATCTTTTCACTATTTCCAGGTTACAATTTGGCTTTTAAGATTACAACAACAAACCAAAAGAGAATCATAACAAAATTTTGGCTTTACAAATCCCCCAAAAAAAAAAATAAAAAATAAAAACAAAATTGAGGTATATTTCAAATAATCTTTTTTTTCGTTTATCACCGACAACATCGAGAACAACAAAAAAGAGAAAAAAGGACAATATTTTTCCAATTATCATGAAAACAAAAAAAAACAAAATGAAACTAAATAATTAAAGTAATCACATTAATATGTTTATTTTTACACACCGTCATTTTTAGGCGCAAACAAAATATTTTTAAGATGAAGAAAAACATTCAATTTCCATTGCTTTTCTTTTTTTTTTGTTTGATTTAAGTTTAAATAAAATTTTAGATTTATATTTTATAGAATACTACTAAACTTTTTTTAACTAATTATGTTTTCAATTTATTTGCGTTGCTTTTCAGTCTCAGTGAGAAAGAGTTCACGAATTGAGTTTTTACTTAAAAAAAAAAATCTTAAAGTTTAATTAGTGTTGTTAAAGTTAGAGTATCATTAACAATTTTTTAACTATATGTTTTTAAAAAATGATCATAACACATTTTCTGTAGAAGTCACCTAACAATGATAACACATTATACGTGTTCTCGGAAATCTATGTTTCGGCCTATTTGGGTCTCAGGTCTGAGTTTATCTTATTAGATCCGGGTACAATATCGATCCTCGCGAAAAGAATCAAAATATTTAAAATTAATTTTTTTTTTCAAATGTAATTAACAATTAACAATTTCTTCAAGTTAGCAAAAAAATTCACTAAACAAACTGATAATAAAACTAATTTTAAACTATTTCACTGAAACATAAGGAAAGCAACGACAAATAAACAAACAACCTATATAAAATTATATATAAATTATTACCATAGATTGATTTTTTTTATATGTAATTACATACATATTTTTTTTTTAATTTTAATCAACTGAGTTTTATATTTGTTTTTTTTTTATTATTGTTTTCTTTACTTTCATCAAACTTTCTTTAAAAACATAAACAATTCAATTCACATACATACACAGTATGTTCTTATTTTAAAAAATTTATCCATATATAATTTTTTTTTCATTAAATATAATCAATAAGCAATTATTATCATCAAACTGTTTTCATATTTGCAATAGTATAAACAAAACCCCCTTCGCCCCCCCTGAAGAGAAGTAATAACACACACGGATATAATGTGAAAACAAATACATAAAACATGTGTTGAAGTTAAGAAATGCGTATAATAGAGCCGTCATAATTTAATTTGAAATGATATACGAACTAGTAGAATAAACCGCTTTAAAGTAACGTCGCCTTTTAAATCATCCATCTCTATCACTCTCTCTCACCTCTCTCTCATCCATCAAATCTCGATCAATCCAACATCAAATCAGCAAATTTTAATTAAATTAACAACAGCCACCACCACCACAACAACAACAACAGCAGCAACAACACCAATTAATTCAACAACACAACAGCAACAACAACAACGATATTCAGCCAATCAACTACTACAACGGCAACAACAACCAATCATCAACATCTTAAGAATTGAAATTGATACAAAACTCCATTTAATCTCATTTTTTATGTTTAAATCCGATCACACCAACACACACACTCACATTTTTTTATGACAAACATTATGAGATATGTAATTGCAAACAGAATACAGAAAGAAAATCCAACCAACATCAACCCTAATTTTTTATTGTTAAAACTCTTTGAAAAATTATTATAAAAAAAAATAAAAAAAAAGTTTTTATATGATGAAATATTTGTCTTTGTTTTTCTTTTAAGTTTTTACTATTTTTTCGGTTAATTTTGTGGTGAGTTTGCTTGTTATTTATACATTATTTAAGACATTTAGATTTGATTACATATCGTCCCCTTAATATAAAAATAGCGTATGTGCTTACACACCATTATTTTTTATTGCATATTTAGAAACTCCATCATTGATTCTATGCCTGGTCAAAATTTCGTCAAAATCTACTTCCACAAAGTGCGTCAAAAGGTCACTGGAAAAAAAAGTGTATAATTTCTTCTTCAAAAATTTCATAGACATTCGATTTGACGAAAACTTTAAACTCGATTTTCTCAAAACATCAAAAAAATTATACACTATTGTTTTATTAAGGGGACGATATATTTGAAATATGTAATAATAACTGAAAAAAACCTATGTTCATTCACTGTAAAATTTTTTGCTTTTTTATTATTGCCTGTAACAATTGTAATAAAGTCGCACTCATCGATAGAGTGATTACCTGGTAGTGTATAATGATAACTAGTTTGAAACTAGTTCTATACTAGTTCTCATTGGTACTGTAAACTTGTTGACCTTCCACAAAAACAAGAGTTTCATTTAATGGAGAGAAGTCCTAGGCTTGGTGGGGAGTGATCCTTTTTGTAGTAGGAACATCCGCGATGCGCCCTGTGGTAACTAGCTCAGGTATTGTCAACCTTAATAAATCCCATAGATGACTTTTCTTAAAAGCGGTCCTAGAACTAAACCCTGGGGAATCCTGACGTCACAGTATATGATTTTATACAGCCGAGGGTTATGTACAAAAATAACTTTCTTGACTACTTACTAGAGCCCTGCACAAATGCATTTGCTTTGTTATGGCACCAAATGACTTACTGCAGTGAGAAATGATTGCAAGACATTCGAGACCAAAATTATAGTTATACATTATTGCGAATAGATACAAAAGGTGCATTGTTTGAGTTTTGTTTTTTTTAAACCAAACTAAGAACATAATAATAATAACTGCTGCTGCAATGTCACTTAATGCAGAAAATCATTTGAATGTTTTGAAGTTTGCCCCTTCTTATTTTGCTATGATAAGTTCACGTGCACAAAGTACATTATTATTATTATTAGCCTTTAAAACAACTTGACACATATGTATATTTATATCAGAGGCCGAAATGATCAAAGATTTCGCTTCGATCTTGTGCGCACCGTCTCCAGTCAGTCCTACCAAGCAGCGTCAGTGATTCCTCCACCTGGTCCTTTCAACGTAGTCGCGGTCTCCCTCTTTTGCGCCGTCCTTCGAGGTCTTGATAGAATACCTTTCGCGCTGGAGTTTCCTCATCCATTCTCATGACATGGCCTAGCCAGCGTAATCGTTGCACTTTGATCCGCTTGACGACATCAATATCGTGGTACAACTCGTACAGCTCATGGTTCATCAGAATCACAAACTCGCCGTTTACGCAAATGGGTCCATATATTTTTCGGAGTATTTTTCTCTCAAACACCGCCAGATGAGCTGCATCTGCCTGTGTAAGCACCCAAGATTCGGAGGCATACAACAGGACCGGTAAAATTTGTACCTGGTACAGCTGGACTTTGGTAATTCGAGATAGGGTGGTGTTTATAAAGTGCTCGCGTAGTCCAAAGAAACACCTGTTAGCAAGTACTATTCTCCGTTTTATTTCGAGGCTGACACTGTTGTTCTTGTTCGTGGCGGATCAAAGGTAGATAAATTCATCCACTACCTCAAAGCAATAGTTTTCAACGTTCACGCTGCGTCCCCAACGGGTGGACACTTTATTCGATGATACCATTAACTTCGTCTTGTCCTCATTCACTGCCAAACCCATTTTCGCTGACTCATTTTCAACTGATGAGAAAACAGCTGTTACCTCTCGCATCGTTCGACCGATAATGTCGATATCATCGGCATATGCGAGCAGCATGTGGCTCCAGACATGTTAACCGCTGCTTTCCCTAACACCTTCTCCATCACTATATTGAACAGCATACATGACAAACCGTCACCCTGTCTAAGACCTCTCGTCGTATCGAATGGTGCAGATAGATCCTTGCCAATCCGAACAGAGGATTTGGTATTCGTAAGGGTACACCGGCAGAGACGAATTTTCTTAGCAGGAATACCGAACTCAGACATGGCTTCGTATAGTCGATGCCTGATGGGACTATCGAAGGCAGCTTTGTAATCGACAAAGAGGTGGTAAGTGTCGATTTGCTTCTCATGGGTTTTCTCAAAAATCTGCCGTAGTGTTAATATCTGATCCGTCGTGGATTTGCCTGGTCGAAAGCCGCACTGATAAGGTCCAATCAGGTTTTCCACAATTGGCTTTAGACGTTCACACAGTATGCTAGACAGGACCTTATACGCAATCGGTAAGAGGCTAATTCCACGATAGTTTTTACACTCACTACGGTCACCTTTTTTGTAGATTGGACATAGCACACTGAGATTGCAATCCTCTGGCATGCTCTCCTGAAGCCAAATGTTCTCTATGAGCTGTTGCATGCTTAAAACAAGCTCATCTCCACCCGCCTTAAACAACTCAGCTGAAAGACCATCAGCCCCAGCGGCCTTGTTGTTCTTTAGGCGGGATATGGCAGTTGTTATCTCAGCTTGGCTCGGAGGTGGACACTCGATGTTATCGTCTCGGTTTGGTGCACAGTCTTCTTCCGTCAAGTCTTCACACATCAATAGGCTGCAGAAATGATCTTTATATATTCTCAGTACGCTCTCGGAGTCAGTAACAGGATGACCATCCTTGTCTTTACAGGAGGGAAGACCTGTTCCATGTACCTTTCCTTTTATCTTCTGATAGAATTTTCGGGCTTCATCTCTGTTCCTGTAATCTTCAATACACACACAAAGTACATAGTTCTTGTAAAAGTACTTTTAGAAAATATTTTTTGGCACAATTAAAGTACTTTTTAGTACATTTAAAACACTCAGGTATAACAAAAGTACTTTATGGTCCAATAAATGTAAATTTTTGTAAAATTAAAGTACTTTCTGGTACATTCAAATTTACTTCCTTGTACAATAATTTTATTTTTTGGTACAATAAAAGTACTTTTTGTCACAACAAAATTACTTTAGGTATAAAAAAGTAAATTTTGGTACTATAAACTGTGCTATTCTGTACAATAAAAGTATTTTTGGTAGAATAAAATGTACTTTTTTGTAAAATAAGTTGTATTATTTGGTACAATTAATTGTACTATTTGATACAATACATGACTTTTGGTACTAACAACAAAGTACAATAAATTATACTTTTTGGTTCAATAAAAGTACTATTAGGGTCAATGGACAGAATTTTTCGTACAATTAAAGTACGTTTTGGTATAATTTAAGTACCTTTTGATATAGCAAAGGTACTTTTACTGTGCCATTTTTGATACATTAAAATTTAGAACAAATTATAATTTTTGGTTCAATTAAAATACTTTGTGGTAAAATAAATTGTACTATTCGGTACAATACATTACACTTTCGGTACAATAAGTGTACTTTTGGGCCCAAAATGTATTTTCGGTACAACATATTGTACTTTTTGGTTTATAGCACCATAAATCGTACATTGTGATACAATATACTGTACTGTTATGTACTCTAGAAATACTTTTTGGTAAAATATATTGTACGGGTTAGTACCAGAAATTGTTTTTTTTTTTTTGTTATAATAAATTGAATAATAATAAATCGTACAATTTAAAACATAAGTAGTTTTTGGTAAAATAAATTGTACGGTTTGGTACCACTTCAATTTGTTTCAATAAATTTAACAATTTGGTACAATTAATTGTACTATTTGGTACAATTACAATTTGTATTGTACCAAAAATATTACCAACAAAATACCTAACCGTACTGTTATATAACTGCTATTTTGGTCGCGAACGTCTTGCAAGCATTGCTCACTAGGGTGATAAAGATAATTTGTAAATAAAAAAAATTATACGGGGACAAATAAAATTTCGAATAATGAACGTGTACATTAGACCGTATCACCTTACAGGCACACAAAAAAAAGTTATCCGTACACCAGCGAATATGAAACACTGTTCCAAGGACATTTCAAAAAAAAAATTTTTTTTTTGCCGAAAGTAGGGGTCGCCTTTTTAGTTTTTTCGTTATATCTTCCATATTAACAGTCCGATCTTAAAGCTTGATATAGCGAATAGACTATTGATTTAAAAAAATTGGTCTGCCACAGACAAACACATCGATATATCATATTTTAATATCTGAATGTAAATACTGAAGATATAAAAAATTTAAAAAGGTGACCCCCTACGATCTGCAACAATGAATTTAAAAAAGCATTTTTTAGATAGTTGTGCTGTATTTATCGAGATACTTTCTTCGCAAAAGTTTTATGGATTTTTGCGAGCTATAAATTTCTAACATTAGGGTGGTAGGAAATTAGATTTGGGGGGTAAGTACTAGAATGGTGCACTTGAGGTCAATGGACCGAAGAGCAAAAATATTGGCCTCGCCGAGACAAAAAATTCGCTATATCAAGCTTTAAGATCGGACTGTTAATATGGAAGATACAACTAAAAAGGCGACACCTACGTTCGGCAAAAAAAAAAATTTTATTTTGAAATGTCCTTGGAACAATGTTTCATATTCGCTGGTGTACGGATAACTTTTTTTTGCGATACGGTCTAGTGTACATATGTATGTCAAATTTTCTTTTTTTTCAATTTCTTCTTTGGCTCACTTGTTGAATTATTCTTTTTTCCTTTCATTTCAAAAAATATTTTATTTGTATGCTATTTGTATGACAAATAACAACAAACAAATGACAAATAATGGCACAAATAAAAAGATAACAGTTGAAACTTGAAATCAATATATTCCAAATAACAAATAACGATTGAAAATTCATTTGTTATTTGAATAAAAATTTATTGAATAACGCACAACACTGGACCTCCTTAAGGATCGAAGAAAAAGTGAAACTGTTGGGCATGCAAAAATATTAAGGATCGGTCATACATTTGACTATCTAGGGGCACTTTGTTGTAGTTAGAGCTGTGTGAGTAAAATTAATAAAAAATTGATTTTTCCATGGGAGCCCCTTTAGGGGTCGGTCATACATTTTACCCCTCCGGTGCAGTTGCGGGGCTTGCTGTGGATTTTTTTCCCCTTTCCCACCAACTTTGTCCAAGATGCGCGAACAAAAGATATTGACCGACTTAAATTTTTTTTTGTGTTCCTTGACTCTATATCTGTCTACTAGCATGATATGAGATCAATTTTCATTACCAGTGCTGATAACTAGCCAAAAAAAACAGTTAAAGAAATACCTGCATTTGAATATCTCGAAATGAACTTTTTGTCACTTGCATCCCTTTGCTTCTAACCCTATCATTAGCTGCAACTAAGCCATGTCTTAGGAAATGCAAATGCATTTGTGTGCAGGGCTCTAATAATCACTATAAGGAAGTTAGTATTTGTTCCATCTAAGTATTGGACAATATCTGAATTCTTATTATGACATTTTATTTTCACCTAAAAGTATGCTTCGACTAAAAAACTACTCCTTGCTATATATAAATTGATTGCTTGTTTTTATAATTGTATTTGGTTGGGGTGGTGTTTTATGGTTGTTTATATTTTTGTTATTATTTTTAGCTACTTGACTTATTTTATAGCTGCGACAGCAACTGTTTATTAGTGAATCAGTAAACAAAACTGAATGTATAACAAATATGTGAATATATAGTTGTGAAGATGCTCATCGCATGGTGTTCTTGCGTCCAGAGCAATTTAAATTAAGTGACTGAATTCGAAATTTCAGTACTATTTTAAATTTTTTTAAGTTTAATCGATGGCATTGCCTACATTGGAGAACGTATAGAAAACTATGAATCTTCCAAAATTTTTAAGTACTTGCTTCCACTACAATGTGAGAAGGCAAATTCTATAGGAAATTTCTCCAATCTTCTGTTGGTATTCAGAAATTCGAGCATGAGAAGTTATTAAGAACGAATAAAAAAAATTAGGGAATGCTGATGCACTCAACACTCCTTCAACGTTCAATTTATAAAATTTGTTCTTTAGAAATTTGTTACACATATAGCAAAACTGATTCTAATTCACACCCGATTTGCCCTAAACCATTGATGGGTTTTTGTACAAAAAAAAAAAAAACCAGTACAGACATGTAGGTCAGGTAAACATATTGCTAAATACCCTTACCATATGAATGATATTGTTAAAGTTTTGAGTTATTGAAATTAAAAAAAAAAATAAAAAAAAAAAGTAAGAAAACATCATCAATACAAAGCGTACGATCTGGAATGTCTATATTAAAGGATATATCCATTTAAACCAGTACAGAACTTTCAGTCAGTTAAATTGACTGATAAATGCCTTCACCCAATATAAGATATTGTTTAAGTCTTGAGTTACTGAAATTAACCGATTTGTAATTAAAACCTGTTAGAAAGTTTCAGTCGGGCAAACCGACTTACATTTACCCTTACCCTCAGTAAAACAAATAATTTTCTATTATATTAATATTATTATTCCATCTCCAAAGTGGGCGGAGTGGTACATTTGTATGGGAGGTACGAGAAGGGGTGTGTTTAGGCTTCCAGATTTATTCTCCATAACTTTATCCTGTTATAGCTTTACTAAATACAGAATTTGGGCACGATTGCGTTGGGTGTACTGATATTATTACTACATCCCTAAAGTGGGCGGAAAGGTACATTTGTATGGAAGGTACCATAAGGGGCGTCGCTAGACTTCCAATTTTTTCTCCAAAACTTTGTCCTGTTATAACATAACAAAATACAGAATTTGGGCACGATCGTGTCGAGTGTATTGATATTATTACCCTATTTCTAAAGTGGGCGGAGTGGTACATTTGTATGGGAGGTACCAGAAGAGGCGTATCTGGACTTCCAGATTTTTTCTCCAAAACTTTATCCAGCTTGAACTTTACCAAATACAGAATTTGGACACCATCGCGTTAGGTCTTTTAATAATATTAATCGATTTCTAAAGTGGGCATTACCAGATGTGTATGGGAGGTACCAGATGGGGCGTGGATAGACTTCAAATTTTTTTCTCCAAAACTTTATCCTGTTATAGCTTTACTAAAAATAGAATGGGTACGATCACGTTTGATTTATTGATATTATTTCTCCATCTCTATAGTGGGCGGAAAGGTAGATTTGTATGGGAGGTACCAGAAGGGGCTTGGCTAGGATTTTAAAATTTTTTCCAAAACTTTACCCTGTAATAGCTTTACTATATACAGAATTTGGGGACGATCCCGTAGGGTGGGCGGAATGATGTATTTGAATGGGAGGTACCAGAAGGGGCGGGGCCATGTAGCAATACCGTAAGTAGTTTTAAGAAAATAATAACCCGTGCAAAATTTCAAAACATTTGGTTGCGTCTTTCGAAAGTTATCGTGCGAACCAGCCGACAGACAGATGGACAAACAGACGGACATGGCTCAAACGACCTAAAAAGTCATGAATCGAATTTGGTTCAAAGAAACCTAGGGTCTAAAGTGACTTCTTCTATGTGTTACACTTTTGGGTCGTATCAAATGATATATACCCTCATCCCTAAGGGTAATGGTATAAAAAGAGGAACAACAGTTACTTCACTGAGTGGAACAGATAAAGAGAAAAGAAGTTTCCACTACAATGAGAGGCAGAGAAAGAGATGATACGCGATCTACTCAATCCAAAACGCATGAGCACATGTTTTGTTCTACTCTTTGTTGTAGTTGTACCGATTATATCAGGTTCTTACTTGTTTTATCTGATTGTACAAGTAGAATGAATGGACCGCCGCAGGCCTTTAGCCGAAATGGTTTCCACCTGATAGGCATACCAAACCACATATACGTATCTTGTTTTACAATTACAATATAATAAAATCATTCCATCAGTTATGTGTAGAGTGTTCAAATACCTAATTTTTTCAAAAACCCGGTTTCCGAGTTATTCGAAAAATTGATTTTTGGAAAACTCGGATTTCGAATACAGCATTTGAAAAAAACCGGTTTAACCGGGTTTTTCGGTTTTTTCCTAAAAAGTTAAAAATAAAAATAAAAAAATATAATTTGGTTTCAAAAAATGCATTTATTTACAAAAAATAAGAAATGTGTTGTTTTATTTTGTGTTTTTGCTTTTTAATAAATTTTTGGAATCTCTCATTTTATTTTTTAAAGTAGTATTTTAGGAAAGGAATACATTTTTTGAATATTTCTAATTTTGTTTTTTAAAACAGTATTTAAGAAATAGTATGCAATTTAAGTGTTCAATTTGGAGTCTATTCTTCTGTTTCGTTTTTATAAAGCTTGATACAGAAAACACGAACTCACTAATTGTAGAAGGATGTTGAGCTTTTCTGTCCTTTTATTTAATCTATCGAAATAGTTGAAATCATCATATATTCTTGGGTAATTGCAATTGGTTTTCACTGGTGGATTTTGGATGTTATTTTTGTCCTGCTTAAATCGTTGCAAAGACTACCGTTATCTCACAATCTGAACTGTTACTAGATTCTGCCGTTGTTGGGAAAATTGCACGATAAAGTCTTTTAAAAATTAACATAGTTTGTCATGTTTTTCTACCTTGCGAAGATTCCCGGGAATCCCGGGAAAGACAAAAATTTTTCCCGGTTTGCCGGGAAATTAAATGTCCGAGAAAAAGAGAAACTCTAGTATAAACGCATATACTTCTCCAGCGTCGATTAGAGCCGCTGAATCATTTGATTATCTTTTAATTGCGATCGCTAAAGGTTGAAGCGCTGACATTAAATCTCTCAGTACTGTTATTTCTTGTAAGCGCATGATTGACACATGGGTTAACCCATTAGTGACGACAGTTACCATATGGTAACGACGACAGCATTAGATATAGCACGCAATAAAATAATCATAAGAATAAATGTCAAGAATTTCTTTTTTGATTTCAGCAAAGCATGCCTTGATCTTCCATTCATTTACCGCTATGCGATCAGACGTCAGTAGTGAGAGTGGGAGATCATTTAAAATAAGTGTTTTTCACATGTGCGCAAAACAGCAATATGGAGGGATATAAAAAGTCACTCCATATTAAGAATTTTTTTTGGTTGTTTAAAGACTGATATATTAAAGACTTTTTGTTTTTGTTATATGAGAAGAATATGAAAAATCATAAAAATGTATTGCATGTATTATTTTTTACTTGGTTTTTTTTTACCTGTCTTGAAGTTGTTACTGTATGGTCACAGTCGTCATAACATCAGTAAAAATGGATATTTGTTTGAAATTTTTCGTCTTACTTTTTTATGTAAAATTCGTTTCTAAATTAATTTATATGAAGTACTGACAAAAACTTTAAAAAATTTCCATTATTTCGCTCTCGTCATTAAAGGGTTAATTCTTAGAAACTGTACAATTATTGCTGATAAGGAGGGGGTGGGGTGGTGTGATGTTCCACATCAACAATGAGCCTTAGTTCTTTATTGTGCTTCTGGAAAACATAGCTCTGCAATTTTCCTTGTTTTTCGCTCGACTTGTTAAATGAATTGCTTCCACAATTTTGCGATAATTTAAGACATGTTCAATAAGCTCGTATGATTTTTTGACTTCCACTATTTCACCGCATTCATCATCATCACTATCATCGCCGGCGAGATCCACATCGACTTGTTGATCCACTTAAATAACATGTAAAAAGATTTTTCTAAATTAAATCTCGTTTACAAAATGTAGAAAGTTCTTTCTAAATTAATTTAAATTTTTTTACTTTTCAATAACTTCTCTTAGAGTTGTAACAAAGCAATTTAAAAAAACCGAGTACCCGAATGAAAAAACTCGGTTAAACCGGTTATTCGAAAATGGCACTTTTGCAAAAACCGGCCTACGGTTTTTAATAAAAAAAACCGGTTTACGGGTTTTCGGTTTCGGTTTTGAACACCCTAGTTATGTGTAATACTTTGTCATACTAAAATTAATGTTTGCTCTTCAACCATTTCATCAATCACTTCATTTCGTCATTCATCATCATGCAAATACATACATACACGTCGTATACTGATATATTAAAGACTTTTTGTTTTTGTTATATGAGAAGAATATGAAAAATCATAAAAATGTATTGCATGTATTATTTTTTACTTGGTTTTTTTTTACCTGTCTTGAAGTTGTTACTGTATGGTCACAGTCGTCATAACATCAGTAAAAATGGATATTTGTTTGAAATTTTTCGTCTTACTTTTTTATGTAAAATTCGTTTCTAAATTAATTTATATGAAGTACTGACAAAAACTTTAAAAAATTTCCATTATTTCGCTCTCGTCATTAAAGGGTTAATTCTTAGAAACTGTACAATTATTGCTGATAAGGAGGGGGTGGGGTGGTGTGATGTTCCACATCAACAATGAGCCTTAGTTCTTTATTGTGCTTCTGGAAAACATAGCTCTGCAATTTTCCTTGTTTTTCGCTCGACTTGTTAAATGAATTGCTTCCACAATTTTGCGATAATTTAAGACATGTTCAATAAGCTCGTATGATTTTTTGACTTCCACTATTTCACCGCATTCATCATCATCACTATCATCGCCGGCGAGATCCACATCGACTTGTTGATCCACTTAAATAACATGTAAAAAGATTTTTCTAAATTAAATCTCGTTTACAAAATGTAGAAAGTTCTTTCTAAATTAATTTAAATTTTTTTACTTTTCAATAACTTCTCTTAGAGTTGTAACAAAGCAATTTAAAAAAACCGAGTACCCGAATGAAAAAACTCGGTTAAACCGGTTATTCGAAAATGGCACTTTTGCAAAAACCGGCCTACGGTTTTTAATAAAAAAAACCGGTTTACGGGTTTTCGGTTTCGGTTTTGAACACCCTAGTTATGTGTAATACTTTGTCATACTAAAATTAATGTTTGCTCTTCAACCATTTCATCAATCACTTCATTTCGTCATTCATCATCATGCAAATACATACATACACGTCGTATACTTTGCATATAGCTTTTCCATAGAAAACTATCAAAGATTGTATCATGTAGGGAATCTCCAAAGAAACTAGTTCAATTGCTAAATTCCTGCAGTTTTGTGACAATTTTGTACTTTGTACTATTAATTAATAACTAAACAACGCCCCCATTATTATTAATGATTAATACAAACATTTTTAAAATAAAAAAAATTATATATACATAAATAAAAACATAAAACACTCGAAAGGTAAAAGTACTTAAATGACCTCTATCATACTTTAAATGCTAATAAGAACAAAAAATAATAAAGAAAACAAAAATCCAGACGTCAAAATACATTTTATATTAAATTAATAAGTATGAAATTTGCATTCTTGTAGAATGCCTTTAATAAACATAATAAATGAAGTGAAAACAACAACAACAACTAGAGTATTTAAATTAAAATGAAAATGTTAAATTTTGTAATGTAATTGAGTAATAATAAATAATATTTAAACAACTTTTTTTCTAAACGAACAATCTTGTTATTTATCTCATACGTAAGCAACGGGCAACAGGTAAGTAAAAGAACATAGTCATATTGTATGTGGGAAAGTACAGCTGAATACAAACTCACAGTTTAGTAAACTAACAGACATTATACTAAAAGAGGGTCAATGACGAACCAACTATAAGCAGACCATTACAATCAAAAAGTAAAAATATTAAAAAAAATTGAATTTCTTAGCGAGTGATTTTGGTTTTTACTTACGCTTTCTTAATATATTAGTAAAAAATCATGCCTGCGAGTGACTCATATTGATTCATTAAATATTTCAAATTGATATTTTTCGAATTTTGAATGGAAAATTTTAATTCTAATTGATGTTTTTTTTATTTTCAAACGGAATTTTTGAATATTAATTTACGAGTTTTAAATTTCAAATCAAATGTTTGAACATCAAATTAAAGTTTCGAATATTAATTAATTTTTTTGAATTTCAATTGAAATGGTAGAGTTAAATTTTATTCTTTGAAATACATCCCTATTAATATTATAAATGTAAATGTTTGTCTGTTTGTGGCTCAATCACGTATAATCGGGTGAACCGACTTCAATGAAATTTGGAAGGCAAACTACCATCCGAGAGATACGTGGTTCGATTCCCGGCTCCAGTCATTTGCACTTTCTTTCATTGCCGGCCCCCTCGATGTTGTCGACAGCAACTTCGCAGTATATGTTTCGAGTCAATCGGCATGTCTAGTAAAAAAGCTTCTCAAACGGTGATGTTCGCAATTGTTGATTAATAAGTAGGTGCCGTTTGTTGTGAATTTAAAATAAAAAGCGGGTTCACCTTACCTCGTTCTTGGGGTGTAAAGAAAAATTAAGTTATTTCTAATTTTGACCCTAAGGACGAAGTGGGCGCGGCAAAACATTTTTAGAGCTAGAGACATAAAATTTGATAGCCAGATAGTACTCGATAATAACAATATGAATATGCAAACGAAATTTGGGTCAGTGGGAGTGTCAAAACCTTTTTTTAGAGCTAGGAAGATAAAATTTGGTACCCAAATAGTTCTCGGCAAATGTAATATGAATAGGCAGAGGATATTTTAATTTTCGATCAGTGGACGCAGGGGGCGTGGCATAACTGTATTTTATCCCTTAAGGTATAAAATTTGGTACTTGACAACACGAATATTTATTTATATCGTAGAGCGATAAAATTTAATACCCGGAAAGTACTCGACTTCACGAATATGACTGCATATTCATCGTCACGACATTTTAATTTGGATTAAAAAGTGTATTTTACACCTAGAGATATAAAAATGTGGTACACAGATAGTACTTGACAACACGAATATGAAAATACAGACGAAACTTAAATTTTGGATCAGAGGGTCACTTTGCGTGGCAAAACTGTAGGGAGTTAAAATTTGGTACGCAGATAGAACTCGACATTACGAATATGAATATGCAGACGTCATTTATAGTTTGGTGTAGTGGGCGGAGGGGGCGTGAACAAACTATAGTGCACGTCGTTGTAGGTTCAAATTTGCAGACGAAATTGTTATTCTCAATTTGTGGGAGAGGGGGGCGTGGCAAAACTATTTTAGCCCTAGAGCGATAATATTTGATACACATACAATAATCGATACCAAAAAGTAAATTTATAGTACCAAAAGTACATTAATGGCATCAAAAAGCACTTCATTGGTAAAAAGTACAATATATTGTACTAAAAAGCAGTGTTTATATTGGCTCACTCGCGAGCTGCTCTTTTTTGGAAAATTGGCTTTTAGCCTACGAGCCAAAAGTACCATAAAAGTACTTTTTAGTACAAAAAAGTACTCTGGTACAAAAAAAGTTCTTTGTGCAACAGAAAAGTACTTTTTGGCATAAAAAATTACTTTGGTACAAAAAAAAGTACTTCGTGCCGAAAAGTACATTAAAAGTACTTTTTGGTACAAAAAAGTAATCTGGTACAAAAAAGTACTTTGAGCAACAGAAAAGTGATTTTGGGCCAATGAAGTACTTTTTGGTACAAAAGTACAGAAAACTACTCTGGTACAAAAAAGTACTTTGTGCAACAGAAAAGTGCTTTTGGGCCAATAAAAGTACTTTTTGGTACAAAAGTACAATAAAGTACCCTGGTACAAAAAAAGTACTTTGTGCCACAAAAGTACAATTGGGCCAATAAAAGTTCTTTTTGGCATAAAAAAGTACTTTGGTTAGGCTTGCCAGATGGTCGGGATTAGGCGGGATTTTCCCGACTTCTCGCGAAAATCCCGAGTCCCGAGTATTGAAGTAATTCAGGGGAAAATCCCGACTTTTTAATATTTTCTATCTATACTTAGAATAATAAAAGAAACAACATATTAAAGAAGGTACAAAAAATTGAACAGCGACCGCGACGAATGTGTGTTGGAATGAATCTCTGAACTCTATCTATACTTTCTACAAAATACTTTGCGAGAATTTTAAACGACCATATTAGCTCTAGAATCTGACTCGTGTACTATTGTCGAAATACATGGCATAATCAATAAATTACTGAATAGCCTAGAAGTAGAATAGATGATAAGTTTTATGGTAGCAAAGCAAATTCTATAATACAAATGACAAAATATGTCACATTTTTTTGCCAAATGTGGCAAAGAAAATCACTTGAATTTGTTTAAATTGATCTCATTTATATTTTCTTTACCGATAAGTAATGCTCATTGTGCAAAAATATTTACTATTTTTAACAATTTATACACGAAAGATATAAACCGAATGTCTTTTGATCTTATAAAGGCTGAACTAATCATAAGACTGATTATTGATAAAAATCTGTCAGGTATTCCAGTCATTTTTAACAACTGACGAGGGAGTAACACTAGTCAATTCGGTGAAAAATAACACAAAGTATATGTGGCAAAAATAGTATTAGTTATTAGCTTTTTGGTACAGAATAGTACTCTGGTACAAAATTAGTACTTTGTGCAACAGAAAAGTGTTTTTGGGACAAAAAAATTACTTTTTGGTACAAAAAAGTACTTTAGTAAAAAAGAAAGTACTTTGTACCAAAAAGTATAATAAAAGTACTTTTTGGTATTTACTTGCATTCGGATTTTATTTACTCAAAATTGTCTTTTAGCTCGCGAGTCAAGAGCCAACAAATTTGAAATGGACTCTCGAGCTGGCTCTTTGTTGGGGTTCTTGGCTTGCGAGCTATTTGGGCTCCTGGATAGCAAGCCGGGAGCCTATTTAAATTTTGTGGCTTGCGAGCCAGCTCTTTATTTGGGATCAAGGCCCGCGAGCCGAGAGCTCGTTTGAAATTTGGGACTCATGGCTCGAAAGCCAAGAGTACTTTTATGGTACACAAACAGAACAATTAATTGCAACACAGAGTACCTTTCTTGTACCCAAAAGTAATTTAAATGTACTAATAAGTACTTTTATTGTACGCAATTAAAGTATTTTTATTATATACAATTAAAGTAATTTTATCGTACACAATTAAAAAAAATTTTATTGTACCAAAGAGTTCTTAAATTGTGCCAACAATAATTTTTATTGTATCAAAAAGTACTTTTTTTTTATTAAAATGTACTGTTTTTGAAGCAAAAAGCAAGGATAAGAACAGTTTTTTTTTCTTAAGTTCATAATATTTATAAAATTTATTTGCTGACACATTTGACAACATGTTTTTCAGAATTGTGTTAGTAAAGTTTAAGAACTATTTACACGGCTTCACTTTGTTTTATCAAAAATTTTGGCAAAAATTCGTCAGAAAAAAGTATCAGGCCTGTTCTGAAAATCACAAAAGTGATTTGAAATCACAAAAATTGTGTTCTGCACACCAAACTTTTTGATATTTTGTGATTTCAAACCGGTCACCTAAGCAACTATCGATTTCAAATCACATGCTTATTTTTACGAGTACTTTTATGGAAATTTAAAAATAAATTGCTTAATTTATAAACAACATGTGTTATTTCTTAATTTATGTAGTAAAATTACACATTTAGCGCAATAAATGCTCTAAAATTAACAATTTTTTGAGACACTACTTTTTGTGTATCTGTTTTGTGATTTGTTAATGAAGTGCTTGTGATTTGATTTTGCTTGATGCCATCAGCTGATTTAGTTTTCGAAGATTTAATCAATGCTTCTTAATGCGTTGTTGTTTAATAGTGTCCTTCGCAAATTTTCCAGAGCAAAAAATATAGCACCCGGCGTTTTACTTTAAACTTTTCTTTCTTTTTCAACTTAAAAACGTCAAATTTCTACTCACTTGAATAATCTTAATTAAATCACAACAAAATCAGTCAAAAAATCAGCTGTTTTGTTGTGATTTCGAAAAATTCAAATCACACCGAAAAATACAAAATCGTGTGATTTACAGAACAGGAAAAAATCACACGTGTGATTTCAAAACGGCATGTGATATGAAATCACGTGATTTACAGAACAGGCCTGTATGTCGGTAAATTCTGACAAAACAAACTCATTTACTCCATGCTGACATATTTTGAAGGAAAATACTGACAATGATATTAGTAATGTAAATGAGCCTCGGCAATGCAGACAAGAATATACCGACATAATATTTTTTTTCAGTCAGTGGGAATATGAAGGCGAACATTTTATTTCCGATCGGTGGGCAGAAGGAACGTGGAAAAATGTTTTTAGGACTATATAAGGTAATATTTAAATACCGAAAGTACTTGGCGCTGTAGATATAAACTTGCAGACGGATTTTTTAATTTCAGTTAGTGAGACGTTATTAGTTTGATCAGGTTAAGGAATTACCTGGGTTAACGAAATGTTTACAGAGCGTACAAAATCGACGCTTAAATTTAGCCCTTTAAGTAAGCAATCCAAACATACTATAAGTATTCGTCAAGTATGCAATAATAGCGAAGCATTGCCGGGTCCACTAAACCATTTCCAATTGAAATTCAAAGAAAATCAATTGGAATTCAAATTTCAATTGACGAATTTTGAATTTTTAATGACGAGTTTTGAATTTCGATTGATGAAATTTAAATATCTTTTTTTTTTGTGTTTAAATTTCCGTTGACGAGATTTGAATTTCAATTGATATTTTTCGAATTTCAAATGGAAAATTTTAATTCGAATTGATTATTTTTTAACTCCAAATGCATTTTTTGAATATCAATATCAAAATATATCAAATGGAATATTTGAATTGCAATTGATTTACTTTGAATTTCAATTGGAAATGCTGTACCAATAAAAATTAATATGATAAACCACAATTTACCTGAAACTGGTTTGAAAAATATGCATTCTTCCGATGAAATTATTTTTGTTATAGTTTTTCAGATAAGTAAGTATTTGAGACCCACTTTGATATATAGGGGAGTTACCACATGTCGCAGTTTTATTTGAATACATTTATCTTGACTAATGTACTTATCAATTAAAATAAGAAACAAAACATTTTGGACTTAACTTAATTTCCCTTTGCACCCCATGATTGAGGTTTGGGATAGCTTCTCTCGTTGTTGTGAATTAACACGCTTTCTATTTTTAGATTCACAACTAACGGCACCTACTTGTTTATCGACGAATGCGAACGTCACTGTTTGAGAAGCTCTTACTAGACACTTAATACTGCGAAGTTGCTGTCAACAACATTCGAGGGGAGCCGACAATGAAAGAAACATTTTTTTTTTTAAGATGACTGGAGCCAGGTTTGAACCTGCGATCTCAAGCATGGTAGTCGCGAGTTCTAACCACTATGCCACGGCCGGTCCCAAAACATTTTGGACAAATTTTTTAAAAATATTGAATTTTTTTTAATGTTATGTCAATGGCCGCTGTACAACTTGTATGGAAGGCACTATTACCACGTTAAGATCCCTCCCTGTATCTCTACAGGAGGAATATGGCCTCACAATTTAGCTATATATTCCTCATGTTGCTCTCTACTTCTGAAGAGTGCCAATTCTAGATTGTACTTACAAATTGCCAACAACAATAAAAAAAACCCGTTGTTATGTCATGTAGCGCTTCATTTTCTTACCACAACGCCCCAACGCTAAATGATAACCTTGTTTTTATTTTAAGCCACTTTTTATTAGTAAAATGTTTGAATGTGTCTACAAGTCCACCTTATCTAATAAAATGAAATAAAAACATGTTTTTTTTTATATATTTCTCTCCAAACATTCTATATATTTACAATGAGTATTTCTCATTTAAAATGGCACCATTACAAAGTACACACATTATTCTACTAGTCACGTAAATTTAGCTAATATTAGACTACTAGTATGACTAGTTTTGTTATTTCTTCTGGTAAATGATAGAATATATTCTAATGTGTCGCAAAGTGCATGCATAGCATTATTCCAATGCCACTTAATGAACTTGGTGCGTACATATGTATTTATTCTAAATCGATGCAGTTGCGTGCATTTAATTTATGTTTGTATTGTTCGTATCGTCGTTTTGTCATCAAAAAAATAACACCAATTGTTTGTCATTATGTTATTTTTATTATTTAACTATTTGTTTTTCCTGCTTTTTGTTGGTTTTGTGTTTCTCAATTTAACTATGAAATTTATTTATTTATATTGCAACAGTTGTATTGTTAACAGATGTTTCGTGGAAGAAACTAAAACATTGCGAACTCTATGTTAGTGTAAGTAAGTGTGGTTTTTGCATTCGCTAATTTAGCTTTTTGTAATGAAATGTACTGTGTGTGTTTTTTTTTTGATATATTGTACATCGTTGTCTTTCTATTAGTAGGCTTTCGGTACGGTACTTTTAACTACTTTAGTTTGTTTTGTGTTTTTGTTTGTTTCTTAGGCAGCAGCGTCTTTCTTATCCTTATCCGTTAAATAGTTGTAGTTAATAAAACGTACACCCTGTATTGATTGTGCGGTTGCATTTGTTACGTGGCAGGCAAATAGTAGCATATTGCGAGGTTGCACCTTCCAGGCAAAGCGCATGAAACAACATGAATATAGTGTAAGAGCTAGAAAAAAAAAGAAAATAAAACATATATAAGTTACTTATAGTAGAATAAAATGTTAATATGTTATTAATTAAATTATTCGCCGCATTAATGATGGTTCAGTCGCTGTCATAGGTGACATCCTATTTCCAAAAACTGCAAAGTATTTTTATTACCTTACCTAGTCTAGAATTTAAATATTCATAGAAATACATCTAAGATTAATAAATCAAATATTCTTTAAAATAAGGCTTTCTAAACTTTATATACAAATTAATCAAGTAAGGGCCCAAACGTTTATGTGTGAGTTGAGATTTAAAAAGATGGATATTGTGTTTTTAACTTATCAAATAATTCAAATATAACCAAATTCCGTTTAAACATAAAGATGTTTTAAAAATTTTAATAAATTTCAAATTTGAAATAAATTATTCATGTATTGTCGGTATACTGCGTAAACTGACCAACTCCACTTTTTTGTTAAATTGACTAAATGATGCAAAAGTGTTCCAAAAGTCATAGTCTATGCGATAAAAAAATATGCCCTATGTCTATTTAAAATAGTTTTGAAGTTATTGTATCATCAATAACTCAAAAAACACAAAAAGTGGAGTTGGTCAGTTTACGCAGTATACCGACGATATGTATTAAAAACATTTCCAATTAGTTACGTTATCAATTAATAAATTTTTAAAATATTTCCAATTTGGACGTTATCAATTAATAAACAATCAAGACAATTAACTTGAATGCTTTACGCTTTCAGTTCAACAGCTGTTAGACGCAGTAAACTGGTTTATGCTAGAACTGGTTGATAACTGTTAAAACTAACACCGATTGCAAAAGCAAGTAGACACTGAGTGAGATTAGGAATGTCAACCATCACAATAAGTCATGGAGTTTATAGTGATGATTAAAACAATGATAAGGTAGAATATTTGCAAAATTGAGATCTCATATTAAACCTTATCAGTGAGACACATAACACTTTACCAAAAATGATAACGAGAACAATATAGTATATGTATGTATATAAATAACATAAAATAAGAGAGTCATCAATCAGGAGGAGACAGGGAAATAAGTTATTGTAGTGGCGATAAGTTCAACTATTTTTATTAATTAGAAAGCAACACAAAGTACTCGTATAAAAAAAATATATTACTTAACTTATTTTATAGTGCAAGTATAAATATAATACCAGGCTAGTATTATGGTAAACATTTTTTTTTAAATTTATGGAATTACAAACGAATGCTGAGATCTTAAAAATTATTATGGTATACATGATATACATTTTCAATCACCCCCGGTATTATAGCGATAAACACATATGAAAAGCGCAGAGCGATATATAATTGTGTTCGCTATTTATTTAAATAATTTAAGTTAATATTGACTTATTTGCTTGTGTGAATAAGTCGAGAAAGTGTATAAGCAACCCAAACTTTTATAGTGAATAGACATTGAAAAATCAAAGCCAAATTTGTCTGATCTTATTCTGAAGTTTTACCGCCTGATATTTAGTAAGCCTCATTAAGTTAATGTTTGGGCCCCACATACTTAAACTTAAACTTAATTTCCCTTTACACCCCATGAATGAGGTATGGGATAGCTTCTCGCGTTGTTGTGAATTAACACGCTTTCTATTTTTAGATTAACAACTAACAGCACCTACTTGTTTATCGACGAATGCGAACGTCATTGTTTGAGAAGCTCTTACTAGACATGACGATTGACTCGACACTAATACTGCGAAGTTGCTGTCGACAACATTCGAGAGGAGCCGACAATGAAAGAAAATTTTATTTTTTTTAAGATGACTGGAGCCAGTTGTTGAACCTGTGATCTCTCTCCTCATTAAAATGTTTTAATGAATGGAATAAAGGATCCCAAAGATGATATCGAGTTTGAAGAATCCAATATAAACCACAGGTCATAACTGAAGTAGGTCTAAATAAGGTTCAAGATTTGAATTTATCAAAAAAGCTTGAAAAACTGCTTTAACCTCATAGAATAGAGTTTGCAGCAGCATGAAACCAAAAATTAAAATCTTGATGAAGGATTTTGATTCCGCTTTAAAGTTATAGTTGTCAACGTTCACGCAGCGTCCCAGACGAGTGCTCTTTGTTCGTTGAAACAATTTACTTGGTTTTGTCCTTATTTATCACCAGACCCACTTCCGCCGACTGCTTTTCAATGCTCGAAAAAGCCGCAGTAACATCCCACAATCCAAAGCCAATGATATCTATATCATCGCCATACGCGAGCAACATGTGACTTTTTTTTGAAGATGGTACCATTCCTGTTTACTGCTGCCATCCGCATGATCATCTCCATTACGATTTTAAAGAGATCGCAGGACAGACTGTCGCCTTGTCTAAAGCCTCGCTTGGTAGGAAATATCTCTGACAGATTTTTCCAATTTTAACTGAAGACTTCGTGTCAGTCAGTGTCATCCCGCAAAGTCGTATTAGCTTCGCGGGGAGAAAACACATTTTTTTTATTTCCCGAGAATCCCGGGAAACGGGGAACACCATTAATTATCCTCAATAAAAATTACAAATTTTAACAAAAATATTTTTTATGGGGAATTTTTGTGTTTCGGTCGATATGAGTGAATTTTGTATGGAAGAAACCTCAGGGGCTGAGGATAGGGAGTAGGTATGTTTGGAAAAGATGTTAGGAGGGAAATACTAGTGGTGGTCGGTTGTACATTTTACGCCTCTGGGGGCACCATGGAGCAGCAGGAGGTGATTTATTTTTATTATAAAATTATAAAAATATAAAAAATTCTATGGGGGCCACCTTAAGGGTAGAAGATAGAGGGTAGATATGATCTGAGAAACTGTTGGGGTTGAAAAACTAATGGGGGCTGGTCATACATTTGACTCATCTGGGTGAAACTTCTGGGCAGTTAGAGCGGTAAGAGAAAATATTAAAAACAAATTCTGTATAGGAGCTCCCCTAGGGGTGAAGATGGGGAGTAGTTATGTTTGGGAAATATGTTAGGAGGTAAAAATGACTGGGGGTCGGTCATTCATTTAAATCCTCTTGGGGCGATGATGTGGATTTTTCCCCAAGACGGAAAGTTTCTCGTTAAAAACCGGGAGCTCGATTAAGATATTTGACCCATGGTTTCTTGGGCAAATTTTCATACAATTCATTGTAGATAAGGATTATGATTTCCGCTTGGTGCATTTTTGTTACTCCAAGCAATTTGAACCACTCTTATGTACATATTTGTTTTTTCAACAAATATATATGTGTGTTTCAATAATTGTGGGACCGGCCGTGGCATAGTGGTTAGAACACGCGAATACCATGCGGGAGATCGCAGGTTCAAACCTCGCTCCAGTCATCTTAAAAGAAAAAAATAAATACATTTTTCTTTCATTGTCGGCTCCCCTCGAATGTTGTTGACAGCAACTTCGCAGTATTAAGCGTCGATTCAATCGGCGTGTATAGTAAGAGCTTCTCAAAACAGTGACGTTCGCATTCGTCGATAAACAAGTAGGTGCCGTCAGTTGTGAATCTAAAAATAGAAAGCGTGTTAATTCACAACAACGCGAGAAGCTATCCCATACCTCATTCATGGGGTGCAAAGGGAAATTAAGTAAGTTAAGTAAGAGTTGAGTCCGTTTTCGAGCACATTTAAATTTTGGCAAGTGTCCCGAAATACGGCATGCAGCACAACATCCACAGTACGCAAGGATATGAAGGATAGGAAAGATAGAAGCATACACCTTGGCGTGGATAAACTGTGTACAGTCTGACTAATTATTGCACGACGTTTACGTCATCTTAGGTTGGATTGTCTAATAGGGAAATTATTTATGCATATAATTTTCCCAAAAAACTACAAAGTCGTTACGGAATGAATGCTCGCAATCCAATTGGATAAACTCATTATTCACACGTAAACACATTTTCTGAAAAATGACAAAATTGATAAATATTACATAGGATATTAATATATTTTTATAATATTATTTATCTCGTTAAATTTTCAAACAAAAATTTAACTGGAATTGTTCACCATCGTTCAAAATCATCAAATTTTTTACAATTGCACACAAAATTCCATCCAATAAAGCAATTTTCGATTTTTCAAATTTCCCGACTTTTCCGAAGGATTTTCCCAAAATTTTCTTGCATAAAAACATCCAGTCAATTACGAACAATTAAAAAAAAAATTAGAGCAAAATGGTTCAGCCGTTGATGAATTACTATGCATTTTTCACACCATTTTTATATATATAGATTTCACAATAATCCGAAATTTTCCAACCATTACAACGAATTTTTCACCTTAACGTCGTCTAAAGTCATCGAATCAAGCGATACATTGGAAAATTTCGTCGAGAAAGTCTATATCTTTCGAGTTTTATCTAGAATTTTCTCAGTTTCCACCAAGAATTTTTCTATTTTTCCATTCGAAAGCCATTTCGAAATAAATATCCAAAACTTCTCACACTTACATCTTCCAAAATTATTATAAAATACGATGAAATGCAAGATTTAGTAAAATAAAAAAATAAAATCTTTAGAATTATTCCATATTTTTCTAACCAAAATTTTATGTATTTACATTCGAAAAGCCAAGTTTTCTCACCATTTTTATATATATGTATAGGTTATACTCGTTAGATATATTTTTATTTTATTTAATTCCAAAGCCAGCTAGCTGTTCAAAAAAAAATCTGTTGGGTGTAATTTTTATATTAAGGACTATTTGAAACTAACTCCAAAGCTAATTTTGTACTTACTTTAAATCTAAACGTACTTTTCCTTGACTACAATACGATTTAAAACACATTTACGAACACCTAATACAATATGTTCCATCGGTTCCATCCTTAAGAAACCTACATTTCTTATAAGAGCATCTACGGCTCCTTCGTACCTACATCTTATACAAGGGCTCTACGACCCTTTCAACAAACAAACAATTATTCACACAAATCCTTAATACAAAGGTAGTACAAAATAAACAGCAACAAAACTCGAACCTTCACTCGGATTTTCAATTTATCCATTCTATGGAAATATATCCACCACAACATTTTTGCTACGCAAACACCTACTCTTTTTAAGTACCCTTGAGTGACAGTTTAAATATCCAAATGTTAATACCAATATGTATATTAACGTCTTAAATACAATACTAAATTCACCATTCGTTCTTCCCTAAATACATTTCTGTTGATATTTTGTTTTAAATTGCTGTGTTCGCTCCATTCTCTTCAAAATATAGATTAAATTAACAAATATAGTTTTTGCTGCCAGTTTTAGATCTCTATGACAAAATAGCTTCATCAGGTATAAGCCACACGGTTAAATACAGGCCAGACATCGCATGCAAATCTTTTTATTAATTCTAAATATGTACACATACTTATCAACCGCCTATCAATCTTAGTAATCATATGTGCATGATCTTTGCACGGGTCTAGTAAATTCATTTAAATCATATAAACAATGTCTGTAACATTCCACTATTTGTGAATAGTGCGATAAGATTAATGATAAGATTCTCACCTAAAGTCATGCGACCGGATATAATTTTTGGATCCTTTTTAATGTCAGCCAATGCTGCCAATGGAATACCCCAGTTAGCTACAGGGCCCCAGAAATGGGTGCTGCAAAATTGAAAACCATGACAAACAATTAACAAAATTCAATTTGAACACTGCAACATCAGCAACTGTCCGTTACAAACCTCATTAAGTATTCGCGGAACTCTTTGCTCTTGAGATTCTCCGCCAGCCTTCCCATTAATCCAGCGGCACGTTTTTGAGACATTTTGAAAAAATAGGCGACTTTAATGTGTTGCTACAACCAAATGCTTGACTTAGATCACACGTTTTTTCTTGCTTTTTCTCTTCTATTCCTCCGCAAGTCTTGTTGGACTTACGATTTGTGAAAGGTGGGGGGCAGTGCTGTGCGAAATTACAAATCTTGTTTCGTCTTTTGTGCGTTCTTCACTCTGGCTAAGCGATTCACATCAACACACGCGATAACTGGAAACGTAAACATGAATTGTTATTAAACTCGCTCACAAGAATTGCTCTGATTTTTTCATAAAATTTTAAAAAAATGTGAGAGATATCAAAAAGTTATGTAAAAATTTAGTGCACAATTGCGTAGATGGCAAACAACAACACGACTCTGGCCGAGTGATGCAGTGACAACGACAACGTTGCAAATTAATTAAAAAAAAATCACCAATTTCATTCGCACACACAGAGCTACCAAAGAATTCAGACGATAAAGGGGAATGAACGAACGAACGTACGTACGTTAACAGACGGCGACTCGAGCTACACAATGCGACCAACCACCTTGAATCGGATTCTGCTGCGACTGACTGCTGCTGTCATTCCGACAACAAAACAAAAATTGTTTTTGCACTTTTCTGTTTAGCAGTGTTTTCACGAAATTGTGAATGACAACAAAAACAAGCAGATAATTGTCAAAACAAAACAGAAAATTAGTGTTGCCATACTTGGCAAAAGTACAGTACATTTCATAACCACACAGTAATCAGGACTTTTTATACACAGTGGAAACCGATTACACCACATTTCGATAAGAAAGATGAAGATGAAGATGAAGACGTTTTCAGAAATTTTACAAATAAATAAAATAAAATAAAATAAAATAAAATAAAATAAAATAAAATAAAATAAAATAAGATAATCTATAATATAAAAATAAGTCGCTGAATGTGTTGCTAAGCGCAAAACTCGAGAACGATTTTCAGTTATTCGTAATTGCCAGGAGTAGGTTTTTACGAAAGAAAATTTTGGAAAACCTTCCGGAAAAGTCGGGAAATTGGAAAAATCGATATAAAAATAAGTCGGGTTTTCCTTCCTGACGCTATAACTCCAGAACGCACGAACCGATTTCCACGGTTTTGCATTCGTTGGAAAGGTCTCGGGCTCCGTGAGGTTTATATTTACAATTCGGTCCAATTGGACAAAGGGGCGTGGCACCGCCCATACAACTTGAAAATCAAAAGGGCTGTATCTCATGAACTATCAGAGGTATGAAGATGAGATTTGGTATATATGTTGTTGGAGCAGTATTAATTACAGCCAAGGTGGAAGTGGGCGGTGCCACGCCCCCTTTCCAAAAATCGCTCTAACGGCTTTTCTAATAGACCGATTGATACGAAAATTTTACCAAATGGTACTGATGACCTGTAGATAGTCGTGGCACCGCACATACAACATGAAAATAAAAAGGGCTTTATATCATGAACTATAAGAGGTATGAAGATGAGATTTGTTACATATGTTGTTGTTGCAGTATAAATTACAGTAAGAGTGGAAGTGGGCTGTACCACACACCTTTTAAAATAAACAGTTATAAATGTCAAAATTCCACAGTATATTGCAGTTCGCCTAGAGATATAAACAGTAAGGTGGGCCAGTTTTTTTATTCGCAAAAATTTTAACCAAATCTACGATGAATTGTTAGAAAATGGCACCAATAAACTTTGTGTGTAATATCAATTCCTAGCTCGCGCTGGGAAAGCTTAATTTTTTGCAGAAAACTTAAGTTTTGATAGAAGTATCGTAAAGATGAAGTCTGCACGCTTTCAATAATAATGGGGCAACGAATGTCACTTCCAAAAGAAGCGCAAAACGGAGTAAATAAACGAAAAATCCTTTTATCTTAAAAAAAGTATCAGCTAGGATTTTGACCATGTGGATTTTTATTGTACAATTGACACCCAACAAAACCCCATTTACCGTTTTTGTTGCCATTTTAGGTCAACCAATTCGTCATTCAGGAGAGGTGTGTGAAAGGTGATAGACTTTCATTGAGACTTTCTTTGAAAAATCACCATGTAAAGACTACACAAGAACAACATTTACAAATCTTGCAAATTTATTTTCAAAATGCGCGTTCTGTATGCCCTTTGTGAAGTTTATGGTGCATATACTCATCCATCTGAGCAGCTAATAGAAGCCATCAACGCTGTAGACGTAAGTGTGACGGGGTCTCGAATTTATGGAACCGACGCCGTTCTCAGCAACTCGGTCTCTGCAAATGCTGAGGAAAGATCTTGGCCTATATTCATATATCCAACTGGTAGAAGAACTAAAACCAGTGGAACATCAATTGATTTTTTTAGTAGTATATCGGAAATATTCTTGATCCATGTGAGAAGAAGACATGGCAAAAAAGGTTTTTATGGCTAAAGGCATGAAGCTTCAAACGAAATTTTCATTTTCGGTCAATAGGCGGAGAAGGCATGTCAAAAGTGTTTTTTACGCCCAAAGAGATAGTTAGTATACAGACAGTTACCGCTACAACATTGAATTTTGATCTTTAACGGAATGTCTGTTTCCGATTTGTAAAAGATATGACTGCTGGTGAACTTTTTACTATCGTCATAGAGCCTATGATATTTAGAATTTAAAACAACAACACTTAATTTGTTAACTTGCAATTAGTTACATAAGTTAATAAACTTAACATATCGTTATCGAGCTTAAGTACCGTTTTCAAAGTACTTTGTAGACCTAAATGTGAAATATATTACAAGTTAAAATGCAATAGCGAAGCATTGCCGGGCCCACTAGTAATAATATATAATTATCTTTAAGATATATGAAGAACAGAATTTGTCCGGGAAAACCTCGCCCTTTAAATTGACATATTTTAGAGGTAAAAGCAATAAACCAATCGTTATTAGATTTCAACTACACTCAGGATATTTTACAAAAATTTGGAGGCAGGACGAAGTCTGCCGGGTCAGCTAGTAAAATAATAAAAATAAAATAAAATAACTTCAATGTTGTCAACATTGGACCATACAGTTTCTATTATGTTGTAATGAATATTTTTGTATTTACTTCATTCAAATTCACTAAAATATTACCACGTTTATCGGACACCAGTCAGCTTTATCTGATAAAATCCAAGCACTTTACTTCTGGCTTTTCATTATTTGTTTGTTGAAACCATAAAAATGTATATTTAAAGCTTAATAACTTCGGTCCCTTTTAAGCAAAGCCAAAAATACGCCACTGTCTTACGTTGCAGATGGACTTGAAAGGTAAAAGTGTATAAACCGGTATACTATTTATCAGGGTTGTTATGGTTGGACATTCTTAGGAGTACCAAGCCGCTATTACTACCGATTTTAGCTCTCCAACGCTATTGTATTGCCTGTTGTAAGATTTAATTTTGTGAAAAAGTATCAAAGGCATCAACGTTTTCTGAACTTAACCAACATTTTGTTTCCTCACTGGAGTAAATGGACGCATTGCCTTGCTGAAAAATTTAATTTATTTCCTGGTTACTCCTTAAGAATATGCCCACTAGGGGTGCGATATTGCACGAGTTTTCAAATTAGAAACGAACCTACCGCTTATTTTGTGCGGTTAGGAATAAAATGCATTAGCCAAAATTTCGGGTAGGTAAGTGGGGTTAAATAAAAGAGCATCGCGGTAAAAGTTGGGGGACACCCAGTAATTTTTCCCTCCTAACATTTTCCCCAAACATAAATACCCCATTTACACATTCCAAGGGGCTTTTATACAAAAATCAAATTTTTATAAATTATGCTCCCACCGCTCTTACTGCCCCAAAAGTGCCTCTAGAAGAGTCAAATTTATGGCCGACCCCAAATATTCCTTGTTTTCATCTATCTTTAACCCTTTTGGGTGGTCCTCATACAATTTTGTATAATTTTTTTAAATAACTCAGCTCCTGTCGCTCCCTTTGTGCCTCCTAGAGAGTTAAAATGTATTACCGACACCAATCATTTTTCCCAACTAACGTTTTTCCCAAACATTTCTACCCCCATCTGCACTCCCAAAGGGGGCTCCCATACAAATATCAAATTTTTATAAATTTTGATCCCACCGCTCTCACTGTCCCAAACGAGCCTCTAGAGGATCCAAATGTATGACAGCACCCCAACAGTTTCATAAAATATATCTATTCTCCAACCCTTAAGGTGGTCCCCATACAATTTTTAGCTTTTTTTCATATTTTTTTTATAAAATTAGCTCCTGCTGCTCCGATGAGCAGCTCCCCTCCTAGAGGGGTAAAATGTATGACCGACCTCCAGTAGTATTTTCCTCCTAACATTTTTCCCGAACATACCTACCCCCTATCTTCACTCCCTAAGGGGGATCCCAAAAAACGTCTTTTAAATTCGAAAATAATACTCTGCGAAGTTCGTGCAACAGTTTGGGAAGGCCAGCTCCAAAGTTTCTTTTGCAGAGAATCTACCCCAAACCATTAATAACGCACCTATTAAGTTTCTCTTAGAAAAGTATTAATAAATAAAAACCGTTTTAGAACCGTAATCCAATATTTTGAGAGTGTTAGGAAACTTTGGTATACAGGTTCATGTTGTACTAGACCATACCTACAACATGCACTAGGTCACTCCCAAAGTTCCAAATCACTGTCACATACTATTATCTAGAAAAATGTTATTAAAAGGACAGTTATTAAGGAACAGAATAAAATGAAGATACCTTGGTCCAGTCCCTAGCCTGGCCTGGCTAATTCAAGCCGAGCAGATTTTGTCAACTTTGCAGTTTCGGTAATGCCTTCAGAAGTTATCTTTCAATAACTTCAGACTTATTAAGAGTACTGTAAACCGTAAAACGAGATACGTTTAAGTCGCCAGAGGCAATTATTTCATTCGCAATTATTTTAATTTAAATTTTTAGCACATAGTGGGTTAAAAAAATAATTTGTATATACGCTGTCGAAAACATTTTTGAGGGAGCTTTGTATAGTATCGATTAATATAGATTACAACTTAAAGGTCGATATCTCATAGGGGCGATATCCAACACAAACACCACTATTATACTTAAGATTGCAATATTAAAGTATTACAAAAATTTCAATCATTCTGATGAGTTTCCATATACAAGACTTAAGGCAACATTTAAGCAACAACTGTGGCGGCAGGACGTATTACACGAGGTCAGATAGTTGAATGCTAAAATGTATCTTAACGCATATGAAATATAATAGTACAATATTGTATAATTTGAAAGAAAAAATTGCAATCAGTCGGCTGGTATCTCTGTCGCTGCAAAATCAAACGTGTGGCATCACCAGTTTACTATTGTGAATACATTGTATGCAATAGTCATAATAGCAACATAGCTAATTGATGGTTGTCGTCTCAGATAGGTTACAATAATGTTTGAACAAAATTGAAGTATACGTTTAGGCGTTTTTAAATTCCACTGCTGCTCAGCATAGATTTGATGATTCTATCAAGAATTAAAAAATTAAATATCTAAAAATTCATACACTGTGTGACCAAACTATGGCAAATAATATATTTAATTTATCAATAAAAATTACAAAATCTGTTTTCAACTACTTTGCCATTACCTCTTCTCCTTCTCTCGCACATACCTAGTACCAGTGTTGCCACAAGAAATTTTTTTTTCCGACCAAATTTGTTTCTAAATCCTACCAAATTGGGTCAAAACTAGAGTGTTCAAATACCTCCTTTTTTTAGAAACCCGGTTTCCGAGTTATTCGCAAAATTGATTTTTTAGAAAAATCGGATTTCGAATACAGCATTTGAAAGAAAACCGGTTTAACCGGTTTTTATCGGTTTTTTCCTAAAAAGTTAAAAATATTTATAAAAAAAATAATTTGGTTTTAAAAAATGCATTTATTTAGTATGTAATATCAATACACCCAATGCGATCGTGCCCAAATCCTACATTTAGTAAAACTATAGCAGGACAAAGTTTTGGAGAAAAAGTGAAAGTCTAGCTACGCCCCATGTGGTACCTCCCATACCCATCAGGTACCACCCACTTTAGAAATCGATTAATATTATTAATATATCCAACGCGACCGTGACCAAATTCTGTTTTTAGTAGGGCTCAAACAGGATAAAATTTTGGAGAACCAATTTGGAAGCATAGCCACGTACCTGCTGGTACCTCCCATACAAATGCACCATTCCGCCCACTTCAGAGATGGAGTAGTAATATCAATACACCCAACGTGATCGTGTCCAAATTCTGTATTTAGTAAAGCTAAATCAGGATAAAGTTTTTAAGTCTTGCCACGCCCCATCTGAGACCTCCCATACAAATGTACTATTCCGCCCACTCTATAGATGGAGTAGTAATATCAATACACCCAACGTGATCGGGCCCAAATTCTGTATTTATTAAAGCTAAATCAGGATAAAGTTTTGAAGAAAAAAACTTTAAGTCTATCCACACCCCTTCTGGTACCTCCCATACAAGTGTAAGTCGGCTTACCAGACTGAAACTTTCTTACTGCTTAAAATAGTATTTGATAGAGAAAACATGCGCTCATTTATTATGGAAGTAGGGTTTATTGACAAAACAGCGTTTAGAACGATGTTAAGCTTTTCTGTCCCTTTAATTAAATCTATCGATATAGTTGATATCATCATATAGGCTTGTGTCATTGCAATTTGTTTTCACTGGTGGATTTTGGATGTTATTTATTGCCCTGTTTAAATCGTTGCAAAGACTACCATTAGGAGATTCCCCCATCTCACAATCTGAACTGTTACTAACATAGACTCAGCCGTTGTTGGGGAAATTGCAGGATAAAGTTATTTAAAAGCTCGTTAGCAAATTCCATCAATTTCGCCTTTTTAGACTACTTTACACAGGATTAGCTGTAGGACATTTTCCGGTCCTAATACATATAATTAGGGTATTCAATGTTTGTAAACGAGACTGTTTTTAGAAGTTTTAAAATTCAATTTCAAATTAATTTAGAAAAACCTTTATACATTTTATAAACAATAATGTTTTTAGAAGCTTTGTAAAATTTTAAAATTCAATTTCAAACTAATTTAAAAAAACCGAGTACCCGAAGGAAAAAACTCGGTTAAACTGGTTATTCGAAAATGGCATTTTTGCAAAAACCGGCATACGGTTTTAAATAAAAAAACCGATTTACGGTTTTTCGGTTTCGGTTTTGAACACCCTAGTCAAAACCGACCAAAATTGTAACGAAAAAAAAACAATATTTAATTTATAGAAAACTTTTATTAATTAAACAAAAAATAATATAAATTCAGTCTATTATTTTAATTCTTTAAATAAAAATATATAAACAAATAAAATCTCTTATATATACAGAGATTTTGGAGATCATATTTGTCAGTAAATCCGAGATCATTTTTAACATATTTTCTGTTCACTACAGTTTATTCGGGGTTTTAAAGTCTTTTTTAGCTGACCATACAGTATGCGGACCTTTGTTCGTGATTAATTCTTTACAAAGCATGATACTGTTAATGGTATTAATTTCAAGTTTGTTTCTTAATTTAGATTTTATAAGAGATAGAGACGAAAACATTCGTTCAGCAGCGGCTGAACTATGTGGTAGTGAAAGTAAATTAAAGACAAATCTTACTAAATTTTCAAAACTATGTTCATTCAAACCATTTTTTATAGCAGATACATTTTTCCAAAACATGTCTATACTTAAATCAGGAGAAAGAGATGTTTCGCTGAGGCGCAATAAATTCCACTCTGTCACTATTATATCTGGATCACATTCAACAAGACAAGAGAACTCTAAAATAAGAGGCCATATATCTAAGTTTTCCGAAGAAATTACTTTTGGGGGCGTTATTATAATTGAAAGTTTAATGTCTTTGCGCTTAAACCAAATCGAAGTTTTAATTGATCCAAAAATTCAACATAGAAATTTAAAACGTTAGACTTAACTTCATATATTTTAGAATCAGTTAAGTTCACTTTTAAAAAAATTTCCGCTTTTGAACCAATGAAAATTTTTGAAATATCAATTAAATTTGCTTTATTTTTATAATCAATTTCAACATTATTGTTTATATATTCTCTTTTTACAAAATTGCTTAGTATTAAAAGAAAATTTGTTTTAATACTCGCATATAAATACGGCAAACGGGAACTTTCATATAGTCTATAACTCCATAGATGGCGTTTCACACATAGTAATGATTTTGTAAACTGTGAATATTTATAAATAAAATTATGTGCAACACATGGTAAATTATAATAAAAATATATATTTTAAATTTTTATTCAAAAATCTACCATAATAAGTTTGGGCCTACCATCCGACCAAAATTAAAAAATTGAAATTCGTCCGACCAAATTTGGTAGAATTCTACCAAAACGGCAACACTGCCTAGTACATCATTTCGATTTCTCTTAAATGTATTGGCCACAGTATAAAACACTCGCAGAGTATCATATCGCCTAAAAAGCTCTGCTTCTTACCACACAAAGTCCTTGGACCACATTTTTATATTCGCTGACAGCAGCAGCAGCAGCCAGCAGTAGGACACTTTGCAGCAGCGGCAGCTTCCACATGTGTTCAGTTTGAAACTCGTGAGCGACAGTGAAGGTTGTACAGTGAATCTCGGCAAAGTAACCACACTCTATGTATAAAATAACACCGAACCGCATACAACATCTGAAACTAGTGTTGGGTGTAAAATTATCAAGTTGATGTGGAAAGCAGCAAAGCACAGCACCGAAGGCAAATGTATAACCAAAGAAAATGGAAATGTTGTTAGTGTTGTGATTTTAAATGGAAAAATTGTGAAATGTTTTAAGAAAAGCTAAAAGCATGAAAGATTTAAAGAAATATTTTTGTAAATGATCAAATAAAAAAAGCTAAGCCATTAAATAAATTGAAAACAAAATTTGTTCGGAATCGAGGAAAAAAAAATCTATCAAAAGAAGAAGCACAAAAATACAGATGAAAAGCATCCACCACCAACGCCCCGTTAAACGTTGTAAATTTTTGCTATATCAAAAAAAAAAAAAGTTGAGAAAAATAAGAAAGTTTTCCTCTGCCTCGCTGTATTCGTCGCTCTGCATGGAAAGCCGAGCGAAAAGCGAAGGAAAAACGTGCGTGTGTGGATGTGGTCGGTGTGATTGTGTGTCCAAATAAAATCAAAAGCAGATACAATTTAGCAACCCTTGTGAGCGTCTCTTATCCAGCAACCAGGCGACCGATCAACCAACTACCCTACCTCCCTTGCCAGTATCTCTCGTTGTGTTTATTAATCAAGAAAGCAAATCCTTATAGAGTCCTTTTAAAGAAAATAATAAGCGTAGAAAAAAACAACAACAACAACGAAATGACACAACAAAGAATGTAAAAAGTGAAAAATTACACAAGGATAAAGAAAAAAATGAACAATCCTCAATAGAGATTTAATAAAATTCTTAATGCAAATTGTTTTATAGAAAATAGTATAACTAAAATTTGACTTTAAATTGTTGGGGCATGACGAAGAGGAACGTCAACATTTCTCCGGACCTTTGCATTGTCTACGTCTTTTGTTCGTTCATCTTGATTCATTTTCGATTTGGGTGCCGCTCCCAAATTACGAAAATACCTAAAAAAAAAAACACAACAATAACAACAAAAACAAAAAAAAGAACACCAACACACATACACGAATACTTGCAAACAGCCGCACACACATACACAGGCATAGTCAACACCAACATTGGCACCAACCAAACTCCAACTCAAACTGCCTGCTCCAAACCCCCTCCTCACTCCCACACTCATCAACACAGCATCCACATTCTTTCTCTCTTCGCTGTGAGTCCTTTTTCCGTTTGTTGTCCTTTGGTGGGATAAACCATAAAACATCAGTAACCACGATGACAGAAATATAAACACAACGTTTACTTCGGATAAATGTAACCGAAAAATAACTGTAAATAACGAAGTTCAATTTTTGCAGGCTAACGAAATGAAATGAGCGAACGGACGAGATGGTACGGGAAGCAATAAATAAATGCCAACAAAAATGGATAAGTGTAAACAAAAAATTGGGATACAAACAAAGAAACAAACAAACAGATGAAACGGAAGAACAAAAAATCGTAACGAAACGAAGCGAAACAAAAAAAAAACGTTGAATATTCATAGTCACAGTTTGAATGTGTTTTTTTTTCAGTACGAGTTGTTGTGATTTAACCCACATTTGGATTACCTTAATTGCCGAACTACGTTCGGTTTCAACTTTACACTAAAATCTACATGGTGATGGAGATTTTGTAAATCAATTGTTTGTCAGCTGTGTTAAGTTCCAGTTTCGTGTTTGCGCGTCGTATATATTTCATAGACTGATTGCAGTGCGTAGCAAAGCAATTTGATTGCTTGAGTTTTTACAACTTCTCAAAGTTGTTTCATGAAGTTTGTTAGCATCTTTAAACCTAGAGCCGACAGTGGCAGAATGGTTGGAACACGCTACTTGAAAACGGAAGACCAGGTTTCGATTCCTGTCTCAGTCATATATAGATTTTTGTGATTGACTCTCACCTCGATGTTGTTGACAGCAACGTCACAGTAGTCGAGTTTAGTAAAAGCTCCTCTGGCAAATGATGTTCGGACCCAGTAGGAAGTGTTTGCAAGACATCCTCAAGGATAGGTGCATGACCATAGTAAATCGTTGATGACATTTAAAGGACCGTCTATACAAATCATCGACGAAATTTTCATACAAGTGTCCGCTTTGTCATGCATGACCTGATGAGCGACAATGCCGATCAAATTTTCATTGATACAAGCGACCTGTCGCCCAGACAATCATGCACGATATGATGGGTGAAAATGTCGGTCAAATTGTCGTTGATGCCTATGTATGTCTTGAAGTGTCATTCAAGACATATTAGTATGACTTTGTATATACATTGGTGCCATTCTAAAAGATGGATTTTTAGCTGTTTTTAAGCTTTTTGTTAATACTTTTGGAAAAGTACTGACCAAGACAGAAGTGAAGGATAAAAACTTTTATATGGAATTTACCATCATTTGAGATTTCAAACTATAAAATTGCTGATGTTTACTCATCCGTTTAATAAACTAAAAATTTTTTACATCAGATTCAATTTTTTCCCCATTGATTTTGTTGATTGTGTTTGATGCACGACAACATTAATATTTTGTCGGTCAGTTTGTCGTGAACCGATTGTTTTGACGACAAGTACATCAATATTTCACATTTTTCTTCCTTAGATTATGTTGATTGTGTTTGATGCACGACAACATTATTATTTTGTCGGTCAGCTTGTTGTCAACGGAGTGTTTTGACGACAAGTAGATACATTTTTCACATTTTGTCTTGAGGACAGCGTTGACGACAAAGTCGTTTATGTCGAATCTTCCTACTGGGGATTTGATATAAAACTGTATGACCTGAACTTTTGTCTTAAAATTATAGTTTGTCGACGTTTTCGCAACGTTTCAGACGCTAATCGTTAAATCAAATAATTTGGTTTTATGCTCGTTTATAGCCAAACCAGGAAACGGTCGCTGTCATCCCGCTGTCTTTGCCTAATGATATCTATATCTTCGGCGTTCGTTAGCGTCATGTAATTTTTATTAAAGACATGACCAGTGGTGTTAACAGCTGCAGCTATTTGCATAGTCAGCTCGACTAATACATATGTACGTTTAATAGATTCCATGACGGACTCTCGCATTGTCTGAAGTCTCGCTCTTGGTAGAAAATTGCTTCAGTCTATCTTCACTGAGGACTCCGTGTCAGTCAGTGTTACCCTGCTAAGTTGTATCAGGGATAGCACGTAGAAAAGTATTATATGTTCGCTGCGCCGACCAAATCAGTTTTGTGTAATTTTTCGAAATTTTTTATATTGCATATTTTTAAAGATCTTTTGGTCGTCCATTGACCCTTAAATCCGTTTTGGTTTGGATGTAATCAATATCAGTTATATGTTGACAATAGGAGGAATGTTCAAAAATAAACCATTTTTTTGCTCTCCTGAAAAGTTATTGAAAAACACACTTGACTGTTTTGGTCAGTGCAGCGATCATATGCGCGTCTTATCCAATTTTTTGCACCATGTTCTGCAAGATTCTCAGTAACCTGGTCTTTCCATCGGAGTTTAGATCGCCGTCTTCAGCTTCGTCCATCGATTTTATTGTCGAAGACTTTTGGCGCTGGAGCATTTACATCCATGCGTACAACATGACCTAGTCAATACAACGTACCTTAATGCGTTTGACCACGTCAATATCGGTAAATAGCTTTTTATATTTATAGCGGTATATAGCGAACAGTTCATGATTCATATGACGTCGATAATCTCCGTTAACAATTATAGATCCATATATTTTGCTGAGTAAAGAAGGACAGAGGGGAGTGATAAGGAAGGAAGAGAGAATAATGGGAACCCCAAACGTCTTGGTCTAGTTAACCATGGAAGACAACGCATGTAACATATGAAATCGCCTATTTGGACTGAGGTGAGAGACTCTAGGTCTTCTATATAACTTCCCACAAAGTATCTTAGCCTCCTACTTTCTAAAGCGGGACAGCTTCAGAGAAGATATTCCTTCGTCTCGGACTCCTTCTTGTCCTCGCACACACTACAGTAGTCCGGTATGAATCTACCCCATTTGTCTGTCAAATACCTGATATTGCAATGGGAACCCCAATCGTCATCTTGGTCCAGTTAACCATGGAAGGCAACGCATGTAACATATGAAATCGCCTATTTGGACTGAGGTGAGAGACTCTAGGTCTTCTATATAACTTTCCCTAAAGTATCTTAGCCTCCTACTTTCGATAGCTGGACAGCTTCAGAGAAGATATTCCTTCGTCTCGGACTCCTTCTTGTCCTCGCACACACTACAGTAGTCCGGTATGAATCTACCCCATTTGTCTGTCAAATACCTGATATTGCAATGGGAACCCCAAATCGTCATCTTGGCCCAGTTAGCTATGGAGACGGCACCGCATGAAATATATGAAAACGCCTACACGGACCTAGGAGAGAGACTCCAGGTCTGCTATATAACTTTCCCCTTAGTATCTTAGCTTCCTACCGGCTAAAGCGGGACTGCTTCAAAAAAGATATTTTATCGTCTCGGACTCCTCCTTTTCCTCACACACACGACAGTAGTCCGGTATGGATCTATCCCATTTGTCTGTTGAATGCCTGACATTGCAATGGCCTTTTAGAACTCCATAGGATAGTCTCAGATCACTCCTGGGCAGGCCAACCATGTACGGATAACCATTTTCCAGAGAGTCTTGATCAGACATGGTACAGAATGCTCTGGCCAATAGGTCTGCTGATTTATTACCAGGAATATCGTCATGTCCTGGAACCTGTAACAGATGCTGGCATCCAGAGATTTTAGTTTATCTAGCTTTTCCTTGCAGTTTCTTACTAGCTTTGATTTTTACAATGTAGAATTGGTTGCATTAATTGAAGCCAGTATCAATTCCTCATCGGATAATATTCTCAACGGCTTCCTGAATAGCCAGTACTTCAGACTGAAAGACACTGCATTCATTATGTAGTCTGAAGAAGAGGCTTAGAGGCTTATCAGTACGATGTGGCAGATGATGAGAAGAAACGCCATTACTGAAGAAACTTTGCCTGCCCATGTATGAATTGATGTCATTCACCAGCTTATCTCAGTCTAATAGCCTCGGGCTTAAATAGTCTTGACGTGCAAGTCCGGCGCGAGAGGCTCAGGATCACATCCAATGTTGCTTGCGATGTGCTTCTTCTAACCCCAGTAATCCCCATTGTAGCCATCCTTTGAATCTAGCTGAGCATTTTTAATAAATTACTCTTAAATAGGCCCTTCTATCAAACTAGAAATCCATAGGTGACAAATTGACCGAACTACCGTGTTATGCAGCCACATTGTTACCTTTGGGGCGAGTGCCTAACTTTTACCTTTTATAGAGTTCCGGCACGCGTAAAGAGCATTCCATGGATATTCCCTGAGCATTCAGCCCATTAAGTTTCAGTGGCATGAAGTCCTTTATCTCAAATCTACGAGTGAAGAGCACCAATTATGTTTTCTATAGTTTTTTCCCAGACCGCAGGTCCTGGCCCATCGTAGCACTTTTTCAAGGGCAGTTTGGATAAGGTCACACATGGTTGAAAGACATTCCCACCTATAATGATTACCACACCGTGCGCATATGCCATCGGCATATGTACCATATTCATGAAACGATTTAAGTATCCTGTTTACCACATGGACCTAAAGAAGAGAGAGAGACAGGACCTCAACCTGTGGTGTGTCTCTAGTCGTTATTATTTCCACGAAGATTAAACCAAGTGCTGTAGCATACAATCCACCCAATTCAGCACCCAGCAAACGTAACACATTAATGTTATCCAAAGAGTTCCTTATTGCGCATGACGTTACATTATTGAAAGCCGTTTTGTATGTCCAGAAAGGCAGCTAAGTCACCTGAATTTAGGTTGCGTTCCATAAAGCCAACCACGTCATTGAGAGCGGTCTCAACTGATCTTCCTGCGATGTACGCACATTAAGAGGTGTTCTGGTACAAAAAAAGTACTTTGTGCCTAAAATTACATTAAAAGTACTTTTGATACACAAAAGTACTCTGGTACAAAAAACAAGTACTTTGTGCCGAAAAGTACATTAAATGTAAAAAAAGTACTTTGTGCAACAGAAAAGTTTTTTTTGGGGCAATGAAAGTACTTTTTGGCATAAAAAAGTACTTTTGGTAGTAGTGGCTCGCGAGCTAGCTCTTTATTTGGGCTCCTGGCTAGCTAGCCGAAAGCTTATTTGAAATTTTGTGGCTCCTAGCTCGCGAGCCGAGAGCTCATTTACAATTTTGTAGCTCTTGGATCGCGAGCGGATTTAGAGGCTGATAAAATTATCTACCATTCCGAAATTATAGTTGTTCACGCAGTTTTCCAAACGAGTAGATTCTTTTTTCGTTGAAACTTATAATTTCGGTTTGTCCTCGTTCATCATTGAAGCCAATTTCACTGATTTTTTCTGCATACTTGAGAAGGCTGCAGTCACATCCCGCAGTTTTCGTCCGTTGTTGTCTACGTCATTAGCGTACTCGAGTAGCGTGTGGCTTTTGTTGAATATCGTGCCACTCGTGTTTACAGCAGCTTTCCTTATTATCATCTCCATCACTATGTTGGAGAGATCACACGATAGGCCGTCGCCTTGTTTTAGGCCTCGTCTGGTATAGAATGGCTCCGTAAGGTCCTTGCCAATCTTCACTAAAGACTTCGTGTCAGTCAGCGTCATTCCGCAAAGGCGTATCAGCTTCGCTGGAATACCAAACTCAGCCATGGCTTCGACTTGTTTCAGATCTCGTCTGGTATAGAATGGCTCCTTGCTAATCTTCACTGAAGACTTCGTGTCAGTCAGCGTAATTCCGCAAAGAAGTATCAGCTTCGCTGGAATACCAAACTCAGCCATGGCTTCGCAGGCAGAGTAATAGTCGACGAAAAGGTGGTACGTGTCGATCAGTTTCTCTTGAGTTTTTTCCAGGATTTGCCGAGGTGTGAAAATCTGGCCAGTTGTTGATTTACCAGATCTAAATCTACACTGATAAGGCCCGATCAGGTAGGATAACACCGGCTTTAGTCTTTCACATCGCATCGGTAAAATGCTGATCCCGCGGTAGTTGGAGCATACACTTGGATCATATTTTTCAGCACAGGGCATAATACGCTTAGATTCCAATCATCAGGCATGCACTCCTTAAGCCAAAAACGTGCGTAGGAGCTGGTGCATGCTCGTTATCAGCTACTCGCCACAGGACTTGCGATATTGCTTTTCTACTCTGCTTGACTTGGTGGTGGGCAATCTAAGTAACCAGGTTTCCATTATTGTCCATACAGGAGGGGAGCCCTTTACCGTAGCCTTTTGCTTTTGCCTCGTTCTCCCGTTCCTTCATCTGACGTTTTTTTGCTTTAACAAATGTCTCGCCTGTTTTACTGTCTCCTTTTGGAACAATTGGCTGTAGCGTTATCCTATAAGCAGCATCCTGTTCCTCAGACGCTATGGGACATTCTTCATCATACCAGGATTCGTTTGAGCGCCGCTTTTCACATCCTAGCGCTACGGTGGTACTAGAAAGCGCAATATGTTACCGTTGTGTGTCAGGAACATCGGGATTATGAGTATAAGAGTGTTAGTTGGAATATGCATTGGCTATATCGGTGGTTTGTTATATTTATTCTCCGTGTTTTCATAATAAATTTTGTTTAAGGAGAGTGGCTTATTAGGCCACCGCTCCCGATCCTAGTTTCTTGGGGCTGCCAAAGCCACTAGGAGAGCCTATGTTGAGCTTCAGTAACTTCTGTTACCTACTTCCTAAGACGCATCGGTGGTAGCATGCCGATTAGGTTACTCAACGTTTCGCCTTCTAACTCTAGCTAACTTCAAAGCGGTTGCTTTAAAGTCATTGCCCAGGGAATACTTGGTCTAAGACCGGAAGTAGTTAGCTGCTTGGACAGTGCCGCAAAGGAATCGATTCTGGTCACTCCCAAGTGAGTGACAGTCAGTAACTTTCAGCCTCTGGGCAAAGTCCCATTCCCCAAAGCCACATGCTACTCGCGTACGCTGATGACGTAGACATCATCGGTCGAAAACTGCGGGATGTGACTGCAGCCTTCTCAGGTGTTCAGAAGGAATCAGCGAAAATGGGCCTAACGGTGAACGAGGACAAAACGAAGTTATTAGTTTCAACGAACAAAGAATCTTCTCGTTTGGGAAACTGCGTGAACGTTGACAACTATAATTTCGAGGTGGTAGATAATTTTGTCTACCTAGGCTCCGCCATCAACAAAGAAAATAATGTCAGCCTAGAAATCCGGAGAAGAATCCTGCTTGCAAATAAATGCTACTACGGACTAAGCAAGCGATTCAATGACAGAGCCCTCTCTCGACGAACAAAACTCCAGCTATACCAGATACTGGTTCTACCTGTCCTAATGTATGGCTCAGAATCCTGGGTTATGACACAAGCGGAGGAATCGATTCTGGCGGTATTCGAGAGAAAAATACTCCGTAAAATATATGGGCCCATCATCGTTAACGGAGAGTATCGGCGTCGTATGAATCATGAGCTGTACGAGCTGTACACTGACATTGACGTGGTCAAACGCATTAAGGTGCAACGGTTGCGTTGGCTAGGTCACGTTGTACGCATGGACGAAAATGCTCCAGCTCGAAAAGTCTTCGACAATGAACTCGATGGACGGCGCAGAAGAGGGCGACCTAAACTCCGTTGGAAAGACCAGGTTACTGAGAACCTTACAGAACTCGGTGTGACTAACTGGAGAAGAAGCGCAGAAGATCGAGGCGCTTATAATATTTTTCTACGTGCGGTATATAATCCACTGGGATTGCATAGAAGTACCAGTTAAAAAAAAAAATATATCGGTGGTTTGCAGTCTTAGGATTTCTATCTTACTTTGCGTTTGGTGACGAGCGTTTTTGGCACTACCTAACCTCGTGTGTGGTCATTTGACAAAAAAATACAAAATATACAAGAGATCAAACAAAAAAACCATGTCGAAGCATAAAACCTAAGGACAAAATGCTCAAAATCGATTTGGGGATAATATCCGAAATATAGCAGTCATAACCGCCACGGATAAGTGCAATTTAGTCACTTACATGGTTTAAACGCGACACCAAATGTCTAAGTCTATTGTCAACGACAAGTCTCTTGACGGTAATGTCGGTCTTATAGATATGCCGAGGACATCCTCAATGGTATAGAAGCAACATCTTCTTCCGAACATCTAGTGTAGCCAAACATCCTGACATGGTGGCCTGAAGGTCAGCAATTTCTACAAGGACATAAATAGTAATTATTTTAATAGTTTGAACTTTGGTTAATTAACGATAAATCCCGTATATACTTCATGTCCTACTGCATATATATGTCATACTTTATATACGTAAATATTAATCAATAATCAAATTACTTTGGACAACCTTACTAATTGCTTTAGATTTTCCTATCAGAGTTTCCAAAAAATCTACCGTACATGTACTGTAAAACCATTGTATTCTGCAAATTGTTCGTTGACTCGACAACAATTTACGGCAACGGAAGCTTTTTGTTCGGTTAATGAGACTTCATTTCCTTAGACGTAAAATATTTCCATTTAGTGAATATCGTTTCAATTTCTAAAGAACAGCTTTGTTTTCAATACCAAATAATAGAGTGAAACACAGACAGCACAGAGAGAGAGAGAGAGAGAGAATCCGAGAGACAGAGCCATCAGCTCAATATTGATGATGCCTAGAACAGGAAAACAAAACGAACACAGAATAAAATAAAAATAAACATGAGAAACAAATATAAAATGTCATTGCTTTTATTAACTGAAACCAAACGAGGCATAACGTTGAATAAAAATTTTAAATTAACCATCAAAGGACAAACTCAAACATGCACACAAACACAGGCCGACACACCAACAAAAAACAAGCCTTAACAAAGGATTCGTTTATTTCTCACTTCATCCGTTTTTTTTCTCTACATTTTACTCTATTTTTGGTCAAAACACACAAAGTACAAATTCGCATTAAAAAAAGATTTACAGGACAAAGAAAAGAACTTGTCTATGTGAGGACAAAAAAAAAAAACGAAACGAACAAGAAAACAACAACAAAAACCACAGGCTCGTTGAATGAGCATAAAGACAAAAGTCGCTACAACTGAGAATTGGGCTCATGTTTTACGGGAGAAACTACTAACACTGATAGACTTTTGCTCTCAAACCTACAGACAATGTTGGATTAAAGGCCTTCGTAAAACATGAATTGGTCTAGTTGAAGAAAAAAAATTAATGTACCATTGTAAGTATGGCATGATATAAAAGGATATTAGAGTGACGACCAAAGCGGCAACGAGATACAGGAGATATTAGAAAAAAAACACTTATTGTTATAGAATTTAGTAAATTACTTAATTGAAATTTTAATTTGCATAAAGTTATTGGATTTCAATGGGATTTAGGTTACATTCGCAAAGTGTAGCCACCACAAAAGGATAATGAAAATTGTAGGCAAATCTATTACGGTCGGCTAGAAAAAAATTGATTTAAAACACTAAAAATGGATGGTAATTCAAATGACGACATCTGGGCTTTGAGTAGAAGATAACCTTTGAGATCTTGATGTTTTTTTTAGTAATTCGCATAAAATTCTTTATTTAACTTGTAACTGTATCGAAGTACTTTAAGAAAGTCAATCAAATGATCATTGAGTGATTTTTTTATGAACACCGATTTTTGCCAAGGTTAAACTTACCGATGTTGCAACCTGAAGACTAGCAATGTTAACAAAACAATTTTCTCTTACATAAAATTTTGTTGTTTATGATATAGGTACATAGATGAAAAACACAATTTTTCTTAAGAACCACGCGGAAAAAATGATTCATTAGAAAATTTTGTTTATAATGGGGATACAAAAATTGCTATATGTAATAACATTTTGAAAGATTTATTTATTACAACACATTATTTTGGGACTCAATTCAGAGAACTGAACGTGAAGGTTAGGTTAGGTTAATTCGGCAGCCACGTTGAACACAGCTCTCTTGGGTCCTAGTATGAGTCCCGTTGTGATACCATTTTAAGATTTTCGCACTAAATGTTCCTATTCTATTCGGCCAACGTCGCTGTCAAGCCATTTCGTTGCTCTGATGAAGGCATGAAGGGTAGTTTCAGCCTCTTAGCGTGTTTACCAACCGGCCAGTGACCAGTTATTACAGCTATGATGTTCCTCAGGTGGACTCTGGACAAGTTCAGCACAAATCGTGTCCTCTGTGCATCCATTGTAGGCCAAATTTGTTTGGTCGTCGTGCAGGTGGGTTCTCTTGCCCATCTCTCTTCAGCAATGAGGTTCAGTTTCCCCGCAATGAGCTGTTTCCCCCTTGTGAGAGGAATCCCAATGAGACCGTAAACTTCGCCCGAGTTCACGGTTATGGCGGCCTTTGCCAACGTATCGGCCATTTGGTTTCCATATATGACCCTATGTCCTGGAACCCATGTTAGGGTAACCGTCGAATGTCTTGCTATCTCCTCAAGAGACGACCGGCATTCACGAACATTTCTCGAAGTGGGGTACACGTTCTCTAGGGATCTGATAGCCGCTTTACTATCAGTAAGAATATGAATATTGCCGATCAATATCCCAAGATACTGCATTTTCTCTACGGCTATTCCAATGGCCGCTATTTCGGCCTGAACTATGCTACAATGGCCTGGTAGCCTGATTGATAAACTCAGATTCAACACTTCCGAAAAGATTCCACAGCCCGCTCTTTTCTTTGATTTCGAACCATCCGTGAAAATTAGGATGACATTCTCCCCAAAGTTTAGGGCATTATCATTATAGTAGGACCTATCCGGGATGTTCCTTATTAAACCCGGCTCGAATAGAGGTTCAGGTATGGTGTAATCCGTGTGGTAGATCACATTGATTAGGTTCAGAATTTTGGCATGTCCATAGTTTCTGTGCATCCATGCTTTTGTGGCGTCTAAACGCACCGCAATGCGTTTATTCGCCGCTATTTTCCTCGCCTCAATGTCCAGAGGTAACCAGTTTAGGATCGTGAACAGTGCCTTGGTTGGAGTAGTTCAAAATGCCCCTGTTATCATGATTGCCATCAGTCTCATTTCAGCCTTTGGGACGCTTTATCTAGCGCCGGCCACCAGACTGCCGATCAGTAGAATAAGATTGGTTTAATAACTGATTCGTATAACCAGTTTAGGTTCTTGGGGCTAATTTCCCAATTTAGGCCGATTGCCCTTTTGCAGCAGTATAGAACCGTTGCCGCTTTGCTAATCCTGGTCAGAGTGTTCAGATTCCAATTCAGTTTACTGTCCAATGTTAGCCCGAGGTATTTGGCACTATCAGAGAGTGTAAGTGCGACTCCATTTAATCTTGGTTTGGAAAATTGAGGGATTTTGTATCTTTGTGTAAATAGCACCAGTTTTGTTTTACTCGGGTTTACACCCAGTCCACAGTCATGACACCATTTTAAAAGAAGTTTCAGCGCAGATTCCAGTAGCTCGGAGAGTAGTTTCGGATCTTTGCCGGTGACTATTAGTGCCACGTCCTCCGCATATGCGACTGTTGTGCAGCCCGTTGGTTTGATCTTCCTCAGTAGAGTGTTAATGTTGAGGTTCCATAGTAGTGGAGAGAGTACTCCTTCTTGTGGATTACCACGAACCGCCACCTTGGAAATATTTGACACGCCCAGACTCGATCCAATGCGCCTAAATTTTAGTAGTTTATCAACTAAGGCAATGACCACTGGGTTAATCTCCAGTTGTTCTATTGAGTCAATTACAGATTCAGGTTTGCCATTATTAAAAGCTCCCTCAATGTCCAGGAAGGCAGCGAGAGCGTATTCCTTGTAGTTCAGGGGTCTTTCAATGAGGCTAGTTATCGAATGTAAAGCAGTTTCCGTGGATTTGCTCTTCGTGCCTCCGGTTTAACAGATAATCTGATAAAACTTAAAAAAAACTTAATTTCCCTTTGCACCCCATGAATGAGGTATGGGATAGTTGTGAATTAACACGCTTTCTATTTAGATTCACAACTAACGGCACCTACTTGTTTATCGACGAATGCGAACGTCACTGTTTGAGAAGCTCTTACTAGACACGACGATTGAATCGACGCTTAATACTGCGAAGTTGCTGTCAACAACATTCGAGCGAAGCCGACAATGAAAGAAAATTTTATTTATTTTTTTCTTTTAAGATGACTGGAGCCAGGTTAGAACCTACGATCTCCCGCATGGTAGTCGCGTGTTCTAACCACTATGCCACGGCCGGTCCTGATATATAATCTGATATATGCATCAATTATTCTCTCCATAGTCTTAAGTAAGAAGGAAGATAGGCTGATCGGTCTAAAATCCTTGGCTTTAGTGTGAGATGCCTTACCCCCTTAAGGGATAAATACAATTTTGTAGGTTGTCCACCTTTTTGGAATATACGACAGTTTCAGACATGCTTTAAAGTAGCTAGAAGCCAGGTCGTCAATACTTCGATATTCTTTTGTAGGTCCGCGGGAATAATTCCATCGGGTCCCGGTGACTTAAAAGAGTGGAAACTTTTGATAGCCCATTGAATTCGATGTTCAGTAATCGGTATGTCTGAGATATCATAGTTATGGTCAACCGAGTTTTCTATAAACTGGTAGTCACTTTGCCGACAACCTGGGAAGTGTGCTTCCATCAGCGCTTCCAGAGTTTCGAGGCTGCTAGTGGTCCATGTACCATCTGGTCTTTGTATGTACGATAGTATTATTGGATTCTAGGATTAATTCTGGCGTAGCCGACTAGTTTCCGAGGAGCTTTCTACATTACTGCAGAATTTTCTCCAAGACTGCCTTTTGGCCTTCCTTATCAGGTTCTTGAAAATGTGAAAGTAGCCCAAAAAAAAAAAAATAAGTTCTGCATCATTCGTTTTGTCAAGTTACATGCCATAATAATTTAATATCGATTTGAAGTTAGCAAGTATTGTACAGGTGAATTTGTCACCTTTTAGGCTCTTTTGTTTGACATAACATAAATACTATATGGTGGCGTATGACTGTGTTATATACAAACAAATTTTCTATCTGAAACACATTCCTGTTTAACATTTTTGTTTCTCTTAACAAAAGTGGCAAAGTGTTCGTACCACACCAATCATTTATTTCTTTCTTATCTACCACAATTTTCTCACTCACTTCCGTTACCGTACATACATACATACCTCCACTTAATTGAGATCGATACTATACCATTAAGTAAATCAATTGGGAAAAAAACTCTAAATACGACTCGTAATAAAATTTGTTAGTTATATATTTGTGGTTTCTGAGCTAATACCTTATGAAGTATAATAAAATGCATTGGTCAAAGTTGATATTGTGAAAAAAGTGTGCAATAGCTTTTATTTTTCAAAAAGCTTTTTAATTGGTTTACATTACACACACAAAAACACATAATGGTTAGTAATGCACTAACCAATAGATAGATTGTAAATAAAGTAGCTATGAATTTATTTGGATTTCGAATATACATATGTATGTGAATAACTAAGTATGCCTTTGATTTTCACACACATCGACAATTATGTTAAATTGAAAACCATTTTAGTAAGCTTCAA